>UELW01000039.1:1387500-1620000 GCA_900490495.1 Danionella dracula
TTACATCTACGCCATCACTTTTTTAAAATTTAGCATAAGACTAGACCCAGCTCCTGATTCCTTACTTGGGCACCTCATCTACTACACTTGTCAACTGCTCACAACTCGCTGGTGATGCCTGGCAATTGTACGTAAGATTGAACTTGTAAAGAAGCACCGAAAAAGTGACTTGATTTGTTGCTTATTCCTTAAAACGTTTATCCACCAAAATTTGGGAACAGGAAGCAGTGACTGTTTTCAAATTAAAATGTTCAAAATATAAGTCTTTGCAATGGAGTGAGTGGTTTTGTCAGAGCCGAGTGAACATTGCAGTCAAGCACTGTTTATTTATCTGGGGTTATAGAGAAAGGTAAAGCCATTGCTAGACAAACGTGTACTGTCCTCAGATATGATATCCACTAATCAGTTCTCAAATGATTGCTATGCCCTCTACTGCAGTATACTGCTGCTTGGTGTTTGACTGAGGGGTAAGCTCCCGCATTTCCTCTAAAGGGTTTGCTTTTCGACCCTTTGCGGCTGACTGCAGAAGTGAGGTTGTTCCCATTGTCAGCAACATTAAAATGGTCAACTTTACTGCTGAAAAACATGTTTACACAACTGGCTTCATTAGGTTTTTTGATGCTTATTGCTCGAAAAGGATTTTATGACAACTCTAGAGGGGTCAGATCCTTTTTTACTCTCCAGTGGTGTTACTTTCAATGGCTCTCTTTTACAGTTTTCACAATTGCTAAGACAGTTTTTTCAATACATTTAACAAGTTTGCTTAACTCTTGATGCATGGACTTAATTAAAACACACAATTGACAAAACAGTTAATTTCATTCTCAAAACCCCTCATTGTAAACAAAACTCCAAAACTCTTTTTCAAAATACAATAATACAGTTTTCAAAACACTAACACATGTTTTCTTCCGACAGCAACATTTAATCATTCATAACACATTGAGAAAAAAATTTGCTTTAAAATGACATAGTGTTGGTGTTGGAGGAGCTCGAGTGTAAAAGAAGTTCAAGCATTTGAAATTTGTGTTAACTGAAAGCATTTTGTATCAAAGCAACAATAAATGTGTTAATTGTATCACCTACCTCGACTGATGTTGTGCTAATTGTGTTAAGAGTTTAGGAAATTTGTTAAATGTATTGAAAAAACTGTCTTAGCAATTGTGAAAAACTGTAAAGTTTAATTCAGCACATACATACAAGGCCTTGACTAAGAAAAATTTTTGTTACAATGTGTCTTACCTTTCATTCAACTTTGTCTTACCTTGATCTAACCTCCTCTGACATCTTATCTAACCCCAGTATCTCTCCTTCTAATTCTTTCTAAAAAAATGTAGAAAGGTTTGTCTAAATCAGATTGCATTACAAATTAAAGTCTTTACACAATCTAGTTTACTAATGTAAATGTTGCATTACAAATTAAAGTCTATACACACCAAGTTTACTATTGTAAATGTCAATGTACTGTAAATGTTTACTGACTTTTGAAAATGTCATTATTAGAGAGAATTCATTACTAGCAACTTAATTGAACCTTTGTATTCTCTGTTAGAAAACTAGTTGCCTCCTTCTGTAATTGTGTAATCTGCCTTGAAATTAAATAAAAAGCGATGGATTATTCTATTATTATAAGCATACACAGCCTTCAAAAAACAAACAGAATCAAGGATAAAATGCTAAAAGGGCTACTGTGAAGAGATACTTTGCTTTGGTTTGTGTAGCCGCTTACAAACATGCAAGCAAAGCCCCAGAAAAGCACAAGTCTGCTTTTCTATTCGCAGTCTATCGATGGTACTACTGTACCTTGCTTTAAATGACTAGTTAATACGATGTGAGGGAAGATAAGGCAATAGAAATGATGAACTCTGATAAATGATGCTTCTTCTACTTTAATGGCTTGTTTTGTTAACAGTTTGTGAACTCCCCTGTCTGAGATTCAAGGAGCTTCCATCATGTGACCAAAAGAAAGAAAAACTTACATTTAAAAGGAGACAGAGTTGTTTGATTGAAAGTGATGCACTGACCCAGCATTTGTTGAGCTGGTGGGAATTGCCTTATCAGCACTCTTTGTAACCTTGTCATATGGCTACTCGGTAGGTATATTCGGATCTTAATTCAACACCAGCACTTAATGCCTAATGCCTTGTCTGTCTGAGCTGGGGAACAGTGTTAGTGAGGGAAGTATACTGACATTGACAAGCTTCACAGCATTGCTCTGTGACTCATTCTAAAAGCCCCTGCCATGACTACATACTCAGAATAATGTGTTTCTGTCAGATAGACTTTCCAGATATCAACCAGACAGGAATATATGAGTTCACATGCGAAAAAAGGGCATTTGGTGCAATTATCTTCTGTAGAAAGACTGAAAAGCAAGACTAACAAATGTAAAAACTACAAAAACAATGTTACACCAAGATCTACACTAGCACTACACAAACTAGGATTGAAACTTGATTCCAAATGTTTGACAAATTAAGAGGATAACTGTAGTGATTAAGAAGAACCAAGGAGGCAATGAATAGTGACTTTTTATTAAAAATATTACATAAAAAATAAACAGAATACTTTAAAATCTGAATCTAGAATCAGAGTCTAGTGCCTTCATTCTTGCAAACCAAAAAATAATATGCATGCCCTCTTAATTAATTCATGGAACCAGGCACATTTCTGCTTAAAAATTAGATTTTTTTTTACAATTACTTAATACAGAATATATGTTAGATTAAATTATTGAAAAAAAAGCTCAAGTCCTTTCTGTCTTTTAATTTCATGGGGTCGTCACAGAATTCTGGCTGTTGTGTGTAAAATCAATCTCTTTCCTTTTGAAATAAATGACAGAATAATAACTGGAACAACAACATGACAAGAAATGGCAAAAATCGAAGATGTAATCATGCATTTTAACTTTTAACAAAAGAAATCAAATAATTGTTAATAATAACTTGTAAACCTTGCCAGATTAAAGCTATGACGTTTTTTCATTCCTCGTGTATTTATGAGATACTCAGTGCTGGTAGGGAAATTTAGACTTATTTTTCCTGATAAAATAATAAAAAGACAGCTTGTAGCTTTCAGCTAGATGTAACAATTTATCTACAAGGAAGATTCAGTCAGAGGCTTATTAAATTTCCTTTTGTTTTTAAAGAATAGCAAAAATTCTTCCAAATGTTGTCAAAATTATAAATCACAAGATATACAGTCTGCAAATTAAGCTTATGCCCATGATTTATCTGCTGTAAATTTTCCTTTTTACAAAGTAACAACTAAGAGAAATTGATAAGAAACAAACAAACAAAAAAATAAATGGTATTATGACACGAATCATCAATAGTTAACATGAATTATTGAATAGTTAACTATGAGTTAATGATAAGCTATGACTTTAGCTCAAAATAACTTCTTCTTAAAGCATATGAGTTACTAGATAAGTAGTACCTTATTAAATGAGAAGAAAACTTTCATTTAGTTATTAATTAACACGTTGAAGTAAACAAAACCAACTCAGTAATCTTTCACATACATTTCTTCAGATGCTTAGGTTTTCCTTGTGGTATATTGAAAACAAAATTTTTCCTAGGAGGCATGTTGCCCTGATGTAGTAATTTCACAGAATTTTCCATTTTTGTCATTTAAGGATGATTTAAATGAAATAATTTCCAGCATTGTAGACTTTTATAATTGTCTCTGAGAATGAGTGAAAAATTACAGGTAGGTGCATAGATAAAAAAATCTGGATGCAAGAAATGGATATATTTACCATCTTAGAAACTTTTTATCTCTGCAACTGAACCATGCACAAAATTTGATTCGCAAGTAGCTTTATTGGGAATAGAAGAAACATAATTTTTCCATCGTTCTAATTCCAATATCCTTATATAAGAGCTTCCATCTTGCTACTTTTCTATGTTCTGTTCTAAACAACTGACATGCTTTAGCAAAAAAAAAAGTATCTCCATTGTTTTGAGAAATTGATTCATATGTCATACATTTACAATACAGGATATTTTCATTCTGACAGCTTAAAAAGTGTTTGTTCATCTAACAGAACTTTGCTTTGGTGTGATAAATTAAGATACAGATACAATTAAGTCAGAAAGCCTCTGTCCATCTTTTTTTCATTATTCATTATTGTGACACTAAGAAAAAAATCCTTGCTTGATTTGACAGGCTTGATATATGTGATTCGCCATTCGCATAACGTTCAGTTGGACATGCTGGCCTCTGGTTCAAATTCTTACTAACTAGAGCTTGCATGTTCTCTACATTTTTGTATCTTATTTTCTCTGGGTTAGATAAGCATAATGTCAGGGATGCAAAAAGACTGCGAGAAAAGAAATGGGGTGGGGAGCGGAGAAAAAAGAAAATAGATAGAGAGAGAGAGATGAGAGAAGAGAGAGAGAGAAGAGGATATATATCATATATAGAATAATATATATATATATATATATATATATATAATATATATATATATATATATATATATGTATGTATAAGACTAAAAACTAAAATTTGTAACTCATTTTATTGAGGCCAATGATGACATGACCTGAGATACAGTGAAACTAAGCAACCACAAAAATGTATGTACCATATATTCATACCTGGGTAAAGAAGAAGCAGAAAGTGTGAAATAGTTTTGACTCATCCATTGATTGGCCCACTTTTCCTTTTAACCCTGCCCCATCTCTGTTAATCTCCTCCAAACACACATGTTGGGAGCACCATTAATTAAACACGTCCAGTCTGACTCACAGCTCCATCAGCTCTGGTCAATGCTGTGCTAATCGAAGCCTTTAGTGCTGATGCAGGTCTGGCCTCCAGCATGGCCCGTGCCAATCAATGCTCCGCCGTCTTCCCTACTGTCTTCTGAGGGCCCTTTATCTCTCACCTCTCAATAACGCTTTACTGGTTAATCTGCAGCACATGCCAGATAGCACGTCACAACAAAATCGCTTTCTGAATCAGTATTTGCTTTCGCACTCTTATAAAAATATCTTTTTTTAAGGCCAGTTGACCTTAAAAGGAAGCTCATTAAACCATGAATAGTACAGATATTTTAGAAAACATGCTGGAATATTTGCTACATAAATGACATTCTCGACATATTTTTTTTAGGTAGGACTGTTAAATGCTTGGCTCTTACTCACAAACTTTACAGGAAGTTTTCTTTATCCATTCGTTTCTTTGTAACTAGTGAAGGTGAATTTTAATTAGCATAAACTTTGTCCAGATTTACAGATGAAGATGCAGCTAATGGCTATAAAATTTGCATAACAATTAGCCAGTCATCATTTTTTTAAATGTAATTTACGAACACATTTGTCCATTAAGCAACAATTGAAGGATTTTCCAGTTATCGCTATTCATTTAAAATGTTGTACAATGGATTGTGTGGTTGGAAATTTACCTGTGAAAGGTGTAGGAACGAAACCAATGGGGAAGATTGATTCTTCTACATTCTATACTTATTGTGTAAGCAAATTTTTGCAGCGATCATAAAAGGATTATCAATGAAATCACCTGTAGTGATTAGGATGATTTAGATTTAGGCTTGCTTACTTCAATCATTCTGGCTCTCGTCCAGGAAGTGTCATAAAATAGCTACAGGTAGTAGATCAAAGTATTGACTTCAATATTGAGCTAGGTAACAACATCATAATTTCGATTTAGCAAAGTAATGCAATAGGAGACAAAATATATATTTGTTAGACAAACAAGATTATTTATATAAAAAATACATAACTGTTAACTAAACGCACACATTCATGTGCACACACACAAAGTACCCAGGGTTTGTGACAGTAAAATATACATTTCAAACCACTTTAGTCTCATCTCAAGAGTAAAAACCCATGGCTTAACTTACTTTGGTTTTGAATCAGTTTACACAAAGTCAGATGGAAATAGGGAGCATGTTGCTTGCTATGCGTTTCTCATCAATAACACAAACAGGGTATCTTAAGTGTCTAGAAGTTTGAGAAGATGCGAAATGGAATTTGAAGAGAGGAATCAGGTGCCTAGGCCACATGGCCGCACTGCTAGCTATTGAGGAGCATGATATCAAGGAGATGTGTCTGGTCGTGTACCAGTAAGAACAGGGTCCAGAGGGAAAGGAACAAAAAGAAAAAGAGTGTTTTTGAAGGAAGCCAGAAGTTAAGAGAGAGAACTTTGTCTCGGAAGGAGGGGCCAACTTTGTGAGTATCCTGTGTTGTGAGAAACACCTACTTTCTGACACTCCAAATGCACACTGCTGAGAACATACAGAATGTTTGAGATTCACACATACTACAGGAGTCAATTAAACAGGTCTAATTGGCATACGAGATAAAAACATGAAAAGTAACTAGCACCATGTTTAAGGAAATTTACTTAAGAAGCATTTTCATATATTCATTTTCATATAGAGGTAAATAAATCATTCATCTGGTTTCCTTTCATTTATCCTAATGAAAATGTTCTGATAACTCATAAAAGCATTCTCACACCACCATGGTTAGTTAAAACTGACGAATACATGAACATACTCCAGTTAATATGTACTTGCTCACTACATGCAATTCTCTGCTGCAAAGTTCAATAAAAGGGCAGCGTTGCATGTTTGCCAGAGATCCCTTCTCAATGCTCCAAGGTCGAAGGTCCATTCAGAACAACATTTTTGTCTCATTTATTGTTTCAAATGGTTAATTTAATAAACAAATCCTTGTTTTAGCGTAGCTTTCATCCATGTCTTCATGGAGCCATGCCTTCTAGTTTTCTTTTGTGAGTTAAAATTCAGTTGGCAAAGTTCATGCAGGTTCAGAGGTAAACCTTATCTGTCGTCCTGGAACAGGTGTCTAGTCCAGCTTACTGTTTCTTACAGGAGGAAGGAGGGAAAACACTTCAAACATAATCATTATTTTTTATAAAATATTTTATAACTTTATGGAAATAAACATTATGGAAATAATGCCACAGCAAACATGTGCTGTAATAAAAGATAAAGGTGCAACCATAAAATGGATGTGTGTGCACGTCCTTTTTAAGTTGCAAATTTGTTTTTGATCAGCTAATGTGTATTCACATGTCTCCCTTTAACCAACAGAAATAAGACAATTCGTATAGAACAACAACATTTTTTTTAAAACACCAACAAAGCTTTTGGAAATCTACAAATCTACAGGACAAAGTGATAAGTGACAAAACTTTATACCAAACAGGTGGTGACTGGATTTGATTCCAGCAAACATTATCTTTGTTTTAGCTCTGCTGGTTTAATAACTGTGTAAATGCATTTTACAATAATAGATTATTTTATCTGGTATGTATTACATGATGTTTTATAAGGTTTGGAATACAGATCTCTTCATCTGGCAGAGATAGAACTTCAGTGTGTCCAGTTTGCAGACACACACACACAAAAAAGTTACAAGATGAGGATACATTTTGTCTTTTGTGTGCATAGGACAGAGTCACATAGTGCAGCAGAATAGCATGAGGGTGAGTAAATTAAATCAAACTATTCCTCTAAGCAAAGACTCAACATGACTCTTTTATCCTACTCTGTTTATTCTGGAGAACTGTTGCTTTTAGATTGAATCTGTAGGTGATTTATAGTTGGTTTTGCTGTGGAAAAGTACTTCAGATAAACACCATAAACACTGTTGTGAGCTGATCAATTTAAATCGGTCTTTAAATGGAGCCAGTGACCTCCATATGTCCTTGTGGAGAGAAAAAAAAACAAACTTCTGTATTTTTCCACAAGAATATAATGCACAACTTGGCTCTTTGACTTACTGCTCATTGCTGGATGTAGGGAAAAAATGGTTAGACATAGTCCGGTTTGTTGCAGGAGTCACTCTGGAGATTGAAATAAAAAATGAGTGAATGATAAAGCAAAGCTATACTTAGCTCCTGGAAGGACAGATTTTACACATAAAGCTAAAACAAAGCCTAAGAAACAAATGTCTCATTATTATTAAATCTTCATAAAAAAGTTATATGAAGATTTTAGAGTTTTTTTTTTCAATCAAAAAAATCATCAAAACTACAAAAAGTCTTTCACAATGCTGATTAGGGTCTCAAATTTAGCTGACACAAATTTCACTTTTGTTTAACTTCCTTTGCCTTGTGCATAATATAGTGACTTTATTAAGAACAACTCTGCATGAAAGTGTAGGAAACAATACAAAAGTGGAGCGTTATAAGCTCTTATCAAGAGCTAAACTTATCCATTGGTTTGCAGTTAAAAAACATTGAAAAAAAGTGAAAAGTGGAAAGTTTGTTATGTACTGTGTTGGGATTTATTAATTTTGAGTAATTACTGTAAGGCTTTAAAAAAGCATTTACCTGCATGGTCGCAATTAATCAAGCTTGCTTATGCCTCTTAATAAAATAAGTACTTTGAGTTATAGGAAATAGTACTAATAGTAGTAAGAAATGGTGGTAATTTTGTTGCATGTAACAGTGTAGTGACCACAAGGCCTTCATTCATTAATGAGATAGACTAAAAATGTTTGGGTGTGATTAATAAAAGCTTTATTTATAAAGTTTGATTTGGTTTGTTAAAAATGTGTTAAAAGGCTTTCATTTAAAGGAAATAAAGAGTCTGTAAGTGTGAGAGAAAAGACATTTAGCTTACAGAAAGTAGAAGTTGGAAAGCTCCATGTGTCTGATAGTTTCTGATAAACATCTCTAATATAACACACACGTACATGTACGCACATGCACCCCCCTCACAGACATACACACAGGTTCGAGGCCCGCTATGCATTTTTATTCATCTATTGCATGAGTAGCACTCTCTTTCACTTTGCACTGCATGCAGGAGACCACCCTTGTGTTCTGCATAACAAAATTGGCCAGGGTCCCCCAAATTTAGTCCTGGATAGTTAGGGTGTAACCCTGTTCTAATATGCATTTAGCTACGGACAATTATAGAGGACCTTAATTAGCGCAACAGGTGTATTTCGTGATGGTTGAACCAAAAATGTGTAGGGTCTCGGCCCTCGAGGACCAGATTTGGAGACCTCTGACGTAGACTATCTTATCCTTTTTGTTAGAGAGACTCAGACCTCTGTTATTGTGAATTCATGTTCTGGTCTTCTTCAATAAACATTTAGATGATGGTCCTGAAATGACTGTTTAACGTAATCAGCATGTAGAACAGAATTAATTCACGATTAATTCAATAAGTGTAACCTGTCCAGGAAAAGGTTTTACCATTTCACCCCTTGCAAGCTATCCAGGGATGTCCCTGACAAATATTTTGTATTTGAAATCGGTATAGCAGACATTGTGAAACAGTTTTAGTTCTTCCCACGATTGGTCCATTTTAACTTGACAAAGTCTCTAAATCAGTGTTTTGTTATTTGTTGTGTCTCTTTTGTCCTTATGGTTTGCTCAAATGGTCATACTCAGCTCAAATTGGTCTTATTGACTCAGCTCTGATTGGTCAGATCAATCTTAGCTTTTGTCGAACTGCTGTTTATTCAGTTTTGCTTCCTCTGATGTCTAAGAAAATTATCTGCCATGACAATAATTCAGTTCTTCTTCAGTCATATAAAAACTGTTTATGAATTTTGCACTTTGATGTTGAAAATCTGTCAGTTTGTTTTGATTTGAATCACACAGACACCTTCGGAATACAGGAATGGCAGCATGCACATTAAAACTAATTATAAAAATGTCTTGAGGGTTCAAAAGCCAAAAGAAATATTAACAGAGAGGAGACATCAAACAATGGGTTAGTCAAGCTTTATAGGAAGAGGCTTGTAAACTAAAACAGATCAATCAGTTTTCTCATGAATAACTAATTATGTGATTTGAACAAACTAATAATGATTACAAATGTTTACTTTTTCATGATTTTTTTTCTCATAAATTTGTCAAGCCTTCACATACAACAACAAACTCTGATGAGAGTTATTCCATTTCCTTGGAGGAATGCTCATTTAGTGTTCTGATTTAACTTGTTGCGTGTCCGTAACAATTTGTTTGTTCACTGCGTAGATGCTGTTTTAAAGTGGTTTTGAAGAGACTTGTAAAAAAAACTTGAAATAGCTAGTTTTTAGACTGGTTATTCTAGTTAAACAGTTAAAAAATAAAAAAGGTTTTTAAATGTGTCAACACACAAATCATGTATTTAAAAACTATTTTCAAATCCTCTTGAAAAATTGGGCATGTGTAAATCCAATATATGAACACACTCTTTACAGGTTTGGAATGACCTAGGGATAAGGATTTGTTTTTATTTTGGGGTGGAGTATTCTGTTTCATATTTTACATAAATAATTTACAATATTAGTTTTTTAATGTTTCTCTTAATAGTATGCTATAGAGTTGCATTTTTACTTGTATTTTCTTTCAGTTTGTGTGCATGTATTTTGAATGTGAACATACATATTCTTATATATCAAAATTCCAAATGTACGGTAGCTCAGTGTTACTATTTGAAATTTCTGATCACATCAAATCATCAATGGAAACTGTAAGTGATTATAACATATACCAGGAACCTAAGATTAATTAAGTACTTTTATTTGAGGTAGCACTACGGTTTTGAGTATGTCAAAATAGAATATAATGAGCTGCATTTCTAAATTATTAATTTATACTGCAACCAAAAATGTATAAAAGAGAACTCACAGATTTATTGTGAAAAGCTACCTAGACCCATATTTCTATTTGTCTCATACTTGGTCTCTCTTCCACTCTTTCTCATTCATATTTTCAGAAAGTAAGCCATAACAGCATCCCTGAGGGCTGCTTAACTGAAGCCCCATGAGCTGAAAACTGTCCTGGCAGATCCTGACATGTGGAAAATGAGCAACAGATCTAAACAATGGCCTGTGGGCATCCAGACCACCTGTAACCTGGCATACAGCAGGACAGACCGCCTACTCAGTCCAATCTGTCCTGTTATACCCAATTACAATCTTGTGTGATGTGTATCCCATTGTAAGACTGTTCTGAGGAATGGCGTATGCCATCTGGAGACAAGCTAACGTGATAATGCCAACCCAAGTCTAAGTAGCTCCACACCTGGCACATTGTTTGAGAACTAAACCAGGATAATCATTGTGTCTGAATATTTTGACCTACTGCTATCCACTGCTGAGTGCAATGTGATTTATATTGTGATGTGATGCATTATAGTAAAATTATTATATTTCAGATGCATTATATATAAAATATATATATATATATATATATATATATATATATATATATATATATATATATATATATATATATATATATATTCAGATTCAGATTGTACTATACATAAATATGTGAATATAGTTAGGGCTGTAGTCAAATCCAACATTGGACACTGGAAATTCTAAATAATTGAGTTTACTTAAAAAAATTTGAAAACCAATTGCCTTATTTACTTAAAGCAAACTTAGGAGGAACATTCAAGTAAGTTTAACAATTTTCTTCAGGTAAATTAATTTAATTATGCTTAATATGTAAATTCAAGTTAATTTTACTTTAATGACCAATGATGTTACATTGAATTATAGTAAGCTTACTACATCAAGTTCATGTAACTTAATACTCAATTTTAAGTAACGCTGACTTAAAAATCCAAGTGCAATTGGTTTCCTAAGTATTTGATTGAGGAATTGAAGTATTCCTAAGTAACTGAACATGTTTTTTAGCATTGCTGACCAAAAAACCAAAGACACTAAACATAAATCTAAAAGTCTAGAGTAAAATAGAGTTTATTTTAAAATGAAAATTGAAGAACAATGTGTGTAAATAGAACAATTGCATAGCCACAATGCTTCCATTTAAACAACAATGTGATTCAAAGTCAACAAGTAGAGGAAGGGATTAGGGTGGATGACCATAACAAGTTAAACATGTAAGAACACCAAATATGGGTAACATAACATTGAGGGATCACATAAGAAACCAAACTATGAATTTACACTGAACTAAACTTATGTCAGGAAGCCCCGAAACACATATAACTGATAAGTGTTTGTGAAAATCCAAATATAAAGCAGTCTTACACAAACAGGCTATCAATTTTTACCGATCTAAGTGCAGAATCATTACATTTAGATGTTTGTTTCCAATATTGCAAGTGAAAAGTTTCCTGCTTTTAATTATTTTAAACTGTAGTTGGTAAAACTTTTGTCTTTAGGCTATGTGCTTCTGCAAGGTTTGGACGTCTGGGGGAGGAGAGTTGTTCTTCAATGAGCTTGCTCAAGGACATGTAGTTAAAATTTTGAGTATTTTTTTTTAAGTTTCACTAGCAACCTCAAATATTTATTGAAACATTTGATCAATACATAACTATTTTAATTAAACCTAACATTTGAGTAAAAAACAAGTAAACTAATACCATTTCTCTAGTAAAGTATACTATTTGATTTTACTGTGAAGTAACAGGTGAAGTTCAGGAGAGTCAAGAAAGAATTTAACTAGGTACAAGTCCAAGTCCAAAGAGGTTCGAGTCAGAGTCCCAGTCCAAGACAAGTCAAAATTACCATTCTATACAACAATCATTTGGCAAATTAAAAAAAAAAGTTAATAGAAAAGTAAGTATATATAAAATTAAGTAGTCATATTTCAGACTGCACACACTGCTCACTCACTTCTATTTGTGAGCAAGCCTTAAACATGTTTATCTGTTTAGCATTTACTTTTAAAATAGGTAAATGTACTATTTCTATGTCTTCCATTTCAATGAGTTAATTCATTTCTGGGAAACTGTGGTAAGAAAAGTAAGGAAATTCCTGTGATTTTATTTTGTACTTCTCACTCATACCACATCCCTTATTTCAGTTGATTTAAAAATATACTCTCTTAAGTTCATTATAAGGTTTATTTTTCACTGACATTTCATGTTTGGATTATTCTGGTTGTTAATTAAGCAAACGACCCAATGTTTTTGAAGAATAAAAAGCTAATTTAGCAGAATCGTGTATTTCATTCACCAAGCCAAAGTAAATTCCAAGTCTTGAAATGGTCTGGGCTCAAGTACTACAGCACTGAATATATTCCCATCAACCATGTTTTACTTAACTTTACACTAATGAGTACTCGAATGAGTTTTTCACCCAGTTTTCATTTTCCTTAGCTGAAGCGCATTGCTTGACTTGTTATCAAAGGCTGTAGACTTAGTCTCTTTTTAAAAAAAATTACTTTTGAATGATTTTGACTAATATTCTCTGCACTCTAATATATTTAACCATTTAAGTTACTAAACTATTTCAAAATTATGCATTGCAACGAAGCTGTGAAGAGACTAAATAACGAAGCAACACATTTCAGAGCAACTCTTTTCACAAAATGGCAGCAAGTAAGCGTGTCATTGGAAGAAAAAGTTACAAACTCGTTCTTGCTGGCTTGAATGGCCCATTTTCTGTCCCTCAAGGATTTTTCTTTTTGCTCCTTTAATAGCATACAGTGCAAATGACATGCACCTTGACATCAATCTTTTCACAATCGACTCTGGGTAATGTTGGAAGCATCAATGAGCACTCGTTTTGCCTGTCAAAAACTCTACGACATATTATTCTCTTTGCAAGGGAAAGAGAAAATGAAGCAGACGGGTATGAAAGAGGCTCTCATGGAGACTGCAAACACATCTGACACTCTGATCAGGGTGAAACAAGTTCAAAAGGTCAAAGCTCTCAGGCATGCATCGACACAAATGTGATTAACACGTAGTATTAAGAGAGGGTGATTTTAGTGTATGTGCTGTTGCTCTAAGGTCAGATGTCAGTTTGTTGCTTTTCAATAGATCCACAGTTTTATTATCTAAAACAGCTGATCAGCTGCCTCCAGAAAATAGGCAGCCAGGAAGACAACAATTTAAATATTGTTCAATCACACACTCCCTCGTGAATTTAGTCATTTAATACTGTAAACATCCAAAACAGTTTACATCCAAAAACATTGGAGCTTTGAATCAAATCACTTTACATTTTGGTGTTTTAGTTTAAGTGGGGAATTTTGAATGCTAGTGCAATCATGGCAGTTCAGTTATGACTTGTTAGTTTAAATGTAACCAGTCCCTGAATCTCCATCATCTTTGGTCCAAAAGTGGCAAATCGAAAGCTCTGTGAGCCTGCAACCAGAAATCGACATGAAACACAACAAGAACTGCAAGTACAATGATTACAGAAGGCTGATGGCAACCACTGAGTCGCGAAGATCAGTGTTGACCAGAACTGACCACATATGAGCATCAATAGTTTCATCAGGTTTTCACTCTTGTATAGTGTTTAAATTGGTAGTGTATAATAAAAGAATAATTAGCAACAAACACAAAATTATTATAAGATAACATGATCAACTAGACATTTTGGGCAGGAAATTCAAAGTCATAGTGTCCCTTGTATGCAAAAGAGACGTATTTAAAATGTGGTTTATTTCATATTCCAGACGAAAGACTCCACAAATGCTGGTTTATTTAATTGTTTAGGTTCCTTCATTTTGCATGTTATATTTTTCCCATATTAGGATCCAATAGTAGCTCATGGGCAAATCTATCTAAAGCTGTGGATAACTAATTACACAGTCATTTTTTTGGCTTGAAGATCTTACATTCACTGAGAGAATCAACAAGGCAATCACCATGTGAGAGCATGAATAACAACAACGTCCATATTCAGTGTCTCATCTTAAATGGCTCCAAAAGGACTTCTGAAAGCAGGAAGTATTTTAACAGCACTTTTTCAAGGAAACAGAAAACTTGCATTGTGAAAATTGCAAAATGCAGCGAAGAAAAAAAAAATGCTGAGATACAATTTAAAAATGTACATGCAACAAGAAGTGAAAAGATTTTTGGACAAAAAAATCATGATTTTCTCAATTTGGTTTTTAGACTAACTTAATAAAAGAAACTAATTTTTCGTGCTAATATGGCACTATAGAAATCAGCTTACTGAGCATAACCCAATTACTGATGTGCATTTAAAATACTCCTTGGGGCCCATATTAAGAAGCTGATTTCAGCATTTCTTTGCTGCTTGAAGAACTGTATTTACTGTGCATAGTTATCTGAGAGAAGGCAAAGTGGAGGGGATGGCTGTTTAACACCTGATACACCTGATTCAATGGCATCTCATCAGACGATTATACTATCAACAAACTTCACTTACAATTTATATAAAACTCCAACTCCCAGCAAGCCCCATCTGGCAACTGATAAAATCCCTACAACTACTTCCTGGTTTGACAACCACATTCTCTTCAGTGTTTTTCCACGTTCAATAGTTTTCTATTGGACGTGAACTCAACTGCACCTACCTGCATATCATCATCTTCATACAGGATCATACTGTCTTAGTCTCCACAGTTCAGCACCTCCTGTACTCACCTGCTTGAGTTTTTACATCCTGTAACGTAATTCTACCAACCAAAAGTTTACTTGCCTGTATTGTGTTAATAAATGTGAAAATTCCACCTGGTACTTTTACAATATTTTACTCCCTACTGAGGTAGGGGTTAAACAACGTTTTGCCAATATTAGATCGTGTCTTTAATATTAATAATAATAATAATAATAATAATAATAATAATGATAATAATAATAAAAATAATACATTGTATTTGCTGGCACCTTTCAGGACACACAAGGACAGCTTACTTTGCAGTAAAATACAGGTCACATCAAAAAACAATAGAAACAGATCACAAACATAAACAAAAGAGATCATAATTCTTTTTCACTGTATTTAATGAATTAAATGGGTTTTAAAATGTATTTTAAGCTCATATCTCACCTCGCTTATTCCTCTGCTCACTTTTATTTTGCTCTGCTCATTTTTTACATCTTCTCCTGCTATCTTGCTGTCCGACTAAGCTCAGATGCAACTGAAGGACAGAATGAAAAATCCTACATGAGTGATTGAGGCAGGAAAATCATAGAACCAGAAAAATAAACAGTTCAGCACCTCCTGTACTCACCTGCTTGTGTTTTTACATCCTCTAATGTAATTGTACCAACGAAAAGTTACTGTTTAATCTGTCTTTACTTGCCTGTATTGTGTTAATAAATGTGAAAATTCCACCTGGTACTTTTACAATATTTTACTCCCTACTGAGGTAGGGGTTAAATAACGTTTTGCCAATATTAAATCTTGTCTTTAATAATAATAATAATAATAAAAATAATACATTGTATTTGCTGGCACCTTTCAGGACACACAAGGACACCTTACATTGCAGTAAAATACAGGTCACATCAAAAAACAATAGAAACCGATCACAAACATAAACAAAAGATATCATAATTCTTTTTCACTGTATTTAATTAATTAAATGGGTTTTAAAATGTATTTTAAGCTCTGAAGCAAAATTCATTGCTCACTCTATATCTTTACCTTTATACTCCATCTAGATCTGTATTTGCTTCTATTTTGAAAATGGATGTCTTCTCTTTGTAAAATGAAATGCAGGATTTTGGTGATTTTAGTTTAATAATAACTAATCAGATTCAGTTTTTTGATAGTTTCTTTCTTCAAGCCTCTAATGCACTGATTCTTTAAGGCTTCTGCTATTATTCAGATTGCACGATTTACTGTCATCATCATATCAACCACTATTAGTGAACCGTAAAGCAGCTGTAATGTGCTGTCTTATTTAAATGGTTGTACAAATCTCTCTCCAGACAAAATTTTGAAACTATTTCTGCCTGGAAAATAGCTCAAGGGGCCAGTCACATAATCTCTCATATTATCAATAATCTAGATTTTTTTTTTCTAGAGTTTTGTATTCTATAGTCAGTGAGTTGCATTTTCAGTTTTCTATATCCTCCTGAGAACCAAGTAAAAAATATCTTAGCATGTATCTTTTTTTATTTATTTCCACCTTATTTAGAGCAGTTTAATCAAACACAAACACAAGGGATATCATTGAAAAGGCCAAGATGCCCTTAGTGGGGTAGATTAAAGGAGACCAAAAACTTCTACAAAGAACTTTAATGAATAGGCTGGGTCCCAGGAGGATATAGCGTTATGCAGAAAGACATAGTTACACTGTTAATCACATAGAATCCAAATAAATATAACAAATATGACTATTATAGTATGGATTGTATAAATATACATACCACTAATAACAGTATATTCCCTTTTCTATAGTACAAAACAATAAAATCTATTGTTGACTACTGGCTTAAACTTAAAATTAAGTTGTGAATAAAGTATGTATTTTTACAGATTTTCCATCAGGTACATTAGAGTGGTAAAAGGTTGTCAAATAAATCAGTATTGCATTTCTTTATACATATATATTTAGGTAGATGATAGATAGATAGATAGATAGATAGATAGATAGATAGATAGATAGATAGATAGATAGATAGATAGATAGATAGATAGATAGATAGATAGATAGATAGATAGATAGATAGATAGATAGATAGATAGATAGATAGATAGATAGATAGATAGATAGATAGATAGATAGATAGATAGATAGACTTAAATGTAAGCACATGTAACGGAAATGATTATTTGTATGCCACACTGGTAACTAACTTCCTCAATTAAGAACATTGTTATTCTGTGTACAGATTCCTTTTACCTGATTATCAGCATCCATTCTTTAATTTCCTCCTTCTCCATGCTTTTCTCTCAATTTCTCCATGACATTTTCTCAAATCCCAGATGTGTTTTATTGGCCCAATGTTGCAAGCATTGCCAACCCATTCCCCCTTCGTCAGACGTGCCACTGCATTCAATCCAATCCGGACTCCTTCATGCAGAAACATTACAGCACATAAATATTTATTCATCCGCCTCAAACTCCATCTGTTCCACACACTTTCTCTTTCCTCGCCATATCTCACCTCGCTTATTCCTCTGCTCACTTTTATTTTGCTCTGCTCATTTTTTACATCTTCTCCTGCTATCTTGCTGTCCGACTAAGCTCAGATGCAACTGAAGGACAGAATGAAAAATCGTACATGAGTGATTGAGGCAGGAAAATCATAAAACCAGAAAAATAAATAAAAATGGACATAAAAAGTGTGTTTCCCCTCCCAGCCGGACATGATAATCCGTGAAGATTAAATCGTATTCTCAATTTATCATCTTTTGTGCACAAATTCAGGATTAGCTTGCGGGTTGCTCCTATGTTGAGGTTGTATTCAATACTTTTTTTCTCATAAAAGTGGTCTGTAGATTGGTACTTTTCAACTCAGAACAACATTAAGCACATATACATTTTATTCTAACTAAATATAAGTAAATGTACATTCATTCTACACATGTTTACATTTTTTTTTACGTATTATAATATCTGCTAGAGATAAGATGGTAACTGCAGTTCATTACATTTGAGTTCAGGGCTTTCTTTGTGTGATTTGAGATTGAAATGGAAAGATGCTCACAAGTCACAAACATCTGCCTCACATTTCAATAGCTGACTACACCATGCCGTATAGGCCATTAAAACGCTGTCTTCCCCATCCAATTCTCTTTTATGTGATCCACCAACTACTTGCTGAATGGTGCATGAGTCTGTGTGTAAAAAGACATAAACCTAAAAGTCCCATATGTAATACATTTAATACAGTTATTGATTAAATGACTTGATTTGTCAGGATTTTATATTAAAGTACTGATATCACTGTTACTCACAGGGCAGCCGGAACTTTGCCATTTAAAGTTTATAGTCCTGAAATAATGTTTATTTCATGTCAGGGTGTTGCCTTGGTGTGAATAATGTGGTCACATTATTCTCAAATCAGTCAGAAAACCTTTAGTCTGGAAGGTCTGAAATGTACAGTAATGTTGCAAATATAATTAATATAGTTCATTTATTTTAAAAAAATGTTCAAGAAAGTGAAAATTGTAATGATTAAGGATTAAAGGTAAAAAAAAATTATTTCACAAAATAAGTCAAGACAAAGCACAACGTTGTAGGACTCCCTGTGCCAATGTCCAGTCAGTTTATTAACACACATGAGGAAGACTTGACCTGTGCAGGAGACCATAATTAATACCATAAGTAGTTATTTGTTATCACTTCACAAGTTTTGTCAACTACATGCTTCAGCCTTAATAAATTATTCAGACAACTTAAAAGCTTACATGTTTATTATATTTCTAATCAGTAATGAATATCTATTTGCTAGTTTTGCAATGTTTGCATAAAACCTTGTTTATTCTACATCTGGAATTGAAAGTGTGACATAAAAGTACATTGCAAAGTTAAACATCTTTAGGTCTGTGACCATCATACGGCAAAGAGAAAAAAAGAACAAAAGATAGAATAAAGGAGAAGATAAAATAACTGCACCAAACAAAAACCTGTGCCTGGGCTTCTGTTTTTACAGGATTTGTCACACTTTCTTTGATGCCGCTTCGCTTCTCTTCTGCCTGATGATTATTCTGTATCAGGACAGTGTTTCATTATAGTCTCTGTATGAAACATTTTCTACATCTTATTCTTCAGTCATGGAAGGACATGTCATGCATCAAGTGAAGAGAAGAGAGAGATCAAACTTTGAGACTATTGATGAACCAAGCTGAGGGTTTGCCTCATGAATATTAACTTTGATAGATAACCCTGATGGACCCCACATTCAGGCAGTCTTATTAATATTCACAAGTAAAGCAAAGTCACATTATAATTTCACTCTGATTCATTTCTTTGTGAGTAGTTTGTCCTGTTGAAGTCATTCGGTAGGCGTTAAACCTGTTGGGGTCTCTTAATAACCGTTATGGTTCTATTAATGTCCTGAGAACATTGTTCCCAAAATGTTTTCTTTCAACATTAAGAGAACATTCATGACTCACAAAAATCTTTCTAGGAATGTTAATTTCCTTTTTTTCCATACTGCAGAAAAAAGAAATGTGAATGATGACCAGCCTTGAACACTACAACAAATGACAGCCCTTAGTGTTATTTCCAAGGAGCCAATCCCTCGATCGCAAAGGATTGAAGCATGGCATCCACGCTCTCCCTTCATTGCACATTGTGACATAATACTGATTATGTAAATTACTTGCATGGAGCAGCAGGCACTTGCATGGTTTTTGGAAGCAAATAATTTTTCTGCCTTTAAGACAGAAAATTAAATGTTTGGAAACATACAAATTGGTGTGAGAGTGTTTCTATGGTGGAAAGAGTCGATTTACATTGGAATAGCAGTGAGTTGATTGTTCATTTCAGAACACTTGTGTTTAACTAATGAGAGGTTTTTATGATCACATGATGTCAGCTTTTAAGAGTTATCCTGTTATTTTATAGCCACATCTCATCCAAAAGTTAAAGTGTGCTCAAAAATCTTTTTTTCTGCATATAATTCTTTATCTGCGCTAAAGGTGGAATGTTGACAGAATTTCAATTAGTAGGAGAATTATCCTTTTGAAAACAAAAGGGTTTTTGTTGCATTCCCCCTACAAGGTTTCAAGGAGAATCAGGTCAATTCTTGTTTAAATGAGCCATCCCAGATTAACGGAGGTGTCTTGTTCATGCAGAAGTGAGTGTTTGTTATAGCGAGAAAAAGGGAGAGATTTGTGCTAACCTTGTGTGGCCTGCGATCAGAGTCAGACAGGGAGCTGCAGAGGCTCCATCCATCTTTCAAGCAGCTGCCAGCTTTTCTAAACAGGCTGAGGGAAACCTGCCCTCATGAGGGAGCATTCACAGCTCTCGGTCCAGGCTGTGAAATTGCTCAAATTACCTGCAGCTCTCCGGTCTGCGGCTGGAGCTGTACACAAACTCTACTGAGTGATGGGAAGAAGCATCTTTTTCCAGATCCTATCCAAGTTATTGGGAGTTAAGGCAGATGTGTGACATACACCACTATTCAGCTCCCTCCACTAATTTTGTTTGAGATTAAGAATTGAAGAATGGATTCTTATGCTACTTTTACTTTGCCATGTGTTTTTGTATTCACCATGAGAGAATCACCACAACCTTTTAAAGAGTACAAGCTCTCACCCATCAACATATTATTGTGATGACCAGTTTTCTTTTCCAGTTGGAACAAAAACACTGCAACACATAATTTTTCCACCACCTTGCTTTCTACTTCCTCAATCATGGAGAATTCTGAAAATGCCAACACTTGTGGGAAATCCAGCGTAACAAGCTCAAGCTATGTTTTATTAAATAATTGCTGCTTTGAGCTTGTTATTGAGCTGGCCAAGTTATTGGAAGGATTGTTATGTTAAATTCTCTTTCGCTTGTTTCAATTCTTACCATTCAAACCATGTTTTGTGAAACAAAAACAGTTCTAAAATGGTTTCTAGAAGAGGTTCATAACTTATTTCAGATTGTATTCTCAATGGAAACGATCTTCTTTACCTTGTTCAGGCTTTTTCATTAATTATCTTTTTTTCAATAGTCATCTCTCTGATAAAAGAAAAATAATACTTTGGCTCTGTTTAGTACTACTACATGTGACAGTTGCAGATCATTGTGATGGGAGAGTAACTAGCTGTTTGGATGACTCTGCTTTAATCTGTGAGCAGAGTGGGTCTCCAGCAATGGTGCTACAAGTGGATTTGGTCTTCTCTAAAAGCCACCTCAAGAAAGAGACAGACATATTTCTTTGAAAATGAAGCACCTCATAAAGCCTCCCAAGCCTGAATGATGACAGAATACAAAAGAATGTGAGCAAAGCTTGCCTTTCTGACACTCCAGCATTGTGCTGAAATAGAATTTCATGAAGGGATGAGTGTGTACCACAGGATTACAGAGCATGAATGTTTTGTTGAGTACACTTGAATGCAGGTTTCTTACTTAGCTGTTGGGGTGTAATATACTTTCTAAAAGCCAAAGTCGGGATGTGGATATGTATATGAATTCTGTTTGATCCAAAAATTGTCACTGTTGTTAGTGTCCTTTTAATAAACATCTCATTTGCCTCTCTAATCAAGCTGGTGATGAGGCAGGTATAAGGAATTGTTCACTACCTTGAAAAACTCATGGGAGCTGAGTCAGCGCTGTAAGTGTGTAATTCCACCAAAGGCCCATTTGTTTAGGTGTCTGAGCATGCCTGCATGGCAATAACTCACAATGGCTTTCCAGGGGTCTGGATGATCGGGCAAAAATAGACATTAAAAACAGATGACACAAAATCTGCAAGTTGAGTGCTTTGTTTTACCTAAGAAATGGACTAAGAAAGATTTTATTTGATAAAAAAACAGGCTAGATATTATAATTAGAGCATCTGAAATTAATATGAGTCGCAATTGTCTGTTAATGAACATTTAAAATAATTAAGCAAAAAACATTTTTTTAGGATAATGATCAGATTTAGAGATCGTGCAAGAGTTGTTTTCTTTTAAAAAGCTCTATCTTGTAATTTAGGATATAGGGCTAGAACATCAGTGGGTAGAATCAGTACTGGAGGTCCCCAACTCATTCAGGTTTTAGATCAAACTCCTCTTTAATACAAATTCCAGTATCTCCAGACAAATCAAAAAGCTTAGTTACTGTGATCAGGTGTGCCTACTGCAGATCAAAACTAAACCATGATCCCTCCAGTAACAACTTTGTTCAAATTGTACAATGTTGTTTTTATTTATTCATTTCCACTTACCTGGTAACTGCATTGTCAATAATGACGTTTTGCCATGTCCTGTTCCCTGCACTGTTTGAAGACTGTGATATAGACAAGACCCTTGGAGATGTGTTGTCAGACATACTACAACATGCAGACAAATTCCAAATTTCAATATAAATTTCATTGATCTTCTGGATGACCCATGACAAATTTCAGTTCAAAAAAAATATTGACTCTCTCAAAGTATTTTGGGGCAGTGTGTCTCACACTGTTTTAACAGGCCATGTCCATCACTTGGATGGCAGCGCAATCACGTACTAGTTTTTCAGAATACTTACACCATGGAGTAAAGCAGAAACAGAGATGGTTGGTGTTTCTCATCAGGATCTTCAACTCAAAGGTACCAGTAAGTCTATTAAAATCTTCTGTCATCTTAAAAACTCATGAAACTGTGTTGATTACATCTTTAAAAATTTTTGTTGTAAAATCAAAACTAAATCAATAAATAAAGAACATAAAATTTAAAGACAATTTTTACACTTTATTATTTAAGTGTTGCCCCGGAATTCTACACTAGAGTACTTGAGATACCTGTTCCACTACTAATAAAAAAGATTGACTTAAAAAAATGTATCTTAAACCATGCTGAATCAAGAACAATTATAGCCAAACATACATCAAACAAACAACATAGGTTGATTTTTTTTTCGATCAACTGTAGATGTTCTTCAAAGGATATATAATGTGAAATCTAACCAGTATATATATATATATATATATATATATATATATATATATATATATATATATATATATATATATATATATATATATATATATATATATATATATATATATATATATACACTTGAAATCCATTCTATGGTTGATAAATGTACAATGACAACTTTTTCCACTTTTTGAAAGCTGTAAACTACGATTGGCTAATCTTCCCTTATGTGACCTGAGTTTTCTAAGATTAGATTTGTCATATATGTTTAATTCAATATCTATTGTAAGAGGACACTGAAAAAAGTGAATTTTTTCCTCATCCACATTCGGAACATCTGCAGTACAATAGCACACCTCAACAGAGACAAATAAATAGACTTTTTGTTGTTCTCTAACTCACTGAAATGAAAGAGGCCATGCACCAACAGACACCTGGATGAGAAAGAGAATGCACTTTCATTTCTGCTTCTCTTTGAGTTCTTTTCCTCATGCATATGCCTCCTGAAGTGATGCAGTCAGCAAGAACAAAGCGGCACAGTATATGACTCAGTAATGCTTGAGACTTCTGTGAACAATCACCTGCGCTGCATCCCAGCTGTCAGTGGCAAAACACTGATCTTGCTAAGAGTCTGCTCAGACTAAAATGAAAAATGTGAACCAATTATTTTTCCTCAAATGCACTAGCTGTAGAGGTAGGTACGAATGTCTTTTTTGATTTAGTGTTCTTTTTTATTGAATGTGTCTATATAAGCGGTGTAGTAGTGTGGTTTATTCCAAGTAACTTCAGGATAAAAAGTAAAGAATTGAAAATGATGATAGAATTTAAATGTTTGCCTCTTTAATGGAAGTTAATCACTCAACAAATAAGTCAGTTCATTTTCTTTCTCCACAAACTCATTGTTAGGGCCACAGGGGTTTTCACTCTCACATTCTCTTCCTGAGGGCTATTTAGAGCCTTTTCAAAAAACCTGAAGTAGGAATTTGATTGCAGGAAAAAAACAGAACACCCTCAGGCAACTGCAACTTACACAAGCTCAGGGAGTACATGCAAACTACTCTCAAGATTTTTTTTCTTTTTTACTAATACTCTCTGGCATGGTTAAGACGCTTTGTTGTATAGTTAACAACACAAGTGTGTTTTAAAAATTGATAGTTAACTTAAACAGCGAAATGTGTATGTGATCAAAAACAAGGAAAATTCTCTATTCGTTAACATTTTTTTCAAGGTTGTCTAAATGTTAGCTCACGACATTTCCAAAAGAACGTTCTAGTAACATTCTAATAACATTAAACTAAAACATTATCTAAAAATCATTCTCAGAATATTCCTATAACTTTTTTTGTGAGTTAAGAATGTTCTCATAATGTTGAAAGAAAACGTTTTGGAAACAATATTCTCAGAACATTAATAGAGCATTTTTGTTATATAATTAGTTACACAGAAGTGGAGAGAAGGTACTAAAATTGTATTTAACAACCTTGAGAGAACGCTCCCATAACATTAAAAAAACTGGACAAACTAACATTTATGCTACCATTATGGCTTAACATTTACTTACGTTAGAGGTAACGCTCCCAGAGCAAATTTATTTGCAACATAAATTTATTAGCTGGCAAGTTAGTAAGCATTAAAAATTCCTCATAGTAACTAAGCTGATCAATTAGGCTTAGAGTTAATGTTGAGTACAGCCATCTGTCTGATATTGTAACTTTAAACCCTCCACATTTGTTGAAAAAAATTGTTGTTTTACAAAAAAGTTTACAGAAAACTATAACGTAACACAATATGAGATCCAAATCTTTCATCCTTGTTCTTACATGTTTGTTCATGACATTATCAATGCTAATAATGTATTTTAAGGAGAAAGGCAATTGATATGTGATAGCTATTGAATCCTTTCAACCAGTCAGCTAAGACCAGCGTCGGCTCTTAGCAGGGGAGGCTCTTGAGCAGGGTTATACTTCTCAAGCAACCCTTTAAACCAATCAATCAGAAAGTATTGGACAAAAATCTGATGCATAACATGTCATTTTAAGAGAGAGAAACTTCTTCAAACCACAATCAGGCCCTTCATCTGAAAATAATGTCCTTGTTTGACATATTCAACATTTATAGGATTCTGCACACCATTTTTGTTGTTATGGGAAATTGCAGCCCCAATCATCTCTGCCTCCGTCATATGTGATTGACTGGTGTTAGTCTGCAAATATCTGAGCGTTTGCTGAAGCATTAGGAGCAGATGGTGAAATGCTACAGTAGATATAGTTTCCAAATTGAGCTGGAAGATGAGAAGCATTCACAAAAATCAATAAGTTGTGGCTGATGAGCTACAGTTGGAGCAGAGATTTGAGATGAACAAGCAGAAAGCTGCAAGAAAATAAAGGAGTTTTACATTAACATTATTTACATCGAAAAAAAATTAATACATCTTTTCAATGTTTGAAATGATAATGAATCCAGAGTCAAGGTACAGGGCAACTAATTTAAATATTCTCAAAAAATGAAATAAACACTCGATTAAAGCATGTGCATTGAAGCTAGCCTGATCACTGTGCCACTTATGCAAGATGAGAGTAGAGGAAAGCAGAAAGAGACCCAAATCTCTTCTCCTGGGACTTTTACTACCAGAAAGTATAGGCTGGGCCTACTACATCATTTCCATGGGTGCTTTCTCTCTCTCCACGTCCCGCCATTACATCTCAGCATATGTGTATTTAACACAATTTTTAAATGATAAACAATAATAAACTATGTTATTAAGATTAATTATAATGATTTAAATGTTCCTATGACATACACATTTTAAGCATAGAAATGACATATTTCAAAATGTTTTCAAAATGATTTTGATGATATAACAGCATCTTGTTGTGAACACTAGAGCAGTATTGTTGTTTTTTATTAATACGCTGCATATGATTTGTCCCAGGAGTGAGTAAAATCAGTCCTGGTGGACAGCATTATACTAATAATCAGTTGATTAAAAAAAAAACAAGATGTTAACAAGAACATCTAGTTGCCTGTGCAAGCTCTTGCTTGTCAACTCTAAAGTCTTAACGGTAATCACAGGACAAAGACAAAGATGTCAGATAGGGTAAAAGCATTTTCACAGAGCAGAACATGGGATCTCTTTTTATATAGGACGTTTGTTGAGGATTAGAGCTGAATCTTAAAGGAATGTAGCCTTAGGATGTCAGCCCCCCATTGTCTGTGATCAGGAGAAACATCAGTGGGTTTATCAGCAATGCGTTCAGTGTTGATTGCCCTCTAGTGGTTAACAAATACACTCACACAATTAAATGATTCTAAAATACATTTATATAGAAATCTTGCACAACACTTAACAATCATAGATGAGCATGTATATGTACAAAGGCATAAAGTATACAAATAGTAAACAAATATTTACAAAATCAGAAAAGTACTAAGAAATCATGCATTCACAGTTCTATTTCAAAAGCTCTGGTATTTACACAACAGTTTACATGGAAAAACAGCCTGCATTCATACCTGTTTTAAGAAATATTTTTCACAGGGATTGTTAAGAAATAAATACAAATAAATTATGTTTTTAACAGTTTTTTTTTCGGGATCAGAATCGACAGCAGAATCCGCAGCCTTTATTTTTACAACAGTTGCAGCAGACTCTGCAGAGAGAGAGATGACTCTGACGCTTGGTCCTGAATAACGCCTGCGGAGGAATTGAAGATTTCATTACCTTTTGATATTTTAACATTTTTACACTACAAAAGCCAAAATTCTGAACAAAATGACCTGGATTCATTTAATCGAAGCCTAGACTACTTACTGTGAATGCAAAAAACTGTTGTTTCTTGAAATCAAGCTGAACTATTAAATGTAAATTTATACTTACTTATTTATTAATTGAAGTAATTATTTTGTAAAAACATTTAATTTAAAATGTAATCTACTTATTTTAAAACATTAAAAGTTCTTGGACAGAAATTACAGAAAGTCATTTGATTACAAAAGGTATTACTATATTTAAGTATAGTAAAAAAAGCATAAATTGTAACAACTTATTTTTTGATGTTTGTAGAGTGAATGTTTGGTAAGTCAAACATTCTTCTTACCAAATACATTGCTAAATAAAATGTATTCAAAATTCAATTTTATTTCATAAATAGATAGCTTTTTCTTCAAAGTCATTCATAGTAGATGAAGAAATAATTAGATCATGTTTCAAAATATTTTTCATTTAAAAAATGAACAGTAGTTATCCATTTAAAATTAAGTAAAAAAATTGAATAGGGTACATTATAGGGTTCAAATCTAAAAATGCATGAATTAATACTGCAAAGACAATGTAAGCTTCATACCAGGGGGCTTGTTTGCTCATGTGATGTTTCCATCATCAGATCATCTGACGGTGCATTTTGACTCTCTTCATGAAGCTTGTCATGTTTCTCCTGATCAAAAACACACAGCAATGCTTAAAATGACCCTTTACACATCACACAACAAAAGTGCACTGCAACTAGCTGTGATGCTGTAATCTTTAAGTGATCGTCGAGGAAGCTTATTGTTTTCTGCTAGAACTATGTTCAATGAAAATACAAAAGCACTCTAGCTCTGTCTAGCTTTAGCTCTAACCTGTTTGAAGGGACCCGCCTCTGACTCCAGAACAAATGCACAAGCAGTGATGAGCACAGCAGACAGGAATACAAGGGTGAGCTTCATCTTCTCTCCTGAGTTGTTGTTGATGATGATGATGATGATGATGATGATGATGATGATGGTGTTCTTCTTGTTGGATCTGAATGCAAGCTTTTTCTGCCTTTCCTTCTGCTCTTCCTCTTGGAGCTGTTCTGATTGTGTTTCTGGTGTGCTCTGATATTTATACTCTTCTGAACTCGTCCTTTGACCCTCATCAGTTAGTCTCTTCCCATCAGCTCTTACTCAACTCTGGAAACTCAAAGCAGCACTGGAAATCACATGAAGTGCAATCATCTGAATACAATAAACAATGTGCTGTGAATTAAGAAATAACAAGTTCTCAAGAAAAGGTCTCAAAACTCATGAAAATTGGATGATTTAACAGATAAGAAACAGTAAACAACAAAATCACATAAAAATATGAGTGGGTGAGAAGATGTGATTTTACGATCAGAGAATTAGAGGTGATAAGCTGCTAATGAAACCATTGAATAAACGTTGTTAACCTCCTGAAGAATGAAACTTGTAGGGTTGTGAATGACAGAACCTGTTCTGGTCCAGGTTCAAAGATTTATTTAGTTACATTTTAGAAATTTAGAAATTAAGAAACATGAGTAATCTTATAGTTTACAGAGGGGTTTTTGCACATTTTTTCAGCACTTAATTCTTGAGATTTTTTTTTAAATAAATCTATGGGTCATTATTTTTTTTGAGGACATGTCGACAAATCTCTGATTAGATGCTTACACTTGAAGCATTCTACACGATATGTCTATTTAATTCTGTTAATAATTTCATGCATCCCTTATTCAATAATAAGGGAAACATTTGCAGATGCTGGAGCATCCTTAGAATAGTTTCTGTGAGAATTTGAAACTTGAAGGAATTGTAGGGTAAAGATCAGGATGGCTTCATTAGAATTTGGTGTACTCTAGGATAACATTGTTGTTCCTGAAGATAATACTTAGATTACAATGTGTACAATCAAAGCCTATTAGTTAAATACATGAATCTATAAAGAATAGCCAGCTACAATGCAATTATTTTATTGATTACAAAGATATAATACATTCTTAGTTTATTTCTAAATATCAAGCAACAGGGAAGGCAAATTATTTGATCAAAAAATAATAAGCATTCAATAATAAAATAATAATTAGTATTCTGCAAAAATATACATGATGTAACATTTTTCAAATTAATTCCTTTTTTCCCCCTCAAGTTTTGTATTCAGGTCAAGTATGCAAATCATGTGACAATAGATGGGGGGCGGACTCTGTGCTTTATCTATTATTGGGCAAGTGAGCTTTTTTTTCAACAGTATTCGTTAGTATTGGCTTGTATTTAGTTGAACATTTTCTTAGAGATGAATGTTTCCCTCAATTCAGTCCTATTTCTCCTTGAGTCCTGAAAATATAATCATATCAGCAGTAGTAAGTACAGTAGGCGATGTGGAACTAAATACGACTTGCTGAGGACTTGTCAACATGACACAGTGATGGGAAAAAAGTAATTAACACTTAGCTGATTTTAAATGTTTTCTAGCAGACAAATCTCATAAATGTAATGCATAGGTTTATTTGATGATGCTTCAATTTAACTTTAATAATAAGGTAACAAGTTGTTGCCAACTGCCCTGCACATGAGCTGTTCTTTTGGAGAACTTGTTTATCATTGAACGTATTCTCTGAAAAGCTTCTTGACAGGAAAACATTTTCAAAATTACCTCATCTATACATTTCGCATGGTCTGACAACAATTTTGGTTCTGCATTTGTACTTGCCTTTTCATTTTTTTATTATAGTCAATCAGTTATTTTAGAGAAAAAAATCAGGTTGTAGTTTTGAGAACAGCTGGGAGCCTTCCTGAGTGAAGTTATAAGGTTTGCTCATCTGCATGGTTACATTTGGGTTCTCAGGGTTATGTTTGTTAGACAAAATTATTCTTAGAATTAAGTGTAACTGATTAATAGTGAAGGCTGCCCCTCGATGGACAGGCGACTTGATCAGGGGTCTGCCCCGTCTTTTGCATAAAGTTGGATAATGGTGCCAAAGCAGGTGTACAGGGTATCTTTCAAAATTGGCAAAACACAAGATAAGATGAGTAAAAAAGACTATTACTTTCAAAAACAAAGAATAACTTGTTGAGTTAAAGACAATTATGCAGTTTTTGTCTGAAGATATCTTTCATAACGTTGTTTGTTTAGTTTTATAAAATAAAAGAGCAGGGATAGGCACCAGCAGACTTTGACACTAAGCTCTCAATAGATTGCCCGCTTGAAATTATTAGGTTCTATCTAACAGTTTGGTCAAAATTTAATTACTGAAAAATGCTGATTATTTGACATTTTATTTGCATTATGTGATGTGTTTTGTAAAATCATTTTCATGTTTTTACATTTTATTGTTAAACCAAAAAGGTTTTTTTTTCTACATTTGCAACATGAAATGCAGAAACTTTGAAGCTTGATATCTAAAACTTGAATTTTATCATTCATCATAGAGATTGATATGGAGAGAAGAAAGTGGTACTTTTGAATTAACAGGAAAATGTATCCTAATAAAATTAATACCATCTTTAAATGTCCAAGTTCCACTTGTTCCAAATGGTTTTTAAAAATCCAATCCAATAGCTATTGACATCCTAGGAGTGCATTTCATTCAATCGATGTCAATAACTACTGGAATCCTCAATCTATCAATCTAAATGTTACACTTACATAGAAAAAATAATAATTTTATAATATTGTCGTCATGACACCATGACTCTGCATCCCGCTTGACAAGTTTACATGAGTCATCAGTTTGTGAAAGTGTGTATTTCCAAACTTTTTGAGTTGTATCGTCTGTCAGGAAAATGTGAGTGTGTATGTGTATTGTTTGTGGTTTGACGCCAGCACTATCAGTGGAGATCTTCTCCTCAAACACACAATCCGACAGGCGCCATGGTTGGTGCAAGCCCCTCCAGCTCAAACACACATATTCAGGACAGTGACCCTAATACTAAAGCTGTCCAACGTAAGCTCTAATAAGACAGACTTTTTTACAAGGATAATTACCCAATAATAAACATTACTCAACTGTAATTCACACGAGTGTTACTTTTACAGTATGTACACATTTTAATAGATAATTTAACATTTTGAGATTTGTATATGAGAGACTCCTAAAAGTGAAATCTTTACAATCCATGACAATCTATTAGTCAGAATTTTTTAAATGGCAAATTCATTTTTGTGCAGAGAAAAGAATTACAACTTTCTTCAACATTCCGTCACTTGGTGTTAAGTGTTGCAAATGAACTGTAATCTGCAACAGACATTTCAAAAGGAAGTCCGAAAGGGGAATGTCTCATATGATCTAGTTGGGTGAAATCTAGTTAAATAGAAAATGTAATATATCTTAAATGAAACACAAGATCTATTTTTATCTATTAAACCTTTTCTCCCCACTGCTTATAAAGACATCACATAAGGAAAACTAATGAAACTACTCAAATAAGGAAAACTCTAATGAAAGTACTATAGTAGGACACCTTGAAAGTCCATGGCCCACATTCCAAATCACTGGATTTCTCACTAAAGCCTTTTCCTTCTGCACTTTACAAGATGAAAAAGAACAAAGCAATACAGTGACATGAACCTTTGTGAATAAATAAAAGCAACAAGACATCGCTAGAATAGAAGAGAGGCAACAGACAATGGCTTCGCCTGAAGTGAGGTAAAACACTGTAAAAGCCTTTGAGATGAACACAAAGGATTCGGTCAGGGAGCAGACAGGTTCAGGACTGTTGGAGGAACTGAAAACATCTCTGTTATTTGAGAAATAGATTTGTTTTTGGAGGTTCGGTCACAGCACAGTCTAGCTCTCAAGTACATCAGATGCTCAAGCATTGATTGCACTAAGTTTAAATCCAGCTTCTTTCGACTAATAGAACAATAGTTGATCAGTCAATCTGGGCTTGAATTCCATATAGTTTCAAGTGTAAGAAGGGGGAAAAGTTTTAAAGAATCAAGTTTTACAAAATAAGGGTTGGTTTGATTCCTTTGTGATGTCATAATGTTAAATAATTTTTATCTAATTTAATTGTGATTTCATCCAAACTGATTTTGCTTTAAATCACACTTGACTTTTTTAAGTTCTATGTGATATTGACAGTATATTATGTATATACAGTATATATTGACTTTTTTGTATAGAGTTTGGACTATTTTTAATGACAGAATTCAAAACATAATCCATTAGAGAGAATCTAATTAGTGTCTTCTTTGGGGTCCATGTGCAAAATTTATTTATAAAAAGAAACTTTTAAAATCAGGATCATATCAAGATAAACATGTGGGGTCTTAATTCGAGGACAAACTCATATTTCAGGCTTGTATGAACAATACAAGGCACTTTGGTTTATTTTTGTTATTGGAATTTGTTTGAAATTTATATGTGTTTCGTACATTAAAACATCTTATAATTAAACTCCAAACACCAACAACACAAGATGTATTATTCAATAAAATGCCACAGGTTCTATTCAAATGTATAGAATTTGAAATTAAAAGATATACATTTTCAAGAACATTTGGAACATGTTTGTTGTGCTAAAATGATGTTTAAAAGTTTTTGACAGTTATTCTAATATATCAACTATCATAGGATTGAAGATTATTTTTAAACAATTTGTGTTTTTACAGTTTCTAACTTTTCAACAGTTTTACTATCAAGTGAAAACCATTGAAGGTTAATAAAAGAAAAAGAAACAAAATATATTTGGTAAACTTAGATAAATATGTATTGAATTTATTTTAGGAGCCTGGGTGAACACTCTTTTTATTTATGAGTGTGTATGAATCACTTTTTGGTTTGTTAAAAAATAAAGATGAGCCGGGACAGAGATGGGGTTGTCCTGATGGGACACGGGTCCAGAGATCATACATCTCAAATACAGAACAAGACACACTGACGCCGGCTGTGTGTGTGAGGCGGCTGGCAGGCGGGACAAACTAGAGACTCACACACAACATGAAAAGAAAGAACCTGCTGAGTCACCAATCCAGTTTTCACTATTATTTCCAGTCAAATTACTTCAAAACTGAATAACATGAATAAATTGTTAAATTAGTCATAAAAATGTTCATTAATATTTACACTTGTTTGTTATGTCTGTCTGTCCTCTTATCACTTGCTTATCAGTCTATAAAGGACTACCCCATTATCTCCATTAACAGTCAATCTGTATCTTTAATTCACTTTTGTAAGTACATATATCTGTCCATATGTGTTTGTAAGATCTTTCTGTTTGCCTATTTGTGAGACAGTTGGTTTTCTGTTGTACATTTTCCTGTCTGTTCACCTGAACACTAGTACACCTGCGCAGCCAATCTGTTTTTTCTCTTAGGACTCACACACCTGGACCATGTTCATAAGGCTTCTTTTATGGAATATAGATTTTAATGCTAATTTTTGGCAGAGGAGCAACATACTGTTGTATGAAGGCCTTAAGACCCCTGAGATCCAATCAAATCTCTGGGGAAAGGTCCAAGGTCTTTATACTTATCAGTGATGATCAGAGGACTCTCCAGTAATCTTGAGTAAAGATTTGCTATTTAACAAATAAGAAAAGATCACTACTTGAAAACACTCATTACTGTGTCATATGTAAATATGTGCATATATCTGTGCATAAATATTCATTCTCAGCTTGTCCTGTTAGAGTTAAACTTCTATTCTTTAAACTAAAATTGCCTTCTCTTGCTATTACGAACCTTTATTTAAAACAAGTTCATTTAAACAGGTTGTTTTGTTGTACATGCTATACTAGAAATTAAAGGTGCCATGTATAAGAAATTAATTACAATTTATGATATAACAGAATGATATGGCAAGATATTTTTAAAAACCATGTGCATGTTTTTCAAAAACACATACTACTGAATAGCAGTCTAAACAGAATATTTACATTTAAAGTTAAGACCCTTGAACTAATTTTGTGCTTTGATTTCATATGCTACCTTTCACTTTCCAGTCAGAGAAGTTCTATTTACACAATAATTGAAAACCTATAGCTTGGAGCTTTTAGTCAGGAAGAGAGGATAATAAATCCACTCTTGAACGTATTTTTTTAAATTGATTTCAGTTTAGGACACAACATTTTGGTTTAATTATTCAAATGTGGGTAGTTTTAAAAAACAAAAGGTTTCATAAAATAGTTTAATAGGGGTGGGGGGATGGCATAAAACGCTGGATGAAATCCTTTAGAATGATTTTCATTTTCTCTGGTTAATATTGTCAGTATGCTGATTCTTCAAATTAGGGTGTGCTTGTGAAGAACAAATCAAGCAGAAGGGGAGGATTAAATAACCGTATAGCTGCAATGAAACATAATTAATATCAGTGCAATTATAAAATCTTTACAGACCATTAAACATGAAGTTTCTAAAAGCACTGTGGACTAAAGTCTCTCTGAGGACAGCTCACGGTCATTAAATAGCCTGCAATTATGTCTTTCTTTTTTATTCTGGTCAACTTAGGCCACAGGAGTAACTAGTAATTAAAACTACATATATTACAAAATTATCTGCATGAAGAAGTAATAAAAGTAATAGCACTCTAGTGTAGCTCCAGTGATAATTAACAAATCATTAAAGTGTTCACAATAAACTAAAGGCTGTGCAGTGAGACTTTCACAAATGATCAAGAGTGGACATCAAAAACTGAATATTAGGCAGCTATCTGTCAAATATAGACAAGAATAACAGATTGATTGAGTGAATGGATGTCAAACATTCAAAACGTTATAAAAAAATCTACTGATAATGATAAGTAAAAAAACAAACATTTTGTTAAAGAATTGTCCCGTTATGGCTATTATTCATATTTTTTAAACAATATTTAACCATTTTGCTTCTTCAAGGTGACAAAATGAATTAAATAATAATTTCTATATAGAATAATGTCTCTATATTAGAGAAATAAGGTACCTCACCGGGTGGACTTTATGGTATCAGAACGTCGTCAATGTGTTTTTTTGTCATTGTTGTTTTTTGGCCACTTTGTATCATTTAGCAGTATTTTCCTTTTTAGCCAGCAGATGTCCGTAGTAGCCGGTTCTTCGAGGCTGCCGTCTGCAATTATTTCCAGTTTATTCTCAGAGTCTAATCATTGATTTATTATTTTAAAAACTATAGAAAATACAAAGGAGGAAATTATACCTTCATTTTTAGTGTAGACAGACCAAGATTTTAAACTAAAGTCACTCGACCTTTAACCTAGTTGTTTAGGAACAAAATATTCGCCCTTTATCGGACACAAAACGAGAGCACACGCAATATCTGATTGGCCAGAAATCTTCTTATGAGCGACAGCTCAGAGATTTTAAGCATTCTATTTGCAGACCGAATGGGCGTTTCTTAAGTCCCGCCTTAAAGTGTGTTACATGGAAATTATTCCGGTTAACGAAGTTCACTCACTCCGCCAAACAGAAAAAAGATCCACGATGAGCTCCCGAGTTTTGGTCGGAGTAAAGCGGGTCATTGACTATGCTGTCAAGGTATTAAACCGCGCGTTGTTCGTCACAGTCATACATATGGTGTTTTATGTTTCTAAACTTCAAACTGTGTAGATGTTTTGCTGCTTTACTAAAGCAACTAGAGGGCTGACTTCAGGCCAGCTGTTCAATTGAATGAGGTTAGACAACAATTCTGGGTTGTTATATGAAGGTCAGAGTTATACAGCGTTGTAATGTTGTTTTAAATGAGAAATGCAACACAAAATAATTCAATCTAGATCTATACTATAGAGTTTCACACAAAGTTAATAGACCAATTCACTTGTTTTAAAAACATGCACTTTTTAGGTGTAAAATATTTGCTGTGCATTCAATTGTATTTAAAGATTGTAACATTTGTAACCAATAATGCATTGATGACTTTGATGAGTAGTTTGCAGTATGTGCATCATAATTCTTCAGATTATTCACATATAATAGTAAAGTCAATTTATCATACTATAGTTGATGTACAATCATTCCCTTTATTCAATATTTTTTGTTGTAAAATATGTTTGTGTAACTTATTGATTGCCGAATTGTATTGATTGTTCTTGTTCAATACACGGTCCAGTTTCACATTGTGTTTCTTTCAAATGTATCTTTGATTTCATAAAGCTAAATCTTGGTGTTGCTTTTCAAGCTTGATCACGAGCCCGGTGACCTGTTTGTGCTCCCAAAAAATCACAATGGCTTGATAATTCCCTAATATTACTTTTCAGTCATGTGATCCAATGTTGCGAATATCAGCTGTTTGTGTCACAGTCAGGTCAGTCAGTTTAGTCTGCTTACTATGGATTATGAAACAGTAGCTTCTTGGTTTACGAATCTCTTTGTGTCCTTCACAGCACCTTAACTTAGTATGTGCTTGTCATTCAGATCATATTTAAAGGGACAGCTTCCCCTTGTTTAGTTCTAGGATTCTTTGAAACCTTACATAGCTGATTCAAATGTAGAATACATTTTAAATAAGTCAGTTAATAAAATCAACAAAAAGCTTGGAAGGTTTTCAAAACAGAGTAAAATCAAAGATGGCTGACAATAGTGATGCAAAATGCAACAACCTTATCTGTTTTAGTCATTTTCAATCTATTACGAAAAATACATAAGCAGATATACTCTTGAGTGATTGATTTTTCCATGTTTAATAATCATTCTCACAGGCTCCTCTCTACTCTGCTCTATTCCACTGAAGTTGTAGTTATTTTATTCATTAAATGATAACACTATTTTATAAATGTTCTTTGTGTTCTAGATCAGGGTAAAGCCTGATCACTCTGGCGTGGTCACAGATGGCGTGAAGCACTCCATGAACCCCTTTTGTGAGATAGCTGTTGAGGAGGCTGTCAAACTGAAGGAGAAGAAGCTAGTGAAGGAGGTTGTGGCTGTTAGCTGTGGGCCTCAGCAGGTTCAGGTCAGAGAGCTTGAGAAGGATTTTAATGATTTTAAACAGCAGAAATTATTATACAATTTTCAGTGCCCAATGTACGTTATCTTGTGGCTTGTCCTACAGGAGACCATCCGCACAGCTCTAGCAATGGGTGCAGACCGTGGCATTCATGTGGAAGTGTCTGGAAAAGACTACGAAACTCTGGGTCCTCTGCAGGTCTCCAAGATCATGGCTGCTCTCGCCAAGAAAGAGGAGGCTAATTTAATCATTCTGGGAAAACAGGTATATGATTGATATTGTTTAATAAGTGCAACATCATTATTAGAGAAACTGTCTATTGTATGGATTCTGCTTTTCTTTGCCCACCTCTTTAATTACATTCTTCTTGTAGGCCATAGACGATGACTGCAATCAAACGGGACAGATGACCGCAGCACTACTGGACTGGCCACAGGTCTGATTTTTTCACACAACAGAAAATAAGGCTCGAGAAGTAATTTTTTTAAAGCATATTTCATGATATGACAATTTTACATGCCTATTTCAGATGTCCAAATATAACATTTCAACTATACATTTATCAGTTTGCAGATTAAGGTATGGTTTCTTAAAAATGTTTTGGAAAGCAGAACCAGTCCATCCACCCAAACAAACTTGCCAATCAGCTTTTAACCATGAGCATTATCTTGATTATTGAGTCTCAAATGATAGTAGGAAGTGGAGCTATTAAATTAGGTGCAAGGAGCCAGTTTTCTTGGACTGATGCATGCTGGGGAATGGTCAGTGTAGAAAGGTTTGTTTTGGTGACTTTAGTTCAGTATTCAGTACAATCTTAAATATCTTTAAAAGTCTTATATTCACTGTATTGGCATATGTAAGTCTTAATACACTCTACTACTAAACGAGGTGACATCAGGATTCTTTCTGAATAGTTCAGTATTTTAGAATAAAAGATGTATGGAAATTCGCTGTAGCTGCGTTGGTAGTTGGGGCATTGGGGTTTAGGGCCCAACGTAGTTTATTGAGGCATTTTTAATTAGGAACAGACATTGAAGAACAATTTATTCAGTTCTTCAATGTCTTTTAGGTAACAAAATATTCAAGTTCTATTTAGTCAGAAAGTACTGCAATTTTCTGTTTACATTAATAAACTTAATTAACACTTCGATTTGAAATCTTCATAGAATTGTGTAAACATCTATTTAAAACAGTTATTGAAGGATTGCATCTTTATTGTTCTATTAACAGTGGTTAAATATTTCTAGGGAACATTTGCTTCTGAGGTGACATTAGAAGCAGGAAAGCTGAAGGTGGTGAGAGAAATCGATGGGGGACTGGAAACTATTAAAATCAATTTGCCTGCTGTGCTGACTGCAGACCTGAGACTCAACACACCCAGATATGCCACGCTGCCCAACATCATGGTATGATAATGCTATGGTGATCCTCAACATGCACAATAATCCTTCATTGCTCAATAAAAAGTTCCAAACATCCTTACCAACCGAAATGAGACCTTCTTTTTCCACTGCAATGAAGTTAAACCCGTTAGATTTGTTTTTTTTTTCACCTACTTTGTAACAAGCAGTACCCTTGTGCCTCTGTTCTCTGTAGAAAGCTAAGAAGAAGAAGATTGTAAACCTGAAGCCTGCAGATCTGGGAGTTGATGTTAGCTCGCGGCTAGTAGTGTTAAAGGTGGATGAACCAGCTCAAAGAAGCGCTGGAGTCAAAGTGGAGACCGTGGCTGATCTGCTAGGCAAGCTCAAAGAGGCCGGGAGAATATAAAGACTCTAATTCTGAAGGTGAGACCATATATGTATTTTTACAATGTCTCACAATGGCCTGCATACACCTTGAGCTTGAGGTCAGAGAAGCCCCATGTCATATACCTTTAACACACAGAACACCTCTTTTTCCAAATCTACACATAAACAAGGACACTGTTGCACTTGTATTGTCTTTTAACTTCTTACTGTTTCCTGAAATTTTTATAAAATATTTTTATTTTTTTTTTCAGTTAACATTCAATATACTTACATACATGCCATGGCGGCTCATGCAACTTTAAAGTGGAATTTTGGTTCTTTAATTCGACTGCAAGGCTCCACTTTTAAGGGACTTGAGTCCACTTATACATGTATACATATGTAGAGAGAAGTTGTTGGACAAAAACTAAAAAACTGAAAATACAACAAAAAAAATTAATCAAACAGTGAAAGTGGTCAGTTATGGAGTGACCCATATCCTGAATTTGTGCTCTGCATTTAACCCATCCCAGTGTACAGACACAGCAGTGAACAAACACCGAAAACACACACACTGAGCAGTGGACAGCCAGGGCTGTGGCGCCCGGCAAACAGTCGGAAACTGGTGCCTTGCTCAAGGGCCCCACAGCTGTGGTTGTTGAAGATGGGAGAGCAAGTGTTTCATCACTCACACCATCTTCAACTCGGTGGATCTGGGGATCGAACCTGCGACCTTCCATTCACAAGTCGATCTCCTTATGCACCAGTCCATAACTGCCCTGAAAACACAGACAGATCATTTCCCAAGCCCTTTAGCTGTAACTTTAGGTTATGAATTTGCAGCAAAAATGACAAATATTACATGTGCAGTAAGTTTCTGACAAAATTTTTATGAAAAAGAAAATGTTTTTTTAAACCACACTGTTACTATTGAGGCACCACTGTTTCCTTACTGCCAACACCCACTGTCTATAAAGCATACAAGATTTTTTTATACCTAAATTCAAGGAGGAGATTATTTTATGCTGGATGTCCATGTAAACCTTTTATAGAACAATATATAAAACAGATAAAAATGTAATTGGTAACAATTTAAGCTTTTTATCAAAAACTGAAAAATTCCTTTATGTTAATGATGTTTTTAAACATATTTATAAACAGCTGTTTTTATGAAAACTTTTTTTGCCATAACAAAAGCTTTCTTTGTTGCTGTCATGGTACTAAGAAACAAATAAATAAACAAACGCTGTAACTATTAAAATTGCATCAGTTATATTTTAAAAGTAGCCTATAGTACATAAAGGCTCTTTTTAAATTACACAACCTGTAATTATATTTTTAATTAAGTGTATTTTTATGTTTTGTAATGTATTAAATATAAGATAATGTACATTATATTGGTAAAGCCTAAAACGCTGATTCAGGTTGCCAGTGGGTGCATTTTCAGTGATACATTGGTAAAGAAGTTAGTCTGGGTGCTTCAGATTCAGATCAGCTGACTATCATTAGCTCTGTGATTGTCTTTTATGTTATTGAACATATCTGTAAAGACAACTCTCTCAAACCTTATTTCTCGTTAAAATGTTTAAACTGGTCTATGTTTTTACTAGCACACACAGGGTGCCTGAAGGTAAAAATATTCAAAAGATAGAAGAGCAAAATATTAAAAGCTCTGCAGAAATCATAAATGTGCCTTAAAACACTATAAAAAAATAATAATGTAATGAGTTTGTTCCAAAGCTAAAGTTGTTTTTGTCTTGTTTTTCAGGGCTTTCTTTTCTGGTAGTGGAGCTGCCTGTCATAAATCTAGACCCATGTAGATGGTTTAACACACGCTCTTCTGTGTTTTTGACTCTTTCTGTTTGTGGGGATGCTGAGAGGCACTGATCTATCCTCACCCGTCCATCTGTCACAAACTTTTAATTGCAATTTATGCATGAATAGCAGTGCATTGACTCTTCATGGAGAGTGGAGTTTGTGGATTCACTGGAAGGAAAGCCATCATAAAATTGAACTAAACTGTTTTTATCAGTATATCCCAGTTCTATGTGATCGATTTAATTTCTGTTATCAGTCCTGTTTGTTGAGGTGTATGCTTTCTGATCAATTTAATTCTGACTTTGGAATGGACACTGCCTCTCAGCTTGAAGAGTGTAAATCCCATTACCTCAAGCGCCTCTAAATGAGTCCTGATTGTACAGTATCATTTGATGACAATAAAAGATGTCTTTTTCATACGGAACCAAGTATGTAATTTTTTTTAATTAACTTAAACAGCAGGGGTGGGCGGCCTCATTCCTGGAGAGCAAAGTCAAAAAGCAGAACGAAATATTATGAAGACTTTTTTGAGGCCTTATTTCAGCGTTGTTGAATTAGGACTTTTTATTAAAGATAAGCGGACAGCCTGTTTATAATAATGCATCTATTTATTATAATTTCTTAGTGTTTATAGCTTAATCATTTTAATCAGTATTATGTAAACGTTTTAAGAAGGAGGGTTTGCATTTAGCCAGAAAATGCTAAAACAATGTTTGCCGTTTTAGTCTCTTTCAAATAATGTGATTTTAATCACTTTAAAGTTAATTTCTTGAATATGTTGTTTTTTTATGTTTTCCCAAACGTATTTATAACCTAAATTATTCATAAATTTCCTTACGTTTTCTGGTTAACTGGCCTATTTTTACCTGTAGACAGGCCATACTTTTACATAGTCACAACCATTAAGTTTCATAGCCTTTTTCAATATGGGTAGTGACCCAATGTATTAAAAATATTTCAACCTGGGGTCAGCAGCTATAGAGTGGCCAGAACCGCAGCTGTTTAGCGAATATCTAAATGAGTATCTGTAGGATGAGATGTAAAGACCTTTAAAGTGTTACATCTTGTAGGAGACCCTCTAGAAACATGAGGGTCATGTTTCATATAAATTTTATTTGTAGTCAATGTATTATTATTATTTTTTTCTGTAAACCTCATTTGCAACTGTAGCACTAATATTGTTTTGCTATATTTGATATTCAGGCTAATTTAGTAAACCTTTTCAGTTTTTCTATGCTGCCACCTATAGATTGATTCTTGGTATTGCAACTATATGTGCAAGGTTCTATTCATGGAGTAGGGGTATGGGGAAAAGGTTGTCCCCCCAACTAGAGGGCTGTCCTAGTCTTTTTTTATTGTAAAATCCCATCTGAACAAGTATGTTGCTTGTTTTCCATACTTGATCAATGTACAATTGCGATGTCATGGTTTCAAAAATTATGACCCAAATTTTGTCTCATCATTGAAAACCCCAACAAATCTTGTCATCCTTATTCTGTATATTACTATTTGATCACAAATAAGTGTGATAAACCAAATGTTTAAAAACACTCTGATATTTTCATTTAAAATGTGTTTGAAAACTATTATTAAAATCAGTCATTGAATCACCGATTTTGTCCTGATTTTGAAACTAATGAAATGATACACGAATTCAATAATCATGAGTCCACTGTTGATGTGTGTGTGTGTGTGTGTGTGTGTGTGTGAGAGAGAGAATAGTCTGAATGAAAGTGTGCGCTTCAGCAGGTTGCATTGATGGCAGCAGGACCATACTGCAAGCCTCTGCAACATCATCGTTCCAGAACCACCAATGTACAACACAAACAGAGCCTCTCAAACATCCCCCATATACACACACTCTGGACCACATGTACCCCTCCTACCCCTGACAAAGTCAAGCTCAAGTGCATTTATTCTGTGTGCCATTTTCCAATGGATTTTGCCTCCATCAACAGAAAAAAGCGAGGGCATAACTTTTTGGTGTTTGGCCCTGCGGGTCCTTTTTGAGGTGAAGCTCGCCCAGGGCTGTGCTTTCGCTCGCTTTCATTTGAGAAAGCTCAAGATTTATCTGTTGAAGAAGCTTCTTTTGTCCTGAAGACTTCAGGTAAGAAAGGAAAATGTACACCTGTGACAGGAAGTTGATGTTTTTGACTGACAGTATTCAGTCATTGTCTCTTAAGGTTTATAGGCTGGAAAATAGACTTTTGATTCTTTGATTTGATTTTGAAAATACTATAGGCATTACGAGGGTGTAAATATTAAGTCACAATAGTTTGTTTGTGGGTATCCTAATATTTAAAATGAGGACTGTTTTTTTACTTCAATAGTTTTTTATTTTTATTTTTTACAGCCGCGGATAATCTGTAATTACATTATTTTCACGCTGTTGCCTTAAATATTTTGACGAAATAGAATTGTCCAAATCGTAGAGAAGGTCACTTTTTCAATTTTCTGAGATCTAGGCTACTTGAAAAAAGTTTGATTTATTATCTTTCGTTATATTCCAGATTAATTTTATTTCTGGCATTAAACTATTGCATTTGAAAGCATTTGCTTTCCAACCACACAATTGAGAATCTGATGAGGCCATTAGATGGCATCATGTGGTGATTTTCTTGGAGTGTGGACTACAGGTTATCTATGTCCAATCTGACTTGGAGTCTGTTTTCTGGGCAATAAGTCATCCATTTTCCCATTGGATGTTGAACTCCAGAAGGACTGCCATCTAGTTTTGCAAAGCTGTTTGCAAAACCTTTCTATCAAAATTTTGTGATTATAAACAAATGCTGTGGGTTAGGATTGAACAAAATACAGTACAAGATTTGTACATTACACATGTTAGACGCAAACCAATATTTTAGACACAACTAATGCCTTTAGAGAAGAGTTGATAGCTCTCACATCCATTTCAAGAAGAGCCAGCTGAAGGGGCTCATAGTTCTGTTCATAAGCTCAGTGGTTCAAACTGTATGATAACCAGAGGAAGGCTCTGCGCACCTAAGGACTTTTTCTGGAAATGTCTGACTTAAGTGTTCACTGGGCATCCCTTCTTATAGTAATCTCTGCAATTTGCAAACCTTGAGCCAGAAGATAATCTGACAGTTGTTTGACATTCGTGTGTTGTTAAGCTGGTAATTTTTACGGGAGGACTTATGTTTCACAGTGTAGATTTGGATGTGTTTTTCTTCCCAGGATGTACAGTTTTTTGGGAGGGGGTTTGTTCTGCGCAATTGTGGGGAACATCCTGCTAGTGGTCTCCACTGCCACAGATTACTGGATGCAGTACAGGCTGTCAGGGAGCTTTGCTCACCAGGGGCTCTGGAGATACTGCATGTCTGGCAAATGCTACACACAGACGGACAGCATCGGTGTGTGATCATGGTGTGATTGTGTCTTTTCCTACATATGAATATGTTCTATAAACCTTAACCTTTGGAGGCACAAGTGATCAGAAGCTTATCTTTTGTCTCTTTCTTTTTTCTTTGTCAACACAGCTTACTGGAATGCCACCCGGGCTTTCATGATCCTGTCAGCCATGTCTTGTTTTGCGGGAATCATTGCAGGGATCCTGTCCTTCGCTCAGTTTTCCGCTTTTGAGAGGTTCAACCGCTCCTTTGCAGCAGGGATCATGTTTTTTATTTCCAGTATGTGTTGCTCATCTTTAACAGCTAAAATGGTAAACCGCATAAACATTGTTTCTAAAAGTATACATTTATTTGTCTCACTTTCAGCACTTTTTGTTCTTCTGGCGATGGCGATCTACACCGGCGTAACAGTGAACTTCCTTGGAAAGCGTTTTGGAGACTGGAGATTTTCATGGTCCTACATTCTGGGATGGGTTGCCCTGCTTATGACATTTTTTGCAGGTCAGTAAATAAGCAAATCTATAAGTGCAAAACTATAAGAAATACTGTCATCTCATAGATTATTATAGAGCAAGCATTAGTTCAATATAAAGTCAAATATTGAACCATCTAACACTTGCACCTCACAGCATTTTATTAAAGTCAAGGATGTCCTCCAAAGTTAAAAAAAGAAAAACGTCACATTGCCAACCATAAATTCACCATTATCTGTACCGCAACAGTGCATTATTTGTGTGCACTAACCAACCTTCTAGTAGAAATGCAAAATGACATTAAGTAGTCATCTTTTTTAGTATACTAGCTTATACCCGATCCACCATCTTCGTGGTGCTAGTACAGATGATACAGACACTTTGGAATGATGACACATACAATTGAAGCTATTATGAATAATTGTACTCAGTGCTGTTTTAAGCTTGGAACAGTCATCAATCATTAAACAACTTTAAGATTTGATGATTATTATTATTATTATTAAGTAAAAATAATGTGACTTATCGTATAAATTCATAATTTGATATAACTCTGTGTCTATTAAAGTATTTTGTTTATAATAGCTGTGTCTGTAACATTGTCAAATGCCATTTTTGTTGTCTGTACATTCTCCATCTCATAAATTGTGTCTTGTGTTTTGTAGGAATATTTTACATGTGTGCCTACAGGATGCATGAATGCAGAAGAGTGGCCGGAGCTCGCTAAAACTAAAGACATGGAAACATTCATGCGCCAAAATGTACACTAATTTATTATTGTAACTTATGAAGTACTATCGGATCTTAACTGACACATGAATAACTTGTTTTTCTTTGTTTTATTTTGTTGAATTTCCAATGATGGAAAAAGTGATTCACACTCATTAACTACAATTATTCTGAGAAGGCTCAAATAAAATCGATTAAATTCAAGAAATCCTCAAAGTTGTTTTTGTCTTAAACAAGTTTAATATTAACATTATTTATAATGTAATTTTGGCTGTTTTGTCATGATTATTATCCATCGTAACTGCTCTTCATTAATTGTCATCAACATTTTCTTATCCTAATGGCTAGTGTGTAAGTACTATTATTAAATTAAATGTGTATGACCAAAACATAAAAAGATTTGCCTTTGAGAAGACCGAGGAGCAAGCTTAACTAAGCATCTTTTCTCAGGTTTTATGTCTAAAGCTACCAGCTTCTTTGGCTTTATTATATTACAACATTTGCCACAAAATATAACTGATGGATGTCTTATTCTTGAAACTGGCCGGGTCTTTTACAGTTGAAAGGTGAAGTCTTTTCACACGTGGCTGAGTCAGAGTCATCCTGCGGGAGTAAAAAATGTGTGCCTGTTCTGTGTATGTTAGAATGCATTTGTTATTATTTTATTGGACTATCAATGATTGTTAATTACTTCACTGTGATTTTTAGTCATGTAAAGTGTCCTATTTCAAATGTATAAAAGTCCTTTTTTTTATAAACTGCTCAATATAAAAGTAGTTTACAAAAAAATAAATTACAGTAATATAAGTAAATGTAATTGTCTATTTAAGAATTTAAATTTTTACCCCAAAATGTAATGAACTTTCAGGAGGAATTTTTGAGAAATCTAAATTATATTTGAAAATTATTGCAAATAACCTTTCAACATTGTACTTATAGGTTACATTTGGAAATTCATCAATTTTATTTACGTACTTAGGGTTCTAGTGCCTCTCTCTTGCCATAACTCTGGTTCAACAATATAGCACACCACTCTGTCATATTTCTTATGGGAGTTTTTATCATTGGTTCATCTGAAGCATTCATTACATTCATGCATTTGGCAGACGCTTTTGTCCAAAGTGGCTTACAGTAGGGGAGAAACAATATGCAATTTGTAACACAATCAAAGTCTATCTCAGGTTGCTCATAATAGAAGTTGTATCAACTGATCAATAAACCATAGCAGGAACAAAATAAAGACAGAGGAGGAAAAAATATTATTTTTTAATAGTAGGTGTTCCCTGAAAAGTTTTTAGTTGCTCTTTGAAAGCTGTTAGTGTTGCTGCTTTCCTGACTGGATCAGGAAGTTTGTTCCACCAGCCAGGGAAATTGAAAGAGAAGGTTCTGCTGAGAGATTTTCTGCCTCTGTGGGACGGAACTTCGAGTCACTGTTCCTTCTCTGAGTGCAGGCTTCTGGAGGGCATGTAGGAGCGTATGAACTTATGGAGGTAAACAGGGGCTGATTTGGAGATAGTTTTGTATGACAGCATCTGCTGTTTGAATTTAACACAAGCTGCAATGGGGAGCCATTAAAGTCTATCTAGCACTCGTTCGTGATTAATAATATGTTTAACCTTCAAAATTAAAGTGCAGAAAAAGAACAAATCAATGAAAATATGCTTTGATCTGAGCTAGGTTTTACATTTAAAAATGTTTCTTTAGTTTACTTACCAAGCTCTGAGTTATTTAAATGTTTCCATTGTCCTTTTAACAAATACATTGTGATAAAATACTGCACTCTGAACAACCAAGTTAACAATAAATGTAATGTTTGGGCTGTACCTTGTGCGCCACTTAAAGCAACACTTTATGTGCCTTACGTGATGTACATGGCATGAAGGTCGATGCCTGATAAATGCCAAACAAATGCCACATTTGGCTCAAATTATTTTGGTCACTTGGCTGTGTTATGCTTCAGTTCCCTTACAAAGAACCAACAGTTTGCTTTTAGAAAAATGTTGTCGCAGTGAAGGATCTGAAACCTAATCCAGATTTCTAAGCAAAACATCAATAGATTATACTACTGGAAAAAATGTAAAGAAAATCACCTTTCTTAGGAAAGGTCATAGGAGACTTGCTCAACCTAAAGCTGGGTCGTTATTAAACAATGATCCCCCAGTTAATGGGTTTTGATGAAGATTAAACACTGATCTAACTTAACCCAATAATTTAACCTAATAAAACCATTTTTATAAAATGAGTAGCAACTCTCGCTTACGAATAGATTTTTTAACAAAACGCTGAAATGACAGCAGAAATATAGAAACTTAATCTCAAAGTGGTTGAACTTGAGCGCCATGGTTACCGCAGACGCTCGAACGTCGCGCCTTCTGATTGGTTGCTCTGTGTCTTTGCTCTGCAGACTCGTGTTTCAGTCTGTTGTCATCTCAAAGACTGTGCGCAGTCTCAAATTGAATAAACGACTAACATGCGAGAATATAACCTCAAGAAATGTTCCATAAACACGCAGGTGAGGAAACTGGTTAAACAACGAATTATAATTAATTCGATGTCCTTCATTACCAAATTTACTCTGTAGCTCGGGTCAGTATGATCGAGTAAACAGTTAACGTTAAATTACTGCGCGCTAAGCTATTGTAAAGTTTGGCGATTCGCCAAGTGTTAAGAAGTAAATGTAGCATTCTTGCTCGCTATTCATTGAAGAATGTTAAAAGACTAACTTACGGTGTTTTAGATAACATTAGTACAAATATATGTAAACTTTTTAGCTAGGTCCTATAGTCTTATTTTTTTCTGTGTATTTGTGTTCTATTTGACATTTGATTATTTAAAGAATGTTTAATAAGATATTGGATGATAAATGTTTGTGTGATGTGTATTGGTTTGTGAAAAATCACTATGCTGTAACAATTATAGTTATATTATATTATACTGTAGTTTTTCAAGATCCTTCAATGAAGAATATATATAGACCAGGGCCATGAAAAAACTGCTTCAAAATGCCTCTACACGAAAGAAGAAAATCGAAAGCAGTGCACACATCACATCAGAAACCTAAAGACAAGTAAGGTCACGCTTTACACCAATACATTTCCCAATAAACATTCAGCTTTATGTTAGCTAACATTAATAGATTTATTTTACTGTTTCCTAGGGAGCTTCTTAATCTTAAAAGGCTTTTATCACTGATAAAAACGGGTCCAATATCCAAGCAGGTAAAATTAAACTATTTTTTTAAACACTGAATTAAGAGTGAAATCTGACAGCTCAAATTTGATAGATTTTGAAGCAACAATTTATGGCAGACAAAAACAACAACACCAACTTAATACAATGTTAAACTTAAACCACCTAAAGAGTACATATTTTAAAATAATTGTTCTTTGTTTATTGTTTATTTAAGCGATAAAAGTATTCAGAAAATGACAGTGAAACATTAAGATGCATCAAGGAGTCATATTCCATTTGAGTACTACTTTCACTGAAATTATTATTAAGTTTAAAGAAGAGTATGTCCGCAGCTACAGAATTAAGACTCCCATAAGATCTAAGTTAGAGAGGGGCCACAGCAATTCAAGAGTTTCTGTGATTTCAGAAATGTTCAGAATTTTTTCTGCATCCTTATAATTTTATTTAATGTAGTTTATGGATGTCGTCAAGCTTGTTTTGGGGGAGTCTTGAAAGATTATTATCATGGGAGTTACTCTAAATTAACTTCATTATCCTTCCAACTTAAGCCCAACAACACAACACTCCAACTGTCCATCTCCACACAATTTTTATTTATGGCTAATTTCTTGATGAGCAATAACTATAAATAGTTCTCACAATCATGACTGTAAAATGCTAAAGTGATCCGTAGTTTTAGAATATTCACGATGCTTTGTTAATATCTCACCATCTCAGGTTTCAACATTGAGTCAATCTAAAGGATCTCACAGCTCGACAAATGTTTCTGAACACGGGACAAATGCTTCAGACATTGAAGGAAATGAACTGGACAAGTTCAGGTGCAGAGTCTAATATGTTATCTGTTGATCTATTTAAATCTCATACTCATTTTAAACCAACCTTCATGTTGTTAACAGTGTGACCTACAGAAACCAAAGAACTTACAGTGATCAGCCTCATCACAAACTTTTCTTGGACATCTTTAAGGCCCTAATCAATTATAGACTCGGTTGTAGGTCTGTGTGTGACATTATATGACTCTATTGTATTCATGATAATGCTTACCAGCTAATGAAAAAAACAATTAAGGAACTGATCTTGTTTTGTTAGTGACTGGATGGAAAATTCCTCCTCGGACAATGTTTTAAGAGTCCTGAACTGCTTACGACTTTTGATCAGGGATTCTCTCCTTCAGGTGAGGTTAAAATTTTTTATTTTTCTTACACATCCTCTGTTTTTAGGTCGCCAAATAAAATTAAAATTAATCCGCAGATGTGAACCAAATTATAAAATATTGGATTATTAAAAAATGTAACAAAAGTATTAAATGAGATTGTTTCCTGCAATTATGTATATAACTTGCATTTTAAATGAGGTTATACATTTGCATTGATCCGTGCATTAGAATCCGTAATTAAAGTAAATATGTTTTCCAAATTTCATTTGACCATATATATATTTATATAATTATTTTTTTATGCTAATCAAATATACTTTTTGGATTTTCTGGTAGAAATACTTCAGTACCTATATATGTTTCCTCAGACAGTCTTTTTTGAGCTTCAAGGTGCCACAGGACTTGCAAAGGTAAACATAATCGTATAGTTTATATGATCAATACATACATAGTCACTGTAAAGTTAGATATCTTTTCAGTACTTGGAGTCAGTTGCAACAGTGTATCTTGAATGCAGAGAACGCACTCTGGAAACAGAGCAACTTGTTGCAATGACATGTAAGAGACATTTTACACGTTATGTTATGGTGTTAAATAACATGTATGCACAACTCAATAATATTGCACTAAAAAAACATTATTTGCTTTATCTACAGACATGTTTCAGAAGCTATCTTCAGCTGAGGAAAAAAGACAGTGGATCATTAATTGTGGAGCACACAAGGTATGTTTGTAAGTGCTGAAAGCTATGCTATATGAAAAGGTTTAACTGTATTAAGTAATTCTGACATAGTTTACATATACAGTAGTTTTAGTATTTTTTGTTTTAATTAGTTCAAAGGACTGTTTATATTATACATCCATTTTTATGTGACTATTCAGTCTATAATAAAACAAAGCTAGTAAACTGTTTGTTTTGCCCAGACACTGGTGAAATTACTCTCTACACGGGACAATAGTGTTGTATTGGGAGCTCTTCTGGCTCTCACCACGCTGGCTGAAAGGTGATTATCACAAGTAAACGTTATGTGCAACAATTTCATTAGCAAAAAAATAAATAAATATGGCTCTTATTTAGCCAGGAATGCAAAGAGAGGATTGCAGAGCTCCCTGTGGTAGTACTTCTTCTAGTCATCTTACAAGAATATGACATTCTATCAAAACGGTAAGTGGGAGACAATGGTTTTGTGGATGCTTTTGCAATATATATATATATATATATATATATATATATATATATATATATATATATATATATATATATATATATATATATATATATATATATATATATATATATATATATATATATATATACATGGTCTATAAATAGATGAATGTCATATTAAAGTTCTATCTGCGTCTTATAGAATCTAAAAATAGTTTGAGTCAAATTTTCACTTTTGAGGATCAAAGGTCCATTCAGCATGCTGGCTAAGTTTTCTGCAAATATCTGGTAAAAATATGATTATGGTTTCCGTATAACATAGACTTATGGTGTTCTAAGTAAGTTTACAATAAGTGCCCACTTCTGGGTGGGCTGCTGGGGAGGGGATGATTTTCTTACAAGAGGGTCAGGGGTGGCGAAAACACGAGTGCACAAAATGTTTTTTTTAAGAATTATTTCATAAAACATTAACTTCTGTCAAATGTAAAAGTTACTCATTATTTATTAACTTTTCAAATATAGTTGTATTAACCAAGGTTAAACATTTTCACCATTTTGTCCTGAATACCTCGAGTTGACATTTTCATATGTCTGGAAAACTGCGCACACTCACACTTTGTCTTGGTGTTTTTTCGCTGAGGAACGTCAGCGAAGCTTATTTAAGTTCGTAAGACCCTCGCCTGGAGATCTGAAGCACAATCATGCTTGTGTTTACACCCTAAAGCAATAATAAATGAATAAACTGCTGCTAATTGTCTGGAGTACAGTGAGTTTTCGTTACTCTACAAATAATAATTTCAGCCTCCAGCAATCAGATGCAAATAAGCGTTCAATCTGTGGGTTGAATATGGCAAGTGGTGGGACGGCATAGTATAGACGTAAGTCAGATGAAAAATGTGCTTTCAAAGGAATCTTTTCAGTTACTCTGAGTTTGCTATTTCTTATTAAAGAACATAAATCAATACACAAAGCACTTTCACATTTGCAACTCTAGCTTGATGTTACTAAAACTTAAAGCTATTACGAATCGCATAAAAGGTAACATTCAAAAATCCAGAATAGAGGTTCTTTAATGAGACCAATGTCTGTGTTTCAAATTATTCGTGTATGCCCTAATCAATCCCTTTCTCAACATTTGTCTTTCCAACAAGCATTTTATCGACTTATAAGGTAGTCAATCAGAAAGCTAGTTTACTTCTGATTGGCAAATTAACTGCAACTGGTTAGGTTTGGTCAAGGCACTCAATCAATCAGCTAACTACTTCTACAAAGGACACACAAACACAAGCACACCTATGAACATCAAGGGCTAATTAGAACATATCATAAAACTGAAAACAAAATTGCTTATCCATCGTATATAAACACAGTATATCCTTCCAGGCTGGGGGCAGAGCTGCTCCGTCTGCTGTGCTCAGTGCAGAGTGTTCGGGATCAGCTCCGTCAGTGTGATGGGCTGCCAGTTCTTCTGAGCCTCTTGCACTCAGATCATCTAAAGTTGCTCTGGAGCTCTGTCTGGGTTCTGGTTCAGCTCTGTCAGGATCCTGAAACCAGCACTGAGATTCGAGCATGGGGTGGAGTGCAACAACTACTGCGCATTCTCCATGGGTGGGTTGCCTCATAAGAGTTTCATTGCATTTAAATACCCATCCAGTTTTTTTAATCACTAGATGTTCTTTTTTTTAATTAAATATCTGATTTAAATTCTGAAAGTAACTGGAAATGATACTGTATGTATTTAATTAATTTGAGTTTTCTATTTGATAAATGTTAATAAGGTAGTAATTGGACTGCCTCAGAGAACAATAAAAATGTTTTACTTTTAGAGAGACCCAAAAAGTAATGTGGCATTTCAGAGCTCACAAACTCTCTGAAAAACCTTAATGCTTCTGTTTAAAATGGGCTGTTATTGAGAGGGCTATATGATAGAGCGTTAATTATTTTAGCCCTTTATAGGACCCTAATGAAAGCATGCATTGTAAAAAAGCATAGTTCATGAATGTAAAATCAAGGCAAAAATGTAATGAATTAGTTAACAAATTTACCATATTATAATAAGTATATTGACTGAATGGATTTTGGTAGTAACAACAGTTTCTAAACAAGTCTAAATGGAAGTCAAGTAAAACATTTATGCAATTCTATTTTCCCTAAAAGCAAATCTTCAGATATAACTTTTGGAAGACTATTTGAAACATTGTTGATCTCTTGTAAACCTGTTCTTTTCAGAGAATGTGTGTATGTGTCTGATCGCTCCACAATAGACACAATTTCCAGCGCCAATGCAGCATGTCGCACACAACACAGTAACCATGTGACCGCAGATTTAAATCCTCTGGAGACAGTGGAGAATACTATCAGTCTGCAGTCAGGTGAGGACAACATCAATGGTGTTTACTACAACCTGTACAAGAAAAGATAGTTGTGTAATGATGCAACTTTTGGAGTCTGAGAATCCATTTGAGTGCAAATGTATTAAAAGGAACTTAACTACTGTAACTACCAAATTAGAGAACAAGCGAAACAACTAACACTTAAGTTGACGCATATTAAACAGGAACATAGGACACCAGGGGTTTTAAGGCAATGCAAGTTTATTTGTATAGCTTATTTCGAACACAGGGTAATGCAAAATGTTTACATTGGAAACAAAGAATAAAAAGAAAGTAAATTTAATAAAATCAACCATAAAAAAAAGTAATATAATGTCATAGTGATTAAAAACTGAAAATTTAAAACAAAGATAAGAGTAAATGTTTGCGTAAATATTTGCATTAATTAAAAAGCGTAGATATTTGCATTAATGTATTAATGTCTTACTAAAACATTGACAGGAATTTGCATATACACAAACTAATCTGTTTCATGCATCTCAATTTGTGCAAGACTGAGCCAAGATTCATGATCAGAATTCCTATTCCTATTTTTATATGTTAATAAATACATTGAAAATTAAACAGACAACGAAATTGCGCAAAAAGTTTACAGATTATTAATTTAATTACACATATGGAATTTTTTACACTACTTTGATTGTAAAGAAAAATCTTTATTCGTTAATCTAAATAGCTGTTGCGCATACGCCACTGAACAAATCCCTCTCCGACACGATTCGTACCTATGGAGTCACATTAAAGAGTCATTCAAAAATAACAAATCGTTCATGACCGACACATCAATACAATCGAGAAAAGCGAGTTGAGATTTTCTAACATCTATGCAGGGACTTTTCTTGCATTTACTTAATCTTCACCAAAGGATCATTAACAAAGAGAAATAAGCATATGCAAGCCATGATCTCATGTGGAGGGGAGCAAAAAAATAAATAAACTCTTCTCTGTAAGTATATATGATCGTTTTTGTACATATGCAGCATGTGTGAGACCCTATATGACCCTGTATATGAGGTGGAACAGTGGAAAACAATGCTCTACCCAGGATTGGGAGACACAGGACATAAATACAGCAGAACAATCAATGGAATAACAATAACAATCAATGGAATAGATGAGCTCTCGCCTTAGGAATTAAATAGACATGGAGACTGGAAAGAGAAAAGGGACTAATTAACAGAACCGTAAGGGAGCAATACAAAAAAAACAGATAACAAACAGCCATATTAACAAAACAAACAAGGAGCAAATACCACAGAGACTGATGAACAAAACAAATTAAATCATGGCACCATAACAACAAAACTAAAGCTTCTGAGAATGAAATAACTGAACAAGACTTAATCATACAAGTACGTGTAGAGTACATGTATACTGGTGTGACAAATGTGAGAACTAATTTTAAAAAGAGAACACTGAATGTTGAAAAAAAAAGGATCTGGCAATAGCCATGAATTAATAATGAATAAAATAGTTTTTAACTATTTGTTATTAACTTATAATAATTTATTTTATTGTCAATTTGAATGAACTTTTTTTTAACTTGACAACAGCGTAGGGAACCACTAGAGCCAAAATGGAACTTAATTTAAGTTATCTTTTGAAAAAGAGGCTGATCCTTTAATGCACATTTTATGAGCATTTGCTCTGAGAAGATAATGGTGAGATAGACTGACCCCAGAACAGATGTTTTTGATAGGATTTACCTTGAATAGCATTTGAGATTTGGCAAAATGGTCTCACAGCAAGAAGGTTGCTGGTTCTAGGCTCGGCTGGGGCAGGTGGCATTTCTGTGTGGAGTTTGCATGTTCTCCCCGTGATCGCGTGGGTTTTCTCCGGGTGCTCCGGTTTCCCCACAAGTCCAAAGACATGCGAAATAAGTGAATTGAATAAGAACAATTGCCCATAGTGTTAAACTGTGAATGTGTGTGTGAATGTTTCCCAGCGATGGGTTGTGGCTGGAAGGGCATCCGCTGCGTAAAACATATGCCAGAGAGTTGGCGGTTCATTCCGCTGTGGCGACCCCGAAAGGGAATAAAGCCGACATGAAGATGAATGAATGAATTTGGCAAAATGTACAAACGTGCTTTAAACAAGTTGTTCAAAACTTAACCATAGTCATTGAAAATATAAACTCTGTTTTCAGTATGCTGTGCAGCAATCACAGAGCTTGTATTGGATGATGCAACATCATATAATGTTGTACAGGTATGATCTTTTGGACGTATCTGTTTTTTATTCAATGTTTAAATGGTGCATAGATGTCATAATCTCTCTCTTTCTCTCTCTCTCTCTCTCTCTCTCTCTCTGTGTTTTTATTATGTTTAGGAAAATGGAGTGTATATTATCAGCAAATTGATATTGCCACCAAAATGTCATGCAATTCCAGCTAAATCACTCCAGGTAGTTCTCAACAGAGTGTATTCTTCATTTTTTGTTGTTGTCCCAATTAGGTTCATCATGTTAATTAAAGTGATGAAAATAGTTAGTAAGTACTGTCTCGTTTAATTCTGATAAAAGCTATAAAAATGAATGTAAAGAATGAGTTTACTGTAAATTAATCAGCATTGCTTGCTTAATTGAATTGAATTGAATGTAAATGTTCTTTTTAAGTGTTATGCATTCAGAGCACTTAGATTCCTGTTTAGTCTGGAACGCAACAGACAACACTTTAAAAGGTATTACACATATTTTTCTCATTTATTTTTGAATAATCATTAGTTTATTTTTCAGTTTTGTTAACGCTATGCAAATATCTCTGTCTTTTATTTTATAAAACAACATCTTATTGTGCAAAAACACCTACTGTACTCCTGGTGTTTTCAGTTTGAAGCTGATATTTTAGTCATTCTCTTAATTTATTCCCAGTTTTTTCCTATCATTTTTACTCTGTTCGGTCGAACAAAATCACAGCCAAACACTGCTAATAACATCTGTGTTTTGTAAATCTGCAAGATATAATATTTATTGCAGGTTTTACTAATATACTCTTTTCTGATGATTATTTCTGATTATTTCCCAGATTATTTTGTCCAGAGATATTTGAGATATTTATTGATGTTGGGCACTATGTAAGAGACATTTCAGCATATGAACCACTGCAAGAGAAAATCATGCAATTATCGGTAAGACCTTAAATAATGATGATTATTCATGTGATTACTGAGTGTAAATTTACAATGTGTATCATATGATCATTATATACAATAAACTCTTATGTTTGTAGGCAGAAGAGTTGGATATTCTCAGGGACAGCATTGAGATGGTGAACCAGAACAGGCCTCCCCTCAGAGTTGTTAATGGTTATGCAGTGTTGGAGCATTTGGGCACCGGAGCTTTTGGAAGTGTCTTTAAGGTCTGCTCCCATAACTGAATATATAAATTTTTTTCACATCAATAAAAAAAAATTGCTGTCTTGATTGCTTTATTTCACCACAGAATCAGTTTTAACCTGGCTTTACAAATTAGTGGTCCGTTTTATTAAACAATTTCCTCATACTAATAAACGTTACTAGTCTACCCCATAGACTTATTCAAAAGAAATTCCTGATTTCAAAACATTGATTGATTGACTGATTGATTGATTGATTGATTGATTGATTGATTGATTGATTGAAAGCTGAATTAACTGTAGTCAAGCTACATTGTCCTCTGGAATGTGATAATTTTTATACTATATTAGTATTTTTGTGTTCAATTAGCTAATCTGGAGAAGTTAACTATTAAAGTGCTTCTGAAACAAATAGTGAAGAAAGTATATTCTTCAATATTCCTCTCTAACCTATCCTCATCATTTATCTCTCATCCTGCAGCTGAATCTGATCACCTGTTTGTTGTCTGTGTTACAGTTTTCTTACAGTTGTTTCTTCACTTGCTAGTTTCTGGTTTGTCTTTGTTTGTTTTGTTTTAAGGTTCTGTCTGGCGAACTGTTCGTTGATGGTTCTTAAGTTTGTATATTCTTTATGCTGGGGAGGTAACTAGCCCCTGCCTCAGTCAGCTAGAGTCCCCTCACTGAGGGAACTCCTGTCTACTCTACCTGATCCCTACGAGGACTTTGTGAAGCTGTTTTTAAAAGCAATTGCTAAAGAAGCGCTATATAAAAACTGATTTATTGATTGATTGTTACCATACATTTTAGGTGTAAAATGGAGAATTTTAGAAAGTTTTTTGTCAAGCAATTAAGCCTTACAAATGTTTTTCACAAGCCTTGCAGTTTTAGGTTTAGGCTGTCAGGAAGTGAAGTTGTTCTAAATAAAACCTTTCACCTTTTTCTCTTCTCTCTTAAAGGTGCGTAAGCAGAATGGACAGAACATTCTGGCCCTGAAGGAAGTGAACGTTCACAATTCAGCCTTCGGAAAAGACAAGAGATCAAGGAACAGCAGCGTTGAGAAGATTGTATCTGAGCTTACCGTCATTAAAGAACAGGTCTACAAGATTTAAAAAATCTTTGAAAAAAATCTATTCTATAGGCACATACTATTTTAAAGGATTTTTTTTGTACATTTCACAGAAATAAACCACCTAGATAAAATCAGATGTAAGCTCATTTTTATTTTATTTTATATATTTTTTTTTTATTCCTTGTTTATTGCAGGAATAAGTCCTAGTTACATTTTTATATTATTTTTCTAAAGATTTCTTTCTGGAATTTGATAACATTTTAATTTTGTCTCAACAATGATTTCTACTTTTAACAGATGTCACATCCAAACATTGTAAAATACTTCAAAACCTTTGTACAAGGTAAACATTGTATTATACATACATATATTATTGCATTCATATGCTGTTTGAAATGTTAGTATATGTGTTTGCGTTTGTTTCCTACACAAAAATCAATTGTTTCCTGAGGTGTTCTTGCACTTCTCTGACTTTTGGATGATGGTGTTAGATTAAGTGTATAAAGCAATGTTTATGTTGTTGTCCATTTAGCGGATAAACTCTACATCGTAATGGAGCTAATCGAAGGAGTTCCGCTGGCTGAGCATTTTAACTCTCTGAAAGAGAAACAACAAGCATTTTCAGAGGAAAGAGTCTGGAACATCTTCATCCAGGTGGCTCTCTCAGATGTCATTCTTACTGAATTTTACACCAATTTGTTTCAGTAAAACCTCATTGAATCCTTCTTAGCTTTGTTTGGCTTTGAGATACCTTCACAAGGAAAAACGAATCATCCATCGAGATCTCACACCAAACAATATCATGCTCGGGGAGAGGGATAAAGTCACGATTAGTACGCTGATTTACTCTCTTCCTTTCTAGAACTTTTAAACATTTAGCTGTTATAGCTTATCATTGGCTTATCAATATCACTATTCTGATTTTTTCAAGCGGATTTTGGTCTTGCTAAACAAAAGCAGGAGAACAGTAAGCTGACGTCAGTGGTGGGAACGATTCTGTACTGCTGGTATGTAATAATGTCTATTATTCTGAAGAAAACCCAGATTCTAGTGCCTAGAGATGAGTGCTGACGGCCATTAATAGTCTGGATCAGCAGCTTAAATTGGGAGTAAACTGAATCTGCTGTCAGTACTTTTTTATTTGGTTGATTTTAATTCCCCCAATAAAAACATTTTTTGTTAAAATATATTTTCTTTATCTAAGAAACAAGTGATATAAACATCAAAAATACTTTATTTATTGTTTTTTTATCTTATTTCTTCACATTTAGAATTTAAACCATTTGTGGTGTTCTCATTATTTTTACTTTGGCACGGTTAGCGGATCTGCTAGACTCATTGCATTTTGAGGATTTCCATTCTCACAATCATAGTGGGAATACTCAATAAAGGTACACAATCTAACATTTTCACATTTTTACGTGCTCTGGGCACAGTAGACCAGAACACCATGTGTGTAATATAATTTTGTAGGGGGGTATACAGTGTGGGGTCATAAAAGTGTGTTCTGATAGATGTAGATGTAGTGTTCAGAAAATGAGCAAGCAAACTTCAGTTTCAAATCATAATTGCTTGTATAGTTTTTCTTTTGATAAAAACTGATAACGGATCTCAGACCCGAACAGGGGTAAACAATTCCAGAAAAAAAAAAAACGTTATATTACATATAACACCTGCAAATAGAGTACTTCATATTAAATAAAAATCCTATTCTGGTAAAGTATGTCATTGTTTTATTAAGAATTACTCAGATACAAGTATAATTTAATGATTTTATGGGGAAATAAGAAATTTGTGGTTTAAGGAAAGCAGGTATATGCAATAGTTTATTTACTACCTCAATGTTCTGAAAGAATACTGGGAAAGTTAAATTAATCTGCTCTTTTATTGGTACATTCAATATATATAATCTTTATTTTGTCTCACATAATCAAGTGAAGAAAAAATACCTACTTTGACCCAAAATTTCCTGCAATGATTGGACCTCAATTCTTGCTTAAAAGTACAGTATGTAAGTTTGAGAGAAAACCCACAAACGAATAAAACAGTCGCCCATATGTCTGCTTCCTCCTCTCTCAAGCAGAGACAGATTGCCAGATCAATGTTATGCTACATGCTACGTGACATCACATACACAGTCATTTTTTTGTCTATTATTCATGCTTATATGGAGAAGGTTTGAAAAGTAGTTATTTATAGAAAAATAGTGGACAGCATTTAAGTTCATTATTTCTGTGTTCAGTAACTGCATTAGACCAGTCAATCATTTATTGGTCAACCAAAGTCTAAATCGAACCCATTTATTTAGGATGATAGAGAGCTCCCAAAGGGTCAGTTATAGAAATTAAATTTCTGTTTGAGCTTGCATAATATGAATCGAAGTGAAAAGCTGTGTCTAAGTTAGCCAACGTAATTAGCTGTTAGTTAATGTTACCAGATCAGGAGAAATGTACCTACATCAGTGTCGCTTTACACATTCTTCCCACTTTCAGCTGCTTTTCAAAACTGGTTTTGTTTTCTAAGACATCATGGTGCTTTTACGAACCATGCTGAGGTTTTGAAGTTTAGTACCTGTCAGGCATAACTCTAACTGTTCACATTGTGAACAATCTGGCAACCAAATTAAAGCTTACAAAAGCGGGATGTTACAAATAGGAAACTTTGTGATGCCGTGTACATTTAAAATAATTCCTTAATGTCTTAAATACTACAATCTTAAAATAACTTTTTTAACTGTATTCTTTTTTTAACTAGACGCAGTTGAATCTTTACAAACTAAATTATTTTTATGCACTCCTGAATTATATTTGCTTTTTATGAAATATAATTCATAAAGTCAAATTCTATTAAATCAAATTTCTTTACTTATAAACTAAATGATGTTAAACCTTTGGAGTTGCTGTTTTTGTTCTGTGTTAGTCCAGAGATTGTTAAGAATGAGCCGTACGGTGAGAAGGCAGATGTTTGGGCTGTGGGGTGTGTCCTCTATCAGTTGGTTACGCTCACACCTCCGTTCTACAGTGCCAACATGCTCTCACTCGCCACCAAAGTAAGTGTTTTATTTATTTATTTATTTATTTATTTTTTACCAAAGTAAGTGTTAACATCATGGGTTAAATGCATTCATTCCGCCCTTTAACATTGGTTTCTTTGGTCAACATAAATCATTTATACTTTTTACTTTTGAAATAAATTCTATTAATAGTATATTTATATGAGCCTTATTGAACTGAAATTAGGCTCTTTTAAATTGATACAAACAATTGCTTTTAATATAATGTTCAAATATGCTTTAATGAAGATTATGCATGATGTGGTACAGCTTTCACACCTCCAGGTGGCAGTAAAGTTTTAAATGCCCAGCTAATATTAGGTGCAAGTTTTGTTTCGTTTTTTTTTATCTCATAAAAAGAATTGAGAAGAATTTTAATCTGAATGTTCTGGTGTTGTTTAGATTGTGGAAGCTGTTTATGAGCCAGTAGAAGAAAAAACCTTTTCAGAAAGAGTGACTGACATGATTAAGTGGTAAGGTTTTGCTTTTTGTCTGTTATTAAAATATACAAAAGAAATAGGTGTAATAATTACAGTGTGAAATACTAAAGGAAGAATGTAAGTCTGTTCTAAGGATCTCAACAATGAATATAATTATTCCTCAACGGCGGATGAAATGTTCTCCAAATTATACATTTGCCTCAACTTCATGTTAGGTGTTTGACTCCAAATGCTGACGAGCGTCCTGACATCATTCTGGTCAGTTCCAGAATCTCGGATATAATGATGAAGTTTGTGGACAGTCTCTGTGTGTCCCATAATTCCCTGGAGAGAAGAGCAGAGCGAGACAGAAAGAGAGCACAGAAGTACTTTATGGAAAGCAACAAAAGCAGAATGTTCTCTCTACCTCAGAAGGTTTGATCCCTGTCTGTATCCTCAGTACAATCTGTTATTAGATATAAATAAATATTTTTGATGTTTCTGGTTGGAATTTTAGGCAGGATGCCTTCAAGACAAGGATGGTAAAAATGGATCACAGTCTCAAAGTTTCGAATCTTCTGCATCTGTCTTAGCAAGTGAAGGTCATAAGCAAACTCAAGGTATAAATCTAAAATTACCTTATGCCATTGCGATGTAATAACCAATGTAAAAATAATAACGATGATCTAATTAACTGAAATAAAAGATAACAAAATAGCTATAGTTTTGGAAACATTTATTATGCCTAACACATAGAGCGTGTTCTAGAATGAGATAATAAGCATTTAAGCAAATATCTCCTTTGTCTCTATTAGTACCATAATAATATATACTCTATGAGTAAAATTATGAGTGCTAAAAAATGTTTTAAAAATGAAAAAGAAAAAAGAATTTAGGTAATTAAAGAATTGTCCATATCACTTTAATGGCTGGTGACACCTGTGCCGCTATAGTTTGTTATAGGTTAAAAGTTACTTAAAAAAACACATCTGAAGTCATTTATTGTAAAAGTATTTTTTTTTGTTATGTTCCACATCATATTTGTAAATCATTACAACGTTTTGTTTAGTTTTTTTTGCAATGGCTTTCATTTAAATCTACTGTATGCAAAAATCTAAAGTTAAGGAAACCAAGCTTAAGTGAACAAAATTATGACAAATAAAAAAGTTAAACTTTCACCTGTTTTACTTTTATTTTACATCAAGTTGTTGTTAGTCCAGAGAAAAGAGTTCAATGGGAAAATATTTTGATAAAGGCTGACAACATCACACAGACGGAACCTTAGTAATAATAATGCATCTAACATAGTTACATTGTAGTTTCTTGTCTTTATGAATTGTTTTATTTTTAGAGTCCCAGTGCAGCATGGCAGGTGCTGAAGAACTGGATCTCGATAGGTCAGTAAATGCATTTTTGAAAATGAATTTTATTTGGGTGCTTTCGGGCTTTTATTGCATAGCTCACTTTGTTTTAATCCAAGCAAGAAAGATTTATGTGAGAGATTTGTGACGAGAATTCACAAAGTAACCAGAGTTGGGTTTGAACTTTATTTGATGCTTTATTTGTCAGGGTATAGATTAAGTAAAAAAAAATTGTCAACTTGTTTTTTTACATTTTTTCTAATAAAGTAACATTCAACTATGAACTATTCAACTTGAACTATGCCGCTATGCTACAAGTTGAAAATAATATTATCAGTAATTTATAATGTTTTTTCTACAATGTGTTTTTTGATACTTTTTTTCAGTGAAGTTTTTCGAAAGCCAAAAGGCAGACCAGGTAAAAAAAAAAAAGCATGTTTTATTAATTACAAATAGTCTTGAAGATAGGCTTTTTATTTCATTTTTGTGTATTTATTTATTTGTTAATCTGTTTGTAGCATCCGCGGGGATTTGTTTATCTAAGAAAAAGGTTCGGCAAATTGATGATCCTAACCAAAGGCTTCTAGAACTTCTTCATAAGATTATATTCATCACACAGGTAGTTTACAGTCGGCTCATATATTCCAGGGAAAGGTTTGGCTCTCTTTTTCATGGTTTGTATTGTTAGCTCCCTCCAGCGCCACACAACAACTTCAAGCAGCGAGCAATTGAACGCTTTAAAAAGCCACTCTTCACATTCGGAAGCGATCCCTACAATCTCAAAGTGGAGCTCAATAAGGTACTTCAGTTCTTTAATGTATAAATGAGAATAGTTTGCATGGACAAGAACAAATGTAAAACTAATTCAACCCATGTTTGTAAACAAAAAAAAAATCATAACAATTCCATCAGCAAATCAAAGCCAATTAAAGCTTTTAATCTCGAAGACACACTTTGTTATCAACAGAATGTCCAAGAATTGTGAATTATAACTATTATGTTTTATTTAAGCTTTTTTTTTTTTCAAATTCAGGATGAAATGGTGTGAATTTAAAGGCAAAGTCATATCGGACACTTGTTAACTCCCAATTTTTTTATTTTGTTTTTCTATTACATCAAATATATAAACACACTTGCTTTGATTTCACCTTCAGGTTCTACAGGGAAGTCAGGAGCAAGTGGAGATGTCTTCTGTCAGCAGAGAGTGGTGGTCCATGATCCAGTCTCTCAGTTCTGCTCCAGGAGCTGCAGAAAACCGTGGAAGTGTAACTCAGTTTCTCTTTCATTTTAAATACAGCTTAATAAAATTACCAAGCATCCCTTATTGATTTTCTAGGAAAAGTAGGCTCATCTGCTCTTCAACATGAACTCTCATATGAGGACATGCAGGTGGGATTAAAATCTCGGCTATGTAAAAAAAAATATTTTTTCTTCTTTTGCAATTTGTGATCTTTTTACTGCTTTTGTAAATTAAGTCTTTTTGATAAATACCCTTTTTCAGACAACTGCCCTTTATTTCATCCAACAAGATATGATACTTAAAAGTATTTAAATTGTCCTGAAGTTTGTATCATTTTTTTAGGGAATGGTGGAGGATGTGCTGGAAGAAAATGGGTACTACAGCACATCTCATAGAAGGTAATATCCAGGTTAAATCATTTTTTTTTTATTCTTAACAAAAAATAACTATATAAATTTGAGATGAGGGATGAAATTAATCAAGCTGTTGGCCCATTCCACAAGAAGCCTTGTTTAAATTTGTCCCTGTGCTGTGACACATTTTCTTTAGGGAAGGTATACCTACAATAGGAGACATTTTTGGTTGCAAAAATTTTTATTGGGGCAGCATTGAGCTATCTATTACTTAACACATCTTCCAATCATCTTGGTGGAGTGAACATCCTTAGATTTTTACCACACAAATACACTCACATTCACAGAAATACAATAATACTCGCACAATTTTAGTCTCATTTATGTTACCATCTTCTATAGTCAAATAAACATCAAACAACTTAAAACTTTGGATTCTTATTTTGCGTTTTTTCTAAATATGCTACCAAGCAAACAAAATTAGCTGGCCAACTTTCTGCTGGATTTAAAATTTATTTTTTACTTTTTTACTATTGAATGGAGTCCAAACACGAAGATTTGATTTACATTTGTTGTCTTTTATCTATCCATTTAGTATTATACAGGGTATCTCACTTATAAATATTTGGCAGTTTTACATAGGAATGAAGGTCACTGAATCTTGGTAGCAAGTTTTTTTTATTTGTTGGTTGATGACCCCTTTACACAACTTAACCTCATTCACCTCTCAGTAAAGTTGCTGATTGAAGTAAGGAGTTTAATCACAATGAAACCTGTGAGACCTAATGTGAAATGTGACTGATTGACTTGCACCATTTTTCCTGTTTCTCGGTTTGTTGCATTTATTTTACACTTATGAAAAGAAGGGAAATTACACCTGCCATCAGCCAAATGGAAGCTGTGTAATATAGTTGTGAAAAGGGTCTATTTTGAAGAAACATCTTCTTTTATCTTTTGATTGCCACTGAACTAAAGATATCAATGAAAAATGTATTGAAAGCAGCTACACCCCTAAAAAAAAGATCAGTCATGAAATTCAGAACTTATTCAATCTTTTGATTTCCACAGAAATTGTGTTTTGTCCTTGTGAGGTCTTTTCTGTTCAGTTTATAAAAAAACAATGGTCAAAAAATGATTTTCACTTTATTTTAGCTTTATATAGACTCAAAAACAATGAAAGACTTTTCATAAACACTGTTTAAAGTTTTAAATTATGTTTGTTTTTCTCACTGTGACTAATAATTCCTTACTTTGCAGCAGAACTCAACCAGATTTGCAAGCAGGGCAGAGACAATCTAAGTGATTGAGGTTCTGACGGCATCCTTTCAGGTCATATTGTAACTTGCGTACATTCACTAAAAAGCCTACTCTGATTATATCCCTTATTTTGATGTTAGAGATGTGTTCCTGAAGGTTATTAACAATTATAGTCAATGCACTTTAAGGATTTACCTCATATATATCAGTGCACTTTTTTTTCAGTTATTCATCTACCTTTATTAATGATGTGGTCTTTATTTAAGCTAACTATTTTAGCACACTTTCCAAACTGAAGGAATTAAACTAATAGCTGCTGCTATATCTGAACACTATATACATTATATTATATGTACGGCATGCAATAACATTTGATATTTAGATTTAATAAAGAAATTTATAAAGAAATCTTTGCATGTTATCATGGGGGTATTGTCCTTGCTTGTTATTTGTATTGCTAGTTTTGTCATCCAAACCAAACAAATTCTATATTTATTACTTTCACTCAAGACACGTTCAAATAAATCTTAATGTAGACTAATTTTATGTGATAATAAGGTGTATTTAATTTGTCTACAAACACTATATACACACACGATAAATAAAGCATTCATATATTTGTGGAATATTACCTGTAATTTCTCTTGAAGCTTTTTAGTTTTTCCCACAAATTTAAGGATAATCAACACACTTTGCCTGTATTTATGTTTCTCTTGTATCACACGTTAATTTTTGCTTCCCTGAATAAATGCTTTAAGAATAAATATTTAATGACACAATATACTGTGTGTCCAAAATACAAATATGTGGATCTGTTGAATGAATTCTGTCATAATCCTCATTCTTTGAGAGTGGTCCAGGGTTTCTGCTAGCACTTGTTCTGTCACTGTTCAACCTAAGCAGGAATTTGGTTCATATAGCAAGTAAGTGTCAAATGAGTAAAAAGGAATTCATTTATTCAGAATTGTGCGCATTGTTTTTCATTCATTTAGATGTTAGACATGTTTTTCAACACAATTAACCAAAATAACATGAGTTGTCAACTGAGCTTAATTTGAGATAATTTGTATACATTTTAAAAAAGCATCATTAAATGAATAATTATTCATTAGATTGTTTATTCAGAACCCTATACTTAATGTAAAATGATAATTTCTTAAAATAATTCTGTTTATATTTGTTAGAATAAGAATAAATTAAACAATGTTACTTTTCAGTAGTGTCAGAAATTAAGCTATTCTGTAAATTAAGTAATAATCTTTTATAATTTAATAAAGTTAATGTTTAATAAAGTTATTGGGCTGGACTATTGATTAAAAAAATTTGGGTAAGTATAACAACAGTTAACAGTACGCCACACTGACTCAATACATATTGGTTTATTGTATAATAAGATATTTCAAGTAGTAGATATACACAACTATACATACTGCACTTCTTTATAAGGAAACAAAAAAGTAAAACACGGACACATAAGAACTGAACAAAGGAGTATCATCATTTCCTATTGGTCACAGGCTGAAAAAATGTCGATAATGTCACAAGCTGTTTCCATATGCATAGGGTAAACCAGGAGCAGTGTGTCCCAAAATAACTGGGACTTTAACATTGTTTCCCTGTCCAGCATATCCTTCGGAAAATGTGTTCTGTGTCCTGGCAAAGAGCGATAAGGCAATCTGTACAAACAGCCATAAATAAACTCTTTCAGTACTTTTGTTCACGTCTACTGTACACAGTTCATTACGGAAGACTCATAACATCCCTCTGTACGTGATTTATATAAAATTGTCATATAAAGTGACTCCGCAAATAATTTACACCCAGCAAGGTGAGTATTCTCCTGTCTGGGTACCGTTATTATGGTGTCAGTCCGGCTGCCCAAAGCACCCGAGTTTTGTTCCTCGACACCTCGTGCAAAAGCGTTCATCCTGTTAGACAGGATAAAGCAAGCCAACATGCGGCTAGCAACAACTATACATTCAGAAAAATGACAATAGGTATTTATAATAGATATTTACAAAAAAGTATCCATCTCTATTAGGGATATATAACCCAAATGTTCAATTTGTGTAGTCATTCTCCCTCTGCACACAATAGAAGGTACAAGTAAAACATTTAGATTTTTTCAATGCATTTGGCTTCTACTTCTTGGTCCTTTAAAAATTCTTGCAATAGCAAAACCGAAACAATTATTTTTACACAACAACATTTTAGAAGCACCTAATGAAACTCGTTTTAAATCTGAGGTGGAAGTACTAGTCACAGTGTCTGTCTTTCTGGATTTATGTAACAAAGGTTTAAGTAGGAAAAAAGTGTAAAATGTTATGAGTCAAAGAGTGATGTCAGTAAAAATGAATGACCAATTAAACATTTTAGATTAGATATCCCTGTAAAACGATAGCTGCTCCAATACAAGTAATCATGCTTTAGCAGCTATTGCACATAATGAAAAGACAATGATAAGGCTGCGATGGAAGAGTCTTGTGTTCAACAGACAGAGGTGAAATGCAAACAGCCTTCAATTGTGCGTGAAGAGCAAATATTTCTTTCTTTGGCCTCTCAAAATTTGCCAATAAATCTTTCTCAATATTCTGTTTAAAATGTTTTAAAAAGAATAGTTCAACCACAAAAGGAAAAAGTCTATCATTTACTCTCTGTTCACATGTTACAAACCCATTTGTAAAAACTGGCATACCTCATTGTCTTTTTTTCAAACTGCTATGGTTAATTTAGTCATTTTAAATTTGTAGGTGAACTATCCTTTAGATACATTCGAGAGTTAAATACGTAGCACTGTTTTTGAGGGGGCAGAAAGAGCAGAGTTTTTAGGATTGTATTTTGAAGGCCAGCAGCTCCTCAGAGTGCATGTTGTTGAGCGAGCGTAGTTCTGGAAGCCTCAGCAGCAGTTTTGTGAAGACAGCTGCTTCGTTGGAGTGATTCTTCATGATGAGACTCCTCAAAGCCCGGATAAGGGTTTCCTGTAGAGCTTCTACACCAGAGACATTCTCGATGGCTGATCGATCTGAATAAAAGATTTTTAAAAATAAATATATATATAGTATTTTTAATACTATATGGTATTTCATATTTATTTGTGTATTTTTTTTAACTAGACAGTCAAATTTATGACAGCTTTTAGGTAAATAGGAAACAATAGCCTGAGATTTCTAACCTGAGCCTATTTTTAAGTTTTAGGTGTGTAAATGGCATTTTTACATTACGTTTCAATTTTAACATTAAATACTTTATACTGTATAATACAAATATGCAGTCTTCATTTGAAACAAAAACAACCACTGGTTGATCCTGGATGTCTTTGTCAGAACTGTACCTGCAGAAACCAGAACGACGGCTGTGAAGAGGCTGATTTCTTCTGTGCTGAGGCTCAACGCAGTGAGTTTTTCACTAAACTCAAACATGCAGCTGAGAAGCTCTCCTGCCCCCATTGACCGTAGCAAATCAACACTGTACTTCCTCCCACTGAGGAACGATACTGTCCGCTCACTCACATCAAACAGTGACACAAAGCGCACCATCAGCACCTAAACACAGGACGAGGAAAAATGGTGGAGGAAGGAAGGTAGCGTGAACCAGAGGAGAATAAAAGGAGATACAGCAAAGGTTGGAGAATGGAATACACAGAAGAAAGGAAGAGATTGGAAGACAAAGCAGAAAAGAAAGCACGAGAATAGAGATAAAGGATGAGAGACAGTGGAGAAAAAAGTAAAGATGGAAGTAAACAAAGGGGAAAACGTAGGAGACAATGGAGTAAAAATGGTACAAGAAAAAGAAACAGAGGACAAGAGAGAAGGTTAGAGCTCAGAAAAACAGCTTTAACTCTAAAACACTTAGCTCAAAACTTAATCTCTCTTACCTCAAAGGTTCCAGCTTTGAGTAGGCTGACCTGGTCGTGCTGCGAAAGCTCCAGGAAACCAGGGATCCCCTTTGCAAACTCCACCACTTCTCGTACAGCTGGCACAAAACTTCTGGAGAAATCCTCCCAAATCTCATGTGCTGTCTGCGAGGGGTAAACAAATGGCGAGGAATTCATGGGACACACCTGAGATCAAGAACAGCACAGTCACATGACCCTGAAAGCTCTCCAGTTCAAATGCACCAACTATAATCAAAATTTAATTTCAACGAAATTTTTTTTCTGAAAAACCTCAAGCTTGTCAATTTATTAAAATATCTACATTGTAGCAAAAACATCACTAACCAGATGTCCTCTGTTTCCAGCAGTCTGAGTATCGTTCATGTTGTTCCTGTCATAATTTGAGTATTCGTTCTGGTTCATCTGTTCTCTGTAAGCTCCAGCACTGCTCCAGCTTTCCTGTTGTGGCTCCTCATCCTCTTTCCTGCCTCTGCTGAGTGTTTCTGGGCAGGTCAGGGATGCCGATGAGTCCTCCTCTCCACTGTCTGAGGAGCAAGATGAGGCAGTATCCATGGCAACGGTGCTTTCAGAGAGGTCAGATGAGGAGCGTGGTGAATCCGGTGGTGATGGAGAGGAGTGCATGATGTTCTGGAGTTGACCACTGTTCATCATGTTGTTCATGGCTGTCTGCATCTCCAGTAGCATACGCTGCTTCTCTCGCTTGGGGATGCGTCCGAACCTCACGGCTGGACACACAGATCACACCAAATTATGTTACATTTTTAATAATCCATCGACCTTTATATAAACTGACTTACAAAAGAGTGAAATTGAGATGTTCACACAAAGATGCATATAATCATGAGAGTGCATGAGAATGCAATTGGGAAAGTTTTCATTTTTTTGACTAGATAACATTAAAAAAATTATTAAACAAGGGAAAAAACTACACTTTTATCCAGTGTAGCTAAGAATGAGGTCAGCTGAGCAAAGCAACAGATGAACAATTTGAAAAAGTAAAATATAAGCAGGGCTCAAAGAAGTAAGCCCAAATAAAGAGCATATTGAACACTGATTGTAGACTCCGCAGTGAGAGAACATTGTTCCTTCATAAGTTAACACTGCTGAACTATTATAGAAGCTGATGGGAAGGGGTTAAAGTCTTTAACTCACCATCTCGTGACATTCCAACTGATAGACACTTCTTGAAACGGCACTGCTGGCAGCGGTTGCGGTTTATCCTCACAATAGTGCAGCTCTCGGTCTTCAGGCATTTCTTGTACTGGATGTTCTGCTGGATGCTTCTCCTAAAGAAGCCCTGTGGAGACATAATCAATGAAGCTACTTTCTCTTTTAGAGAATTATCTCTGTAGAAATAATTGAACATTATTAAGACAGCGCTTGACTTTTTTCCATCGTTTGAATTCTTGTCTTAAGAATTTTAGTTTCTTAATTTAGTAAGTGGAGTAAAAAATATAGTGGGATTATAGTCCACAAGATTCTTTATTAAATATACGTTAAGTATTTTTGTTATCTGATGAACCAAAATTCAACCTGCAAAATCTAGTTTCAATCCAAAGGTGGCCACAATGAGCTGAAAAGTATCGAATAAAGTTTGCTACACAAACTGGGAAAAAACTTGATCAAGTTTTCAAGGAATGCTGCTCTGCTCTAATCTGAGAAAATGCTTCAATTCTATATATGACTGAATCGCTGTTTTAAAAATAGCAGATGCTCCAGGACAGAGTGTGTTCTCACCTTGCAGCCTTCACAGGCATGAACGCCGTAGTGGAAGCCTGAAGCCACATCTCCACACACTTTACAGAGAAGCACCATCCCATTCAGCTCTGCAGATAACACACACGAGATCATGCAAAACTGATCAGCTGCCCTGTTTTATTTTATCTGTACTTTAGAAAGTGAGCGTGTAAATAAAGACTCACTAGTGATAGTGCTCTTGGCAGAACTGTGTCCCCGTGGATGAGTGTGTTTCAGGGCTTCCGAGACACGCTTGGCTTTACTGGATGGTGGAGGAGGAGAGGAAGACGGGGATTCGCTGGCTGAGCTGTCATTCATAAAGGAATCAGGGCTTGGGGCAGAATGTGAAGAGCAGATGTAGGCTATCACGCCTCCTGCAAAATCAGTTTCAAAACAAAATAATCATCAGTAGGATGACCTTTTTGGCAAAGCTACATGACAAAAATAAACTCTTGATGAGTTTGAAACAGGTTTTTTTTTAAATGCTTAGTCCATGTCTTTTGAAAAGTAACATTTTTAAATTATGTCTGAAGTATAAAGGGTAAGGGTTAATCTTTTTTCCTTTTTAATTACAGGTTGAGACTGAACTGAATTAGTTGTTTTATTAGGAAATGCATGAGTAGCTAATATTTAGATAAAATCTTGGAATTTGTATGTTACCTTTCAGATTAAATAATTATTTTAGTTAATTATTCAAATAAATTATTCTAATTTACACATTTACCAAACTAACTCACTAAAACAAGGGATGTATTTTGTTAAATCGTATTTTAAATATTTAAGGACAATTCTTCTTTGCAACCCTACCTGACTTGTGCGGAATTACTGTGAAAACTGAGTTTATCTGCATAGGTTTACATTATTTTTCTCTTCCTAAAGCATAAAGATCTCATGTATTATTTCATACATTTTTGTATCATATTGTCACTCTTCTTCTTTTATTTCTATTTTGTATTATTTCCTTTAGATTTTAAGGTTCGCTTGAGTCACTCAAAGGTCCTTTCGTAAATCTATAAAAGTATTTTTCCCTTCATAATTTGCGGCTGAAGATTCAATGACCTCCTTTGAATTCCATTCATGTGTCTTATCACTGACGGATAATCTCCTGTGATGAAATCATTCAGTTTTTACTAGTGACACAGTTATTGTGTTATGTAATTATACTGTGTCTCTCTTTAGCACATGCTGCAGAAACTTAATCGAGGTCATGTCAAGAAGGTCCTGTAAATAGTGTTGATCGATGAAGAGAAAAATTATAATATAAATCAACCATTTATAATTTGTATATGTGAAGCCAGGAATCAATTCTTCAGCTATATGTAGATAAATATAAATACTATGTAAAATTATATATATGTATATGTTTTGTGAGGATTTTTTATTTCTTTCATTTTATTTATTTCTTTTTATTTATCACTGTTCCCAAACTTAATGTTTACAATGTTTATTTAGAATTAGATTTAAAGCCTTTAAATAGACAAGGGGAGGTTACCTAACCAGCAGTGACCCTCACAGAGGCATCAGACGCGCCCACACGTGGAGAATCATGTTTGTAGCTTCAGACAGAAGTAGGTCACTGAGCTGTCTACCACCTCCTTCACGTGGTACTGCAGAGAGTCTCACATCGGGAAGCGGTGCTAAATTATGCAACCACAGTCCCTAGACCAATCACTGACGGCTGATCTCGACGTCATAGCCAATGAGCGGCCAGAGCCCGGCTTCTAGTACACAGAGGCACATGGCTAGCCTACGAGAGCCATGTGAGCACGAGCCTTCGAGTACTCGGAGTACCGAGAGAGCGTGACGTCACTAACCCACTTCTAGTACAGTGGAGTCATGCGAGCGATAGAAAGCGTGTCATTGCTTTTTAAATCATTATAAAATAAAACAAAAAATTCTAGATATTTTAGATCGTTTGTGAAAGATTGATTTAAAGCCAGCAATATTATTCAAAAACCTTACAACCTAAAACGATTATCTTAGATTTTACAGTAATTTACATTTTAATAAAATAGGATATTAGAATCGTAAGATTAAAAAGAATAGATGACAATATATTTTTAAATATGTGCGTCAGAAATGTGCGTATTTTTAAATCAGAAATTTGAAATGTAAAACAAAATTAAGCCATCCATACATAGAAACGATTAAAAAAATAAAGGCTATGCTTTTCTTGGTGAGCTATAGGCTATAATTTTTTATGCTTTGTGATTTAATAAATTTTTCGTTTGTAAACATCATATTCAAAATATCTAATTTCTTTAGATATATTTTACAAGGATTTGCTCTGACTGACTCCACTGCGTTTATGTCTACAATTACATGCGCAATCTTATCAGAAAGCATTGTGTCACAACACTAACGTAACGTGAATTGTAAGCAGAGATTTAAACAACACGGCTTCATTGATGAATGCAACTCTCTTACCTTGCTTAGCTGCTTCCATATCTCAGTGTTCGGGTGTTGCTGTTCAGAAAGAACGCATCAAAGCTCCTTCCAGGCTGCGAGTGTTCGGTGAGTGTCCTGCAGGCTCCAGCATCAGGTCCAGCACAGTGTGTGTTGATGTCCAGTCAGTCTCTCAATGATCCATCTGAGCACTGAGCAAACCTCAGCCGAGAGGAACTCCCCGCGCATGCACGAGCGCGGTCACAGAGAGGACTCAATGTTCTGTGCGCGTGCGTGCACGCATCTGTGCGCGGCCCCGCCCGATGTGGAACGAGTTGCTTCAGCCAGAAACAGGAGGACCCTGTGATGGGAAATACATGTTATTTATTATTATATTTTAATCTTTTAAGATTATTTTCACGTTGTGTGTTTTGGAAACTAATATCCCCCATCAGTAGGAGCTCGAATTGTGCGCCTCTCCACCGCAGTGCACCAATGACGAGCCATTTGAACAAGGATAGAAGAAGACATCTATGAAATGTTAGTTAAATATACATAATAAAAATAATTAAGGATTCCTCCATCTACGTTTTATTTTTTAAATGTATTTATTCACATCTAAGCCTAAAACAAAAATGAAACCCTGCCTTTCAGCCAATATGGGCAGAAAGTAACCAAATCTCCAGGAAATTCAGGACTCATGGTTAAAGCAAATGAATAGTGAAAACAGACTGAACAAAGAGCCAGAAGAGAAAGGGGAATGCTAGTGGGGTACAGGCTCAGCAAGCTCCAGGATCACCTCCAAACCAAACACACGGTAGACATGTACCATGATGATCTCATAAAAGTGTTTTTTTTTGTCACATCGGATCAGATTAATTTATTTTGGAAATATAAACATAGCAATTTGTGAGACATAAACTTCTAAAATATGCAATGCATATGCAATTAGGACTATACAAATATAGTACTCTATGACTATGGTAGCTAAACTTAAATGAGCTATGTTGCATCAACTAAAACAAAACAATTGCTCAGCTTAACTGAAAAATTAAATTTCTCAAAATTTTTAATTATAAAAAAAAGTAACTGCTAAACAATCTTAATTAATACATGCTGTTTGTAATGTTTTATGTTAATAGAAATTAAATTGATTTATTAGTTACAACATTCGGTTTTACACATTTTGCATTCACAAAGAATCGTTTTAGCGACAGTTGCAGTATACAATAGTATATCAACGTAAATGCTCTTTAATCATCAAATTCGGTATTTTTTATCTGCATGCTGTCTATAATAAATGCATCCTTTTAAAGATCATGTAATTATATGAAATATAGATGATGATATTATAAATGTAATTGTATTATATTATATATTATAATGTAATTATCGACACATTCAGGTACTTCAAAACAATAAGTTGAGGATGAGGATTTCAGTTGAGGATTTTGCAGAGATTATTAGCAAAAAGTTAGAATAAAACTAAGTACCAGAAATTTGAATTTGATGACTGCTTGACAACCATGAATATGGCTGAAAGTAAATTTTGAAGATATATGAAGTAAACGAGAGTTTTTTGTTTCCAGCAAATGTATCTAAAATTTAAAAGGTACATAATTCACATAAATTAATCCATTTACAATTTGCTGTTGATATAATCTTGAGCACGCTTGTGTTTGAGTGTGTGCATGTGCGTGTGTGTGTGTGGGTGTAAAGGTTTGAGTGTAAGTGTGTGTGTGCGCACATGTGCTTGTGTGTGGTTGCGAGCGGCACATGTTTTATTGGTTTTCCTGTCAATAATAGTGTTCGCATATATTTCTGCTAGCAGTGATCAATTTAGATCGAATTGCTCCCTTGCCTCCACTCCGAACTGCATGAAACCAACACACAAGAGCACCATTGCTGATGACAGAACTAACAATACCTATAGTGTGTTCTTTATATTTGTCAGAATACCCCATCCGTCAGGGGCCCTCTCACTCTTTGGCCCTAGGCACCTACCTATTGCAATGGTTCTGAGGACCACCAGGTTGAGTAATTAATCTGAAATTGGGATTTTTTTTCAGCATAATAACAATGGGTTTGTGTAATTTTTTCATTAGTTTGTAATTTCGCACTATTTAAATGAGCATAAAGCAATATACACTCAGACACGTGCCGCAACATATGTTGTGATAGGAAGACAAAACGGCTCGCCATAGTGTGTGTGTGCTCATGTGTCAACTGTAACCCAGTGACACACTTCTCCCTCCCTTGCTCTCTTTCTCTCTCTCTCTCTCATCCAGAGGTAGGATTTGAAAGCTCTTTCACAAGTGCAGCAATGCAACGTGAGCGAGCACTGTTCTGGGAACATGGTGTTTTCTGGCTTGAAGCCACTCAATTTTCTCACTCCCCGTTAACAACAACACGGTGATAAAGTGACTCAGAGACAATCATTCCACCTATGCAGCTTATTTTTGAATATTTCAAGTGAGAACAGTAACTCCAGGTTATGCTATTTTAAAAAGACTTTTTGTTAATACGAGAAACATTTTGGAAAGCAGTGAGTCCTGTTCTTTTCAAAGTGGAAAATCAAATGCTTGCTTGTTTGCTTGTATTAATGTGAAAAAAGCAATGTGATTTCGTTTGAGCTGTACATTATGTCTGAATTATAGAAAAATTATCTTAAATAAATGTTTTGAACAAAACTGTGTAGAATTTGTAAATAAAAGAGGGGAGACTCAATAATGTTAATAATGTCAATGCTCGGGTCATACTTTCTATTTTCAACCTGACATTTTACATGCTACATTTACAAGCAGGATGGATGTTTTCTGCTTTATACATTATAGGTTCCATCAAAGCAGATGCAAAAAAGACAACTGGTTACATTGGGAAAAAAGTATATACGAGTATGTAAGTATAACAGTAGTTCTGGAGTTGCTTGGAGTCTGAGAGGAGGTAATAACCTCACATAAATCCAGAAAATAAACTCAAAGAAAAAAATATATTGCTATGTAGAGTTATTGTCAGAAAATCTATTTTTAAAATTTGTGGTCAAAGCATTTCTCTGTGTCAACTATTTTTTTTACGTATAACATTTATTTTAGAATATTTCAAGTGAGAACAGTAACTCCAGGTTATGCTATTTTAAAAAGACTTTTTGTTAATACGAGAAACATTTTGGAAAGCAGTGAGTCTTGTTCTTTTCAAAGTGGAAAATCAAATGTTTGCTTGTTTGCTTGTATTAATGTGAAAAAAGCAATGTGATTTCGTTTGAGCTGTACATTATGTCTGAATTATAGAAAAATGATCTTAAATAAATGTTTTGAACAAAAATGTGTAGAATTTGTAAACAAAAGAGGGGAGACTCAATAATGTTAATAATGTCAATGCTCGGGTCATACTTTCTATTTTCAACCTGACATTTTACATGCTACATTTACAAGCAGGATGGATGTTTTCTGCTTTATACATTATAGGTTCCATCAAAGCAGATGCAAAAAAGACAACTGGTTACATTGGGAAAAAAGTATATATCAGTATGTAAGTATAACAGTAGTTCTGGAGTTGCTTGGAGTCTGAGAGGAGGTAATAACCTCACATAAATCCAGAAAATAAACTTAAAGAAAAAAATATATTGCTATGTAGAGTTATTGTCAGAAAATCTATTTTTAAAATTTGTGATCAAAGCATTTCTCTGTGTCAACTATTTTTTTTACGTATAACATTTATTTTTTCTTTCTTCTTTTTCTTCTTCTTTTTTTAACAAAGTTATAAACATAAAAAATATTAGAAAGCGGAAATAACACACACGTTTTGGACACTTTTTGGATTCTAGAAGACAGGAAAGAATTGTGACTTAACATCAAGGATACAATAGATTTGATATCTTTCATGAGTTTGACCGGTCACTTACCTGGCTATGGCCTGCTCGGCATGTCAACTTGCATCTTTCTTGCTTTTAAAAGCGTGTTAGTGTCACGTTCAGCGCAGTCAGAACATTTTTGCCTGGTAGGATTAGAAGTAAAAAGAAACACTAACACACGCATACACAGGTGCATAAAAAGGACACAGTGTTCTGTTCTGAAAAGATGAATGAAGGAAAACAGAGTAAAGGCGTGGTTGGATGCACCACATGAGCTAATGAATTAAAAATAACCATTTGGATAAGGAGCTCTGTTGTCTTCACACCAAAACAAAATGTGCTTTGTTAATTAATCCCCCTGATGCTACATTTCACATACAGCCTATAGTGACTTAAGTTTTTTTTTATGTCTTTAACTCTGTTTAAATTAAGATGATTTATTTTAGACATCTTTTCATACTGAGCATTTCAATATTTTACCAAACCAAAATATAACTTTTAAAACTTTCCTATGATCTATTCTGTATAACTGGCCAGTATTGATCTTTCACAGCTATTTGGGTGTTGTTTGGCGTTCTCTGCAGTGAAAGAGAGTGAGAGAGGGAGCAGCTGCCAAATCTCCCTGCCTCTGTACAGAACATTTAGTTATTTTCAGCAGCCCTGCATAAATGGCACAAAGAGTTCTAACATAACATATCACTTTTAAACATACTTTACTTTAAAATATATTAAATATCACATTTAAAAAATATTTTTTCTTTAGCAATTAAAAGGTTTTATTTTTTAAAGGTGTCCTTATTAATGCTGTTACTATCTTTTCACTCAGAGATGCTAATTTTGCTTTTAAACAATTTAAATATGCAGTGTGCAGTTTGTCAATAATGTTTAAGGAAGAATCTTGGTCAGACTAACCTCCCAGACTATGAAAATGTGAATATTGATATAAGAGGATTTCAAATCTAACATTTGAGTAGTTTCCCACTTTGACTTTAGATTTCATGTTTAAACATTTTCTGCAATGCTTTTCAACAGTTGGACAACGCACCGATTTATGTCCAACATTGAAACTCAACTTCAATCTTAACTATTAAAACTTTTCTATTCAACCTGTTAAGCTTGCCTTTCTCTAGACAGCACATTTAGCTAATCATTGATACAATGATTATACTATGATATACTGTGATTATATGATCTACACTCTTTACAGGATGCTTGAGGGTTCATGGGAGTTTGCTCAACCAGTCCACATGTGTTTTGTGGATTCGGAGAAGACTTTCGAGCGTATCCCTCATAGGGTCCTGTGGGGGGTTCTTTGGGAATATGGGTTCCGGGGCCCTCTGCTAAGGGCTGTCCGGTGCCTGTACAGCCAAAGTAGGACCATGATTCTCATTGCCGCAGAAAGTCAGACCTTTTTTCGGTACATGTTGGACTCCAGCAAGGCTGTCCTCTGTCAATATATTTATGGACAGATTTTCTTAATGAAGCCAGGGGCTGGAGGGGGGTCAATTTGTGAACCACTCTCACCTACGGCCATGAGCTATGGGTCATAACCGAAAGAACAAGATCTCAGATGAGGGAGGTCTGGCCATCTTTACTTAGAATGCTGCCCCTGTGACCCAGCCCTGGATAATTGAATGGAGATGGATAGATGGATGATCAATAATTATTTAAATAAACTAGTAATAGAAAACATCAGATTTTTTAGCCGTCCTTGCAATGCACGCATAAGGCGTACATTTATAATTCAGAAATTACTTTAAAATACACACAAACTGTATGTTTTCACTTAGTAACTTTTTTACATTGGCTGTTGGCTTGACTGTAATCTACAAGAGTATGTGATTAGTGACATCTAGTGGACGAATTGTATGTGCATCGTTAAAGATAAACAATTTGTAATAAATAAAACAAAACATTGATCAGCTAATTCCTAGTGAACTTTTATAGTATTTTACAGAAACTCATTATATTCACCAGATATTTTTTGGGAGCGCATTTCTCATATTTATGACTTACTAAGTCATTGTTATGAGACACTAACTTAATATCATTAGAAACTCACTCATAATAATTAGATTCTGAGTCAGAATGATGAGATATTAAGCCAAATGATTCAGCTTTACTAATGGTAATGAGCAAAAAAAAAAAAAAACTATACATTTATATAATTGTATAATTATGAGATACTAAGTCTAATTATAAAATACATATTTCATAATGTACAAGATAAATTTGTATATTTTTTTTGCTCATTCCTATTAGTCAAAGAATACTCAACTATTTGCAGCTATTACTCAACACTTCTTCAGTATCTAATTGTTTTTTAATATTATTGCAGCTTCTTTAATTACAATCCCCAACCAATATTATAATGTGTGTGTCTTCCTTCCCTGTTTAGATGTCCACACACTGTTGACATACTACTAGTAATTCCATTCTCACAACTCAATAACATTAGTATTTCGCAGTGCTTTGACCCAAGAAAGAAATAAAAGCATACTAACTCAATCAAAGTCCATGCTATGGTTAGCTGTTGTGCTCTCTTAGGATGTTTATGTGAGCATCTTTGGCAATTACTATTGCCAAAGAAACAAGAAATAAAATTTCAAATGGATCTCACAATTATGTGATTCATAACCATGAAGCATCTAAAAGATATGATTAAATATCTCATAATTCGTATTTAGTGAGCCATTAATATAAGATACACTCTCCAAAAAGTTATTGGGTGAATGTAATGAGTTTCTGAAGTATTTTGCTTGATTTAAACATTATTATTACTGTAAGTAATTAAATAAAATTAAAAGTAATAGCTTGTTTGTTGAAAAGTTCGGTTTAAGTTAAAATAATTATTACAGAATTATTACCGTTGATTGATCTTTTCTGAGGAATTGACCTTATTTGAGCTACAGAGCTAACAGTTACTCACAACAGGGTAAACCATAAGCATTAAATTGTTGATATTGTTATGCAGCACTATTTCGAGGAAAATTTGAAAAGATGCTGAGTATTTCATTGTAAGGTTAAAGTCATGCGAAAGGGGAATTTAACACGAGATTTGGGTTTTACATAAACTGAACGTTCGAAGAGGCCCAAGGTTTAAGTCAATAAAGTTTGCTTGAAAATGTTTTTCATAAAAGCTTAAACAAATCACTAGTTTCTCAGAGATTATTGTAATGTACCTAACATAATGGCTTTTGACTCAGTTTTCCCTCTTCCCAATCGTAGCAAGTAAAATGGCACATCAGAAATGACAATTCAGCCACAGTGTTTATTAATGGTGTTTTCATGAAGCAAGTGCACAACAGTCCATTCTGGGCAGAGATGTAGCAATATGTACAGTACACATTTTTTACATTTACATTTTTTTAACTAAAATTATAACCTGCAGTCAAGTGGCTACAGTAAATTGAGAAAAAAAAGATAAAAGAATCATTAGGTTGCTGCTCCATTAGCTGCCGCACGCATTTTTTACTCGCTTACCTCACACACTATGCTGCAAACCTGCAGATAAACCAGGAACACTGAACTTTTTGTAAAGCACTGGTGCAGCAAAATAATTAGAAGAGGAGCAAAAAGGCTCAACTGTGAAAAAAGCAGGTTCTTGTCAGCTTACTGTTGGTATTTCTGTTTTAAAGATTGTACCATAAATGAAAGAGTAAGTTACATCCTATTGCGACTATACCCCATAGCTCCTGAGTCAGTTTTTTCTGCACATGTGCAGCCTCATCCTGCCTCTCAGGGAAGGGCTCAAATCTCACTAGTTTTTGCCTCAATTACCACAATGGCAGGAGGCAGTTTCACCTCATCTATATTGGTTAAAACCAATGATGAAAATCTTCTGTATCATCTTAGTCTCATAAACATTCCTCCACTAATTAAAATTCCTAGTGGTGAAATCTAATGCCTTTAAACAAATTATGAGCAGTTGTAGTTATTGCAGGATAAAAAAAAAAGTGTTAAAAAAATGTGTGTAGCAGCAATGAGTCACTGTAATTATAAACTGGGTTGGAATTAAGATGAATACTGTTGTCATGCATGGACATTTTACTGCTTTCTAGAATAACAACAGTGAAAAACAATAATATGGTGGAGGCTTATTTCTTGTGAAAAATCTGTATTTAATCTTGAAGCCACTATTTTTACCATTCTAACATTCTTCAAAAAAACGTTTCATGTTGAAAAGTAAATCGTAAAAGTTTAAAACCATTAACGGAAAAAGTACCATTCTTTTTCCCTGTCGTAAACTAAAGATGATATTTTGAAGAATGACAGAGATGAGTGGGCATTGACTTCCCTTTCTTAACATTTTATGGAAACCCAGTTGCTTCTAACATTCCTCCGATCCTCAACATATAATAAATACATGGAAAACTTGCGGCTGTGTGAGGGGGCATTCATTTTGAGTACATGAAAACTGCTCAAATGAAATGTTCATTTTAAAAGAAAGAATTTACAGACAATAAGAACAATAACGTGTATAACAATAGTATTCCTTTCCTCTTAAGGTAAGCAGAACATTCAGATCATTTTGAAAATAAAGTCCCCATCTACTCTTTGTATCAAAAGACGCTTTCAAGTCAACACAGAACAAAAGTACAGTTTCTTCACACAAAGCTCTACGGGAAGCCGGAAGGAAAAGAGCCAGATCTATTCTTGCACTTGGTGAGTGTGCTTTCAGCAGATGGGGAAAGAGGTTGGGATCAGACTTGTGCCAAAAAAAAGCTAAATGTAGTAAGAAATCCCATTTTTTTTCAGAGGTTTTATGATGTTCAGTTTAAATGCAAAAGATAGCTTGATCTGAAGATAACATTAAAACAGTATGTTAAAGATGTTTTTTGAACAAGCAAAAGGAGCTGATACAATTATACTAGTTTTTGTACCAAAACAAACTAGTAGTCAACCAGCAAGCTCCATCAAACCAGTGACAAGGTGTTACTGGTCTTGGGACAAGTTTGTTTTAGGTTTTTATTTATTTTATTTCTTTTTCAAATGTCAGTAGTGGCTCCCTGTAATCACACACCACCCATTAAGATTGTTCCAAACCTCCAGTTTATAAAGGAGGATTTTTGTTAATCGATGATAACTTTGCAAAGGTGACATGGAAGTGATTTATTTTAGTTGGAAAGGTGTGCACCGGTCTTCTCTAACTGGCTTGTGAGATGTCTACTGGCCACTTTTGAATTTTCAAAAAATATTTACAGTCAAGAATGCTCAAACTTCTAAAAAAATGTTTTGGCACAAAACTGATTCCATAGAGAGGTAGAGGCACAGTAGGACTTAGAGGGCTTATAGTGTGTGTCAGGAAGAGGAGCAAAGCAGTTTGGCAGAAGCTTTATGTGGCGTATCTCTTCGTCCACTGTTTGGCTATTCGGTCATGTTCCGATCTGTTTGTCAAATACTGTGTGGCGATGCTCCCAACCAGAGGATCCGCTGCAAACACAAAATCATTTTCATCAGCTTGATTAGTCATTACAGTATGAGAGTGAATTAAAGTGAGTGAAAGATTTAAAGTGTTGGTTTGTAAAGGTTCTTATTCAGGACTACTATTTTCAATAAAACACACATGGAAACAACAGGTATTTCACAGGTGGAGAGGAAGCTGCTATGTGATAATCGCTCCAGCTATAAATAGTTTTAATAGTACTTAATTTAATTTTAAATAGTAGACAAAGTTTTAATGTGCCACATATGTGCATCACACTGACTGGGTGCACTCTATTTCCCATTTCAATGGTTTTAAACAGTTTTAAGTTATCACCCTTCAATTTCAGTCACCTACAGCTGTTAGACAGAAGTAGCCTCAGGTGATTAAGAGGGGTGATGGGGCGGCAAAAGAAGTGTTTTAGTCTCTGAGACCTCATGCTTTTACTACCCTATTCGCTCGTATTATTTTACTTTCCCTATTAACATAATGCATGAGGAAAAAAATAAAAATATATCTTTAATTAAAAATATATAATAACGACATCTTAGTACTAAGCTAAAATGCTGATGATAATAATAGCTATTCTATAATAATAATAATAATAATAATTGGGTTTATAAAGCACCTTTCAAGCTTATCCTGACCACATTCAACAAATATCATGAAATGAGTAAATCAAGATACATTTAGAAAATAAATTAAAATAATTTTAGGCTAAAGTTAAAAGCAAAAAGGTATGATATGTCAATCATATGCCAGTTTAAATAGTTGTTTTTTTGAAGTTCTAATTCTTCCATGTCCGAATTAGGTCATTAAGATCTAAATAAGATTTTCTCCAGGATTTGAGTGTCATCTGCCTAAAAGTGATCATTTACTATCTAGATTACAGTTCAGCTGTTAGGAACCAAGCTAATATTATAGCTCTGTTAGTTACTTTACATCATATTTTTAATCAAACACTTTAACATTTAGAGCTTTCTTCCACAATCCTTTCTACTTGTTAAAAGTAACAGTGGGCAAATTTTGTTTGGGTACATTCCATCCAGTTCTATGATTGAAAATTGAACCAGAATTAAGTCTCTGCATGACATATTTCCAGCTTTTGTGAAAAATATCTATTCTTATATAATGTTTTGGCTGCGCAGAAAAATATTGTTGGATTTACTGTTTATGCTTCAATAGTTGTAAAATAAAGCAGATTAATATATAATGTAAACTTTCATCAAATCACTCAGTTTGTGAGAAAGAGAATATTTTTCTTCTTTTTTTTTTTGTAAAAAAAGTCATGGTGATTAAAATCAAACTCCAGGAACATGCTTGTTCTTGTGTGCAATTGTAATGAAAATGTCAAATTCTGTTTAATTTGACACCTAAGCAGGCCGCTGTTTTAGAACTTTCCAATGTGTGTAAATTGAATAATTAAGACACAAATAACACCCAAAGTATGGCCTTATCAGCTAAAAATGGAATAAAAACATAGTTAGGCACATTCAGTTTCTCAGAAAGCTTGTATTGTTTTGGGTGTCAAGTGATAGTTTAGTTCTAAGAATGCAAGCTTCTGGTTTGTGTAGTTTTACCTGGATTGCAGTCTGTGAGGAGCGAGCAAATGGACAGCAGCACCTTAGAGATAGTGAGGGCCGGACTCCAGTTGTCCTTCAGGATGTCCAGACAGATTACACCTTGACTGTTGATGTTACAGTGGTAGATCCTTGTGCGAAACGTTACCTGAGGGTTACATTGGATTGTTAGGACACTCTGTACACCTTAACTGTGACATTGGTGCAATAAATGAGTGAGTCATTTACAAATTTTCTACCAAGAAACGTGATCAGAGTAAGCCGAGTTAACATACAAATCCTTACATTCATTTTTGTGTAATGTTGACTCTCCAGAAAAGGTTACCGCTGATTAAGGCTGTTTAACGCTGATTTGTTGTACCTAAGCATAAAACATAATAAACGTAGCTTTAAAAAGTTAATTATTTAAGAGTTTGCCCCTGTAAAGTTCTTTGCATTGAGCAATTTCCATTTAATGTGGTTTATGTATGCGTTTCTTGTAGCAATGGTCACCAAAAAAAACTAACAGTTTGCTAACCTGCTAACAGCTCAAGAAAAGGGTTCAATCATCTCCTGAGGGTGCGTGCCCGAAACTAGAGCTTCAACTGACGCGCTTATAGACACATAGTCGGCAAACGTTGGCTTAGTAAAATGAAGCTTTAATCTGAAATTTCTGGCACTGGTTCGACATCAACCTGTATGAGGCTATTAGGCACCAAAAAGAATGGCAAGTTCACATGTGTTCTCTCACATCTCATCAGTCTCTTATTGTTATATAACTGTCAGTTAACATGATGATGAATGCTTCAAGCAGGATTAAAATATAAACATCGCATAGAGCTGAAATGGAAATTGATGTGTCCCCTCAAGAACTGCATGCTCTCCACTTCACCGAGCACACTATTTTGAAAAAATCAGGAAGCGGGTTAGGTACAACATTTTCTATATTTTTTGCAGCAGTTGCGAGCAGGTTTGTTCAAACATCGGTCGGTTCGGGTTGTTTATACATTGAGCCGCGCATCACTGATAGGAATATATGATTGAGAAGAAAAACTGTAAATTGTTAATGGCTTGGTACCATTTTCACCCTGGGTTATTGGCAGAATGAATGTTGGTAAACAGTAAATCTGGAAAGTTAAATGGACTCTGTACCTTAAAATGTATTACGTCACATCTTTGTTTTTGTTTTTTTCTTACATTGAGATAGGGGAAAAAAAAAAAGAGTTGTTAGTTTTATGCAGAAAAATACAAACATATAATACTAAGTACCAGGTTTTGGGGAAAAATGGTTTTAGAAGATGATGAAATATATTTTTAAAACTTCTTTTGAGTGCTAGTTGTACTATATTCAGAGTGTTTTTGGTTCTTATCTGGATAGACTTAAGTTTACTCTCAAGATTTCACTTTTTAGGGTGCAGAAACAAAAGTAAGAAAAAGTGTTGTATCAACATTATAAAATTGATCAAACATTTTAACACAAATTATATAAATGGGCAGTTGTGGTCTGGTAGATAAGGAGATCGACTTGTGGTCGGAAGACACCAGTTCAATCCCCAGATCCACCGAGTTGGAGGTGACGTGAGTGATGAAACACTTGTTCTACGCTTAAACAAGGCACCAGTTTCCTGATTTCTCCCTGCATGCTGCAGCCATGGTTGCCCTGGGTATGTGTTCACGGTGTGTTTGTTCACTGCTGAGTGTGTACACTGGGATGGGTTAAATGCAGAGCAAAAATTCAGAGTATGGGTCACTCCGTATCTGGCCTACTGATTGCTTTCACTTTCACTTTCTGTAAATACACTGTCCCACTTCAGCCTGGGACATTGAACAAAATACATTTGAATTTGAAAAAAAAAAAAAAAAATACAACTAGACAAATCTGATTTAATGATGTAAGTTTGAAAACATCATTGACATAAAAAAAAAAATCACCCCACATTTCACTGGGATAACAGACAGAATAAAAAAAATGACCTACTTGTGTTTTTTTTAAACCCAAACATCTCTGTTTTTACCTTCGGTGGTTTGAAGGGATAGTCAGGGGTGAAGGCAATATCGAGGAAAAACACTCCTCCTTCATACACAGAGCCTGGCGGTCCTAAAATAGTCGACCTCCACTCATAGATGTTGTCTCCTTTGGGACCAGCGCTGTTGAGGGCATAAACAGAAACGATTTCAGTGGTTAAATGGAACTGGAAGACAAACATCATTAATTCATGAGTATAACCAGGGTAGAACAGGACATCAGAGGAAAACAAGATTTAAATGAGCTAAGAAACAAACAGGTCTTTAAAATTACCATTGACACATCATGAGTAAACACTAGAATAATCTATAATACTGTAAACTGTAAAAATGTATTTTGACAAAAAATAATGATTAATTAAAAAAGATGAATAATCATTGAATATGTATATTGGTTATTTGAGGCCACACAAAAATTTATTCACAAATCTAATGTTAAAACAAGTTTTACAAAGTTATGATCATGTATAGAGATATATAGTATGGAAAAGAAACCAAATAAATAATGAGAGCCTGAATTTGTTTGCATTTCTGAGATAAATACTTTTTTTTTAACATATAATGTAAACTCTAAAATGTCTCTAATATTTCTAAAATGTTATAGTGCCTTTTCCTCATTAAACACACATGAGAAGTAGTATTTACATTGGGTCAAAATTCTATATTCCTTTTCTGTGAGCTCAAAATAGTCCAATCCACACATCTCATCACACCTACTCAACAGTTCTCAAAAGTAACTTGTCATTATAACAAGTAAAGTTGCTTTCCCAGAATTATTACTAACAATTAGAATTAGAAAAACTAGAAAACGTGAACATTGAAATATGCTGAAGGCAATGTGTTTCCACAAATACTAAATATGTAGAGTACTACTATATGCAGAGTGAATCTAAATAAAAAAAGTGTTGTGTGAGTCAATTACATCCCATTTGGACAAATTCCATTTTATGAAGTGTAATGTTTCTGAAATGTTTAATTGATCACAAATTTGGGAAAATAGTTAAAAGCTGTCAGTGTTGTTGCTAGGATGGCCTGGTCTGTTGAAAGGGAGCAATATGAGCGTAAACTAAGCAACTGCAGGTGTGTTTATAGTTTCCTAAATAGTGTTTGCATCAGGTTTTAATTTGTGCCAAGGTATTTTAGGATTATGCTGTGAGGTTTCTATGTTTTGTGTTGTTATTGTGCTGTTTTCTTTGTTGTTACTAATATTGTCAAGGTTGAATGTCAAAATGTTTTATAAATTGTTTTTTATTTTTATTTCTTCTTTAAGCAATCTAAAGTAACTTATTAACTGCATATCTATGAATATATAGCCAGGGATTTGAGGTATTATGTAGAAACCCAAAGCCACAGAATTATGCAACAATAAACCTTAAAATGTCACCCAACTGAGCAAATGATTACTAATTGTAGCTATGACTAATATGTAAAACAAAAATGTTTTTTGGAAAACGAGTACGAATACTTGCATTTCAGTACTTGCCGATACTGATACTTTATAAAAACATGATTTAAATTTGCAGGTAACAGCTTTAGTCATACAATTAAAAATAAAAAGTAAAAACAAGGGACTAGTTTGGAATGAAGACCATTTATTTACAATGAAGAGCTTGTTGTATGCAACATAATACAGAATAAATCATTATAAAAAAAATTATGGCTTAAATTTTAATTCTTATAAATTCAGCCAGGCTGGTGTTCAGGCCGCAGAAGCTCATTGTGGCATGAAACTCTGGGAGGTATCGGGGATCTTTTAACAAGTACGAGCACTTTAGAAAATGTGGTATCGTGGCCGATACCGAATACCGGTATTGGTGCATCTCTACTGATATGAGTAATAATCATAACGGTCAAGGTTAAACCTATTTGTCTTCTTGACAGTGCAGTTTTTAGAAGTACAATACAATTTATTTTTTAAACTGGAATATAATTAACCAGGCTTCTTCAGATATGTAATAACAGTAAAATGGTTTAAAAGTACAAAAAAAGTGTTCATTGCTTGACACTTTATGTCATGAAACAAATTCCAGATTTAACTGAAAAGAAACAGAACTAAAAAGTGAAATACTATCTGTTAAAGAACATCTGTAAGACAAGCTGCCCTGTTTGTTGGGGGAACAGTTGTGCTGGCTGCACACTGAGAGTTTCAGATGTTCCTACAGGCACGAATCAGAAAACTGCTTGAGTGTTTCTTCACTAGCATATCTGCACTAGTCCTTGATACATATTCTATAGTTGTTTATTCCTCATTTAGTTCACAACGTTTACCAATAAATAGTAAAGTTCTTAATCAAACATGTGAACAACTTTTGATCCTGAGGATTTTTAGCTTGTTCTTAAGAATGTCCCATTTCCTGTGAATTCAGTGATGACACTGTTGGCAGGTGCCAGTGGGCAAAGGCAATCTGTGGAACGGTTAAGGAAAGCCTTCTGGGAAAATGGCAGGGCTGACAGTTACCCGGCAACAGCCGACTAGCCCCCTTACCAATCACAGGCATGGCTGGTCATGGCAAACGGTCTTAAAGAGCGAAGTTAACAGAGTCTGTTATTGAGCTCTTTGCTTCCTATTTAAAAACATAAAGACTGGAGGGGCGTTCCAGCATTTTCCAAGAGAGAGACCCCCATCACCAACCGTCTATGTGACCAAAACTGTATATTTTCGCACATTGAAATTATTTCTATTCACAGGGTTTCCGCTGGGAAAACCTGTATATTCCATATTCTAGGTATTCAATATTTTTATGTCCATGTAAAACTCATTTGAAATATGTTTTTGTTGTTGCTTGGAGTTGCCAAATGTAAAAATGATGGTTAGAGATGCCAAAGTACGAGAAGATGTACATAATTGCTCAAAAACCTAAAAGTCATAGTTTAGCTTGTCAGAATTTGAGAAAACCTTCATAAATGTAACATAAAAGGATGTTTAACGGTGACATATCGTAACCAAGACAAAAATAAAAGTCTTCCATATGGAAGAGAAATCTTCATGTTTTATAATAAAAACAATTTTCTTGTCTTTACATCTTAAAACGTTTACTTATTTAATCCTAAAATAGATCTAAATGTGTTTTCACCTAAATACTTCAATCTTTTTTCCTGTCATGCTTTGTTAATGTAGAGACATCAATAAAGTGATAATTAGATCAAGTTAGTTCAATGTTTTATAAAACATAATTGAATTATGAACAATATTTCCAAAGTTAAAGAATAATTGCTTAAAATAATTGTGATTACTGAATTCAATTATTAACTAAATAATTGTGATAATCATTTCCCCATAATCAAGCAGCTCTAGTCATAAGCGTATATTCCATACTAAATGGTAAACCGGTAAAGTCTCTGAAAAAAATATTTTTCAGAATAATCTGTTATTTAGTTGAGCTGAGGATTGCTGTTGCCGACTCAGCATTGCATCGTCTATCTGCCATAGGCGATGTAAGATAGCATTGTCTATCGACCCAACTCTAAAATCAACAAGGTGAAAATGTGTTATCATCTGTATCACACTAGAGATTATTCATTAGAAGTCCTCTAAAGGAGAGACAGACTCAAACAACAAAGAGTTCCTCTTTATTTTCCATCAAATACCTCAGTTTCTAAAAGCTGCCTTAAAGACACAAACAAATCAGTCACTGTACATGAACAAAACACCCCTTACATTGATCTTAAAGACAATAAAAATGAGAGTTGCTTGTCAGCTTAAACATTTTCTTCTTCTCCAGCAGGATGGATTACATTTAGGCTCTTATTTCAAATGTAATCTCCAGAAAAGCCAAGAGGTCAATATTAATCTTTAAGAATTCAAAATGTTGCTACTTAATGGGATCAAATCAGACACCCGCTCCCCCCACCACAAAGACGCCAAACAGTTGCCTGAGGCTGCTGTTGAATAATGTATCAGGAATAATTATAATAATAAACAGCTTTTGCACACTGTGTCTCTGTCTTGTGAAGCATGAAATACTTGCAGCCGCAGAGCTCGATGAGGAGCAAATTGCATGTAATTTTCTTTGAATTAAAAGCCTTTAAACGTGAAAATGTGGTGCTGGTTTCCACTCTGAAACAGAGCTGTACATATTGAAAGTGATTCATTTTCCTTCCAATTTAACAATGAAATGAATTCCTGTAAGATTCTAACACTGAAAATCCAAATTTTTTTATAATTTATTGTTCAGAATCTGGGGCTAATTTTAATGTGAAATTTTCAATTATAAAATAAAAAGAACTAAACAAGAATGATGTGAAGTAAGACAGGAAAACAAGTTCCTAGAAATGATCAAAGCATCCAAGATTGCTTACAACTGTTACTTCATTGTTTGCTTCTAAAAACTGACATTTCTATCTCTTTGGTGCTCTTCACTAGTTCCCCATGCAATCATGGATAAATTTTTAAATCTTTAAATGATCTAGCACCAAAGTATATCTAACTTATAACTTTTTTTAATCACCGCACCCAGCATTCTTCACCTTAAGACAATACTATAAAGGAAAAATGTTTCCCAAAACAAGAAAATTGTCGGGGTGTGCTTTGGCAGCCCTTGCCACCTAGTTGCCTCATCTTTTAAAAAATTATTTTAGCAAATTGATTGCTTTTCCATAGATTTATTTTCTATTTACTCTGCCTATTGTTCCCTCTTTTAAACTGATTTTGACACCAAATTTAATGTGATTATTTGAAACATTTGTGTAATTGTAGTAGCGTATTTTATTGAGAAATTTACCAACACATTTTGCAGATGTCTTGTTATTCCTCTGTTTTTACCCTGTATTTTCTATATTTCCGCCCTGATTTCAGTTCTGTAAATAAGCTTGTCTTGGGTATAGTAAAGGCCTTCCACAATGAAGATCAAGCTAATTTCGCTCCCCCTAATGAATATGCAGATCAACGCATCTGCGGTTAATGGTCAGTAGGTGAGAGATGACTGTGGATTCCCTCATGACTATTTACGCTAATTTATTGTCTGATAATTTTATGCTAATGCTAATTAGCAATGGTTGCTTAAATAGATTGAGCTGCATGTGCTGTGAAGATAGACAGGGACGTGTGAGAGTTATTTCACAATTACAACAAAGAGAAATAATTACACTGTGTAAGAAAAAAAAAACTGTAGTTTTAATCATGCCAATAGTAAATTAGGATGTTCTGACCAATATTTCCATCTGGAAGAGCAGTAGTTGACTGGCCATAAATACCATAAATCGGAATTGGCTGTTTTTTTGGAACTATTAATACACTTAATCCTACCCATGAATCCAGATACTTAAAAGATGCAGTATACATGCCAATTGATGGCTCTGACTAAGTGTGCAGGTTCGTTTGGTCCTGTTTCAAATGCTGTTTCAACTCAGTGATATGGAAAATTAATTGAAAACGCTTGTCTGTAATCATTTACCACTCTTTTTTCACTGACACTTTTGCTCACAAAGCTTGTGCAAATCCCTTAAAGGTCCATGCTCCTGCAGTTTATTGCATTTAGTGTAAGGTAGGACATGATGAACTTTGTCTTGGTGTGTGTGAGCTTGGGAGGTTGCTGTTGAAATGACATCTGCCCTTTTGTGCATTAGAGATTTACATGATCAATTTCTAAAAACTAATCGCAATAAAGATTTCACACTTGAGTAGAACACTCTGATAAGGTAGGACAAAATGTTAGAGCAACAGCCAGTTTTTGGGAGCTATTGATATTGGAAGAAAATATTGAAACAATTTTATTCATAACATGTTTATTTATCTACATGCTTAAACTGCACTGCTCTGCGCTCCCCAGATGTTTACCAGCTGCTTGCATTTCTCTCTTTCCAGCACATAAAAGCATCAGCTCAGCATGCGTGTCAGTGTCCTTCACAAGCAAAGACAGAAAACCTTAATCGTCTTGGCTTCTTGATGATAAAGGAAATAGACTAGCAAGCCAAACTGGTCCTGTTTGTAGAACTTCAGCTATGTTTTGTAAAGTAACCATCAGTTCTTTGTAAAGGGATTCTATTCTTTAAATGCCATTGGATATATTTTAGAAAAAAGAAAGACCTGCTGCTTGACTCGCTGTGTTCGCTTAACATTTTACAGTAGGTAATGATGCGTGCGGGGCCCCCCGCCCCCCTTTTGTTACACTGAATTTAGCAAAAAAAGCTGCCCACTGCAGATCCTCAACTGATTTCTGGTTTCTTTCATTGTTTGTTCATTGTTTTGTTTAGAAATGTAAAATTATACTGCTTTAACATTCATGCAATTAGGCTTTCTCCAGCAATAATCCAAGAGTTCAAGTCATCAAAACAGCTAATTGAGCTCTTTTAGATCAATAAACCCTAGTAGACAATTTATAGTGTGGAGACCTGTTTATGTTGTATGGAAGAGCCTGTTAAAGCTATAATATATATATATATATATATATATATATATATATATATATATATATATATTTACATTTTATTGCTTTTATTGTGATATAGTTATATTATATTTCCAATGTTCAAGCAGATAGGTATATTTATACTTAAGCTGATGATTGACCATCCAATCATATGGTCCCACCTATAATTTTTCAGTGTAAAAGACAGGACCTAAGAGGACAACTTCCAACGTCGTGCAAGCTATCCTTCCATCCACCCCTTTGCCAGTTCGAGTGGGAAGTGTTAAGCATACTTAAGCATAACTTAAGCCTTCAACCTGAAAGCAAAGATGATTAAGCAATCGAAGAAATCATTTTTGAAAGCGATCCTAATGACTCTGATAAGTACATCATCTAATATTTCGCCACAAAAGGTCACTTTTTTTAAGTAATATGAGTCCAAAACGTTAACTGTGCACATTGCTATTACAGGATATATCTGCTACATAATTAATCACATGACCATGATTTCAACAAAGAAATTCAATACAAACAGTGACATAAACGCAACACAAATTATAAATGTCAAATTGGATGAAATGACAAACCTCACTTAAACTTACTAACAACAAAAAACCAACAAATGTTCAAAGACCACTTTACCAGCATCTCACAGCCTGACAATTTTGCACTGATCAGGGGTACTTACGCACTCACACAAATAACAAAACTCATTTTTCATGCACACTCATTCAACTAGTGTTGAAATGATTTACTATTATTTACGACCGCATCTGATGCAATCCAGCAGAAATGAAACATTTAGAAATGAAGGACCAAGAAAAAAAAAAAACAGGGATGTTCAGATATAGATACAACACTACATTTATATCTTCATCAAAGCAAGAAGTGAAAGAAGAAAGAAGACCCTCAACAGCACCATACACTTTTCCATTACCCATTATCTCTTGCTCACTCCATCTTTGTCTCTCTTTCGCTTGCTTTCTCTCTCTCTTCTTTTGAAGGAACACTTACAATCTTAAAAAACATATTTTTTCTTTCTCCCCTTTTATTTGCTTCCCTCTATGGTTGAATGATCAGCCGATACAACTTCTAGTGCATGCAGCCAGAGTTAGACTTTGTGTAACAAATAACATATTGTCTCCTACTTACTGTAAATCCCTTTGGACAAAGTGTCTGCTAAATGCATAAATGTAAATGTCTTAGCATTCTTTTACACTCACCTGCAGTTTGGTGGAGGATCTAGTGTGATTTCTGCCAACTCTTTCTGAATCCTGCAACAAAGGAAATCAATTCAGATCATTTTATCCATTACGAGTACTTTTTTATTTAATGTAAACAATTAACAAAGATGTCACGCTTCAATCAGTGTGGTCTATTCAAGAGGTTTTAAAAAGAGTGGTTTAACCAAATAGTTTTGAGTGGTTAACCAAATAGTTTAAAAGCTTCAGCTATTGCTTTACTGCTTTTTTGCATCTAAAATAACATAAATCATATCGCGTAATATATCTCAAGGGCACAATTTAGCTCAGATATTTGTAAAAAATGTAGACTGACTGGCATACTAGAGCAGTTTCACTTCAGTAGGCAATTTTGACAGTTTACACTTTTCATATTCACACACTTCAAATCTTTTAAAATCCACATTATCTTTCGCTCCACTTCAGGTTTGTTAGAAATACCTGTCATTATCTCAGAGGTCAACACACAGTAAATGCGCTTTTTGTTTTTAAAGAAAGTAATTCAGTCTCTCACTCTCACACATAGAGGAACTGCTACAAAGCATACTGTTCAAAAACACGTTTCCTTTGACAGCCAGCTAAAACAGGAAACCACACGCATGAACAAAACCATCCACCACGAGCAGCGGTGCACTATTTGTGGCTGTTTAACCCCCACTAGATCACTGAAAAGTGACATTAGGTCAATTTTATCACATAAACAACTCTCGGTTAATATACTGTATTGGTCTGACATTTGGAATCACATTGTCATCACACAAAAGCTTTAAACATATTGATCTGAATATCAATCATAGCTTAAAACGTTAATTAGCTAAGAGTGAGTTTGAGCAAAATATTTATCACAATCAAAACACCAAACCCAGCCACAAAATTAAAATGACCTAACATTAAGTAATCTAGCAGTTAAACTCTGAAGATATTTAGTCAGCCCATTTTTTTTTATAGAATCTTACCATATCATTACTCTCAATCCATCCCCACAAATCATTTCTCAGTGTGATTAAAATTCAGAGAATGCCACTTTATTGCAAGTAAGCACCACCAGAAAAAAAAACTTGATTGATTTCATCAAATATTTTAAAGCTGTGTAGGGTCATTATCCTGATGTAAAACAAAAAAAGTTAATAAGTATCAACTTTCGACTGCTACTATATGACAATATTTGATGGTGAAGTGTCAAAACAAGAATAAAAAGATAAAATTACGATAATTCAGATTTTTTAATTATTTGTTTTATTATTATGATTATTACATTAAACATATGTCTAACAACATAGATAGTACTTCTTATACTGTAATTTTTTTTATGCAAAATGGCTCATTTTCAAAAACATGGTACAAAAAAATTTTTCAAATATGGTAAAATAGCTGTCCAGTTAAACAGCTCAAGTATAATAATCTACACTGGGTCACCTCTTGGCACTGGTGGAGAGTTTGGCCGCAGTTTTGCTGGAGATCTTTGTCTCTTTCTTTCTTGGTGGCAGCAAGTCACGCTCCGGTTGAGGAGGAGCAGTTTCCCGCTGATCCAGGTCTGAACTGCCTCCACTTGTGCCAGGGCTGTCGTCTGCTCTCTGCACCTCACTGGACATCTTGGTCCTGAGGTTAAAAAAAAAAGATCTTACCAAACACATAAACCCAGCAATGATCAGTGATGTAGAGATATGATTTCAGTTCATGCTACGCCAAAACTAAAAAGTGAATAACAACAGATTGATTTTTTATGTGCTGCTTTCCTAGTAAAACCGGATAAGTTACAGGTATTGTAATGACAGTTTTACGTATTTTGATACTGTCAGCCAAGTGATTATTTTCCATATGTTAAGGACGTAATTACGCAGATGATTTTAACATCTGGCATCTGCCATTTAACAATGGCATGTCCTTCACATACTATGTTCTGCCAATGACTTGCGCATCATTCTGCTGCTGTCTCAGACTTTTTAACACTCTATGCTTCTATCTGATGTCTCACTTCAAACAACAAAAAAAAATGTTGGGACGAATAAGATGCATAAAACGCTCATGATCGTGCTTATGTATAATCAGGGTTTCTGCATGTCTCATAAGGTCAAATTTAAGGATTCTTAAGACTTTTTTAAGATCGTTAAGACCCAAATTTAAGCCCTATATCATAACATCAAAAAATATTATTGTATAATAAACAGTATGCGTCATTGTTTCAAAAACATTTTTTTAACTCTAAATTTCACAAGCTTTACCTGGACACCTGAAAAATAAGACCTGTGATTTATGACCTAGAACTGTGAATTTGAGACTTTTTAAGACAAAGTTTGGGCTTTTAAACTTTTGACTTTTTAAGCCCCCACATAAACCCAGAACATTTTAAATGAGTGCCTACTCTAACATATTGGTAAGAAATATGCTAAACTTAAAAAAATGTCTTTCTCCTCTGACCTCCTTCTTCCTCCTCTTTGATTTGTGTTTTTACTTTGCTTTAATACAGTTATTACTAAACAGTGTAAGGAGATACACTGAGTTGTTGTCACCAGAAGTCAATGTAATTGAAATGTGTTTGTATATTGAGTCTATTTGAAATTAAAATTGTAAATAACAATACATAGAGAGAAGAGAGAAAAATGAACACATTAAAATGGAGATTGTCAAGTGTATAAACCTTTTCATGAAATCTAGGCAACTTTATGGACATTTTCACTATAAATTGAGAGTAACTGAAATAATTCAGATAAAATCTAAAAGTATAAACATAAACATCTTGCTTATAATTGCCTATTGTCTATCTCAAGCGTGAGTGGACAGCAATGGAGAAGCGTGCTAGGCAAGCTGTCCAACTGTGGAGTTCAGGGCCAGGAAGGGCTCTGAACCCGGAAAACACTCCACACTCGAAGTGGCAAAGGGGTGGAAGGAGGGATAGCTTGCACGATGTTGATATTGTCCTCTTAGGTCATGTCTTATAAACTGAAATATTAGAGGTGGGACCATATGACAGACAGACAAGATTGATCAGCTGATACAACTTCCACTATGAGCGACTAGAGTTAAACTTTGATTTTGTAACAAATTGCATATTGTCCCCTCCCTACTGGAAGTCACTTTGGACAAAAGCGTCTGCTAAAAGCATGAATGTAAATGTAAAGCTCCCCCCAAACTCATGTTGATTGAATGATTAACCTCATATGCAGCAGATAGTTTGGTCACTCAAACCCCTTCCATACATTTTGAAAATCTTCAATGGTTAACCATACACTTTCACACACTTAAAGTGCTCTTACTGACGTACAAATCTCTCCATAATCTGGCTCCTTTTTATCTTGAAGTGCTAAATCTGCTGTGCCCCAGTCTCTAATCAGACACAGGCCCTCTAGATCGTTGTGCATTAGTTCAGCTGTTGCTTCCTCTGGAACAAACTGTCCCCAGAGGTATGGAACAGTAGTCTTGACTTTTAAAGTTTTAAACACAGTCTATTTTAGATTAGACAGGCCTCTTTGCAGAGGTCTTCACTGTAGTGTTTTGATGTTTGCACTGTTATGATATTATTAATTTTGTTAATTTTCCGATTGCTGCAATGTACAGAGCCCTTGAGTGACAATCATGTAAGTATGATATGAAGTATTATAATTGAGCTCTTTGTGTTGAAGATAAATAGAAGCTATTATTCAAATTATGTAAACGGTAAGTATTTTACTCATATGCGATGCACATTTTCAACAAGCAAATGTGGGGTTGTATGCAATGTGAATATGTAAAAAGAAAAAAATTGGTTTAATCACTTCTTCCATTAAAACTATGACACGTACACTTTTCCATGGATTGTCTATTGCACTAGGAAATTAATTATAAAAGCTGCATTCTCTTTTCCGTTGACTGTCAGCTAATAGTAACATTTTTATAGGCCTCTTTTTTCCTTGAGGGCGATTTAAAGATAGAGTTTCCTGTTCAGCCACAGGAGGTGCACTGAAATTAAATAAAACTCAAGTATTTTCCCTAAAGCCAATATCAGTCAGATATTTGTCTGAGCTAGGGAAGACATTTGTTTGACTCCTCAAGCAAAGCAATTTATAAATAATTCAATAGTAAATATAAGCATCACAATAAATAGTATGCAAATTAAAAGCTGACCTGTGTTCTTGTAGCATTTATGATAATTAAGGTTAACACTTTCAGAGCAAATTATATTTGACGTTTCAGAAATAATTTTTACGAGGATTTTTCTATAATTTTATGTCTAAATGTAAAATAGACATTAAGTCTATTTTAATGTTTATTTCTCATGAAATAAAACTTGTATTTTCATGCATTGCTTTATTTGCAAACATATCAAAAAGCATGAATACAAACAATGAGTTTCAAAGGCCAGCACAAGTGCACATCTTTATAAGCATTTACAACAGTATTGAAATTCTCCAAAACAGAAGTTACAGTGTAGTGTCTACTGGAAATGATGCAGGGTTTGAAAGGTTTAAACCACTGAATCTCGTGGATCGGTTCAGTTATATGCAGAAGAAAAGACGCATGAAATAAATGCCAGGCATTAACAATGCTCTGAATAGACACGAGAGCTCCATTCCAAGTTGTGGAGCTCTGAGGTATATTTTTCATATCCAAGTTGTAAATGGTCCCAGATAAAATAACAGGAAGGTATTAACACTTCTGAGGGGGGATTTTACGGTTCAACTCATTTTGTGATAATGTGGAAATGAGTCATAAAACATCTCAATTGCAGCACACATGCAGACATGCCTGAGCTTCAATAGCTCTTGAATTCAAACACAGACAGTTTCAGACATGATTCTCACAGTTTACGCTCCTGCCTGAGTTATTTCCCTTTAAACGGAATGTGTTTCATTGCAGTCACTGATAAATCACATCAATGAGTGAGGCTCTGCCTCTGTTTAGCGACCTTTAGTTCCAGGATCACTCGATCAGAGGTAATGTAGCTTAATGCTAGACTGAAATTAAATGACTAAACCGGCTTAAACGGTTCACACAGATTAAGCAGGGAACACAACTCTCAATCTGTAAAGGGACATAAAAGCATCAAAAGATCTAGATGTTATTAAGTCTGAGGAAATGTATATATTTAGGTGACTGCATAAAACAGATTTACAGTGAAAACTCCTGAATGAAACAAAGATGTTTAGATTATTATAATTTTAATAATCTAAACATCACATTTTGAATCCAAATCTTGGAAACCCTTTGCTTACTGCAAAACAATAGAACTGTTAAGAGTTAGGAATTAAGTTTCAAACAAAAAAATTTAACAGAAAAAAATGCTTTTAACAAAAACCTTCTCTAAACAACAAACACAACATTTCAGCATGTACCATCAATAAGAACTTAAAGGTGTTTTATGAAATTTTACAGAGCTCATGGACCAATAGAGCATCATCCCATTTTTATTGCTCCTGCTGATTGGCTACAAATTTGTTTTGTTGCCTACTTGACCGGTGTTTTTGAAAAAAACAAAACAAAAAAAAACACCTTTAAAAGAGTCCTGCCATGGTGAGCTTTTTTGGGGCTTTTATAGTGATTTACACGAGTAGATGGACGTTCCAAAACAATAAACATGGGTTTTAATCACGCCATTGACAGCATCACACAAGTTCTATTGTAGTGCCATGGCCAGACATAAAGAGGGCTGATTTCTCTCCCCCGGAAGTGAGGCATTATACACAAAGCAACGCCTTCTCTCATGATATCCGGAAACCAATGTGGCGAATGAAAGAGTGAAAGACAGAGGGAGCAGCACACAATTTGCACTTGTATTATTAAAATAAGGTTATTAAAAGGACTTGTAAGGATTAAAAGAAGAAACTCAATTCTAGGATGTAAAGAAAAATAGCATCTATATGACTCTGGCTCATAGAGGTGAGATTGTGTAATGGTGTTCCCTCCAAATGTTATAACAATGTCTATCAATGTTGCTAGCTCTGTGTTATGGTTCGTGAATTTGCTCGTAATTAATCCCTCGAACATCTCTCGAATGTACGTTTACCATCATACAGTAACTTTGCAAACACAATATGCAAAGGACAAACCAATAGCCAACTGGGGAGTGGCGATGAAGTTTGCTAAATGAAAATCTCAGCTCATTTTCAGAATAAGTCTGGGATAGAAAATGAGGAGATGGAATGCAATTTTAATTAAAAATAGAGACTTTATAAGAAAAAGAATCACATCTCCCATATAATTAGACCAGTGTAAACAACAAATTATTGAAAATAGCAAAATTTCATTGAACCTTTAAGCATTTATTTGTCTATTTTTCATGACAATGTAAACGTCAAGAGGGAGTAAGACATCCATTAAGTATGGGGTACTTGTGTAACCCTAATCTTAAAAAGATGAGGATCTTCTCTGCTTGATTTCCAACAAGGTGGCGCTACACGAATGACTATTCATTGGGGAGCTTCTGAGAGATATACGCCCTTTTCCAGTCAGAAAACCTGTGTTTTATGGATCAAAATCTTGATGAAAGATGAAAAATTTCAGCAATTCGAAACATAAAATTATATAGATGTATTTTGCAGATAAAGGTATATACAAGACTAGTGGCTCTAGTAACAGTGTTAGCTACTTAAGACCTATTAGAGCATTAATCTTAACAAACAACTTTTTAAACATTATTTTATAGTGTGTTAACTGCAGTGCACATTTAATATATTAACATGGTGAGACAAGATTAGCATTTATGTAAAAAATAAACACGAGGGATGAGACTATACTTTCTCATCTATGTTAACGTAGTGTAATAGACTAATTAAACAGTGAAGATGTTGCAAAGTCAAAAGAGGTCAAGGTAAAGAAATATAGCATACAAACTCGAAAAAACTATATGCTATGAACCCAAATTCTCATTATTAATCTGTCTGAAAAAATTGTAACATTGCCCAAAAAATATATTTAAAACCAGTGAATTTGTTCATGCAGGTGGAAAAAAATGTAACCGTAATTTATGGCAAAAAGACAACATTTACCAAACAATGACTCCCTTTACAAGTTATTTAATAGTAGCATGTCACAGAATTGCAACTAATTTAGATTTATTAATTTTTTATACTGATTAAATTATAAATGGCACAAATACATTAAAATTGATTTATGTGTTGAGTCTTTGGGTAATATAGATCAGAGATAGAATTGAAGATATATAGCTCCAATTGTGTCTTTTTTCGTATTTATTAAATGATATAATAAACGATATTAAGCAGCAAATAGATAGATCTTTTTAGACACAAAATTTGGTTAGATCGAATTAGCTTGCAATTTCACACAGAACTTTTAAAACGAATGAACTTAATACATTAAAAGCACCACATTACGTTTATTTTAAATGTTAACATAAGGTATTGGTAAAACGCTATTGCTGTTTGGTCTATTAATCTATCAATCGAGGATGTTTTGCACCAAAGCTACCCTGTAGTGTATTTAATTGCGAGTATTTTTAATTTAAAGGACATCATTGGTTTTTATAAAGGCAGCTGGCTGTCAGACGCAGAAGCCTGACGCTGCGGCAGATGCAAGCGATGCCATGCACTGCGTGGTTCCCCGGGAGGATTTGTTTATGCGGGAGGCCTCACGAATCCCGCACAAAAATATGCGGATGAAAACGAGCCCCTTCGACTTTGCGCTTGTGTTATTTCACAACACAAACAAAAACAAGGAAGAAAGGAGGCTTGGTGACCACGTCGAACACAAAGGAGAAGGCTCGTCCCGCACATCCCTGCACACCGCGTTGAGGGATACAACAAGCACTTTTGCGGGACATTTAGCGACTTCCCGCACACGGTTAAGGACATTATGAGGATATTTAACATTACCTGGCGAACGGCCGTCGATGCGGTGTCCCGGTTCGCTTTTCCTTGTTGAGATAGTGTGTGTGTGTTCGGTGTCGGGCCGTCCGCTCGTGCTCGCTTCGTCGCTATTTAACTGAAGGAAGCAGAAAAAAGCGATTACACACTCACACACAGACACCGAAGCAGCCGGACCGCCTCCATGCGCGCTCCCGTCGTGCGTGTGCACGCGCGGCATGTCAGTGTTTGTGTTATGTTTAGTTGTGTTACTTTTAGATTAGATGATGTGTTTGTATTGGATTATAAATGCTCTTAAGTGTGTTTCAATGAACCCCTGAAATTAAATCACGCCCTTTGTTAGAGTCAACAACAGCATAAGAGCACTTGGACTGAATCTGGCACGCCTGTGCATATGACCATTTTTATTTTCAAGGGGCAAATTGTTATTGTACATTTCAATGATTCATGTTTAAGGAAATAAACAATGAAAGTAGGATCTGTACCATATGCAATGTTAGCTTTGAATGCAATTCTAACCTGCATTTTTGCAATAAAGTTAAAACACACACTGTTTTTTGTATTGGAGACCTGCTAGGAGCTGGGGAAAATGTAAACAAATAATTTGAAAAATAAAAATTTGAACTAAAATAAGTGAATGATTTGATGAAAAGATGTTGTTCATCAATTTGGATTCCTGAAATGACAAAAAAAATTAAAGCTTCAGCTCTTGATTTTAAAAAGCACAAGAAAAACAGAGCATATTACACCAGTCCATGAATATCTGCACAGACTATACGTAATGATCTGTGCTAATATGTGCTATTCAAAACATAACAAACATGGCTTGCCTTGTATAACTTTTGCACAAAAAAACTTCATGACTTCATGTCATCCACCAAAGTATTCATAGGTTTATGACTTGCTGTTTTAATGAAAGCCATCATGCACAGTAATTGTTATTAACAACCACTGCGACTTGTCCTGACAGTAAGCATAAAAAATATCAACTTGAAACAATTAAAAGATCACAAAGCAAAAGCATTTCTAAACTGATGACAGCAATATAAAATCCAATCGTTTATCTAAAGAGCCAACCATTTACCCACAATGTTTTGTATCAACTTGCCCATTACTTTTAGTTAATCTTCTTGATGCCCGTTATTACAACAATGCTGCTAACAGTGATAAATGCAATGATTTAAAGCTCTATTGGGGACATATTTAATCCAGAACTGTATGATTGTAATCCTGTGTGTTTAATTTCTTGTTCAGTTTTTTAACTTATTTGTCGCAAAAAAATACCCTGGTGCTTATTTGAATTCGCTAACTTAAACTGGGTCCTTAGTTGTGCGTTAAGTTTAGAAATAGCCTGTTGAAGGCTCTGCAAGAACTTATTTGTCATCAAGATTCTATAGTTCTGCACTTAATTGCTGCAAGCACAGCCTTTACACTGATCAATATTGGCAAGATAAAATCCTAACTACTAGCTATTCTAACACAACACAGATGCTAAAAAAGGACAAGTTATTTGTATCTTGTCATATACTATACATTTTACTCTATGGTATTTAAGTTTTACCCGAATAAAAGAAAATGTAGTAGATTTCTGTTTAGGTGTTTGGGTGCAGTGTGGATGGTATTAGTGCATTCAATCTTGAAATGTAGTTTGTCTTGAATACTTTCCATTTAAACAGATTTACGCATGTTTATGAAAACGTTTTTAACTGTCTGAGTTTATTGTGACTGGAAATCAGTTTTTAAAGTATAGGGTTTCCCAGATGATTACATAACAGTGACCTACAATGGCTGTATTTACATCGAGTCTTTTATTGCTGGAGCCACTCGGGTCTTGGACTGATGAAACCAACTCTTTTGGTCCCAGGGTAGTGTAGCGATCAGCATAATAATAAATCAGACAAAGGAGAGACTTCTCCAGGGTGTAGGGCATGTGACTGGAGGTCTGAAGGTCAGGGGCACACTGGGGGTCATCCAGGGCCTTTTACATGCTAATAGAGGATGTTAAGCACTTGGCTCTGTCTCCTGCATCTTTAAAAACAGTGCTAGGGCCAAATTTGAAAAGTGTAATGTTTAAAATATAGATGAAGAGAATCTGTTGCCACGCTCCTTTGAATGATGGAGTCTTCAAAGTTTGTGTAGATATTAAAAGTTTCTTTCTTTTGTAAGTTTTGACAATGGGATGGGTCTCTCCTGTTGTGTTTAATATTCCTGCAGTGAATCACACGATTGTTCACAGAGATTACACCATGAACATTGACTTAATATAACACGGTCAGAGTATTCGTGATGTCACCCATAGGTTTCTGGCAAAGTCAAATTAAGCTCAAAGTGGACATAGCCAGTACTATGTAGAAAACGCGTCCACAGAGGCGGGAAATGGCCATAATAAAGGTGTTTGACTGGCTGCAGGTTTCAATTTTATATATCTTAAACAAACACATTCAAAAATAATTCACCCCCTGAGAGTGTTTATGAAGGTCAACATTAGCGATTAGAATCTAAAAACCGAATGGAGTGAAAAGTTGGTCAGTTTTAACATTGGAGTGAATGAAAACTTGCTCCCTTTTGGAGTCAGCCTCAAGTGGCCGCTAGGGGAACTGGAAGTAAGTCACTTCCTATCACCCATCAAGAGGGAAAGCAGGATGTTGCCCATTGACCATGAACCATGTAAAGAAATGGATGTAGAATATGAATCTCTAATGTGGGAGTCAGAGAGCTTTGATTAATGAACTGCATGAGATGCGCAAAAAGTTAAAAGTTAAAATGCATATTCAAGTAAATTGTCTATATGCTAAAATAAAAAAAAAAAGATTTTATTAATAATATAAAAAAACAAAGTGCCTGGCTAATTAATACAGGGTTTTTTACATTATTTATTTCAGTACTTTCTTTTAAAAAATAAAACAAGCCGCATTTTACACAATAAATTCAACTTTACACAATTAAAAATCAAGCCTTAACATTTTCTTAATAATTATTTGTGTAATATTGTTACTATATTTTTTTGAATGTAAATATCACATAAGATTTTTTACAGTGTACAACAGGCATGATACAATTTTTTATTCTATAAAATATGTGTTTAAATGTTAATTACACCCTCCATCAGGGGCAGCAACGAAACCCGAGCATCCTCTAAAATGTAAAAAAATAACCATTCACCAATAATTATTATACCTTTATAGTGCACTTCTTTCAGCCATTTAAAGTTAGTCCTCCATAGCATATTTCCCCATTTTGTTACTATTGCATTAGAGTCATCTGCTGAACTGAGGGGTAATCTCATTTGCTATTAATCTGGAAGCTCATGTTTGCCCTTCAACTGCAAAAGCTGGGACTTGAGTTGGAGTTGAGCTGGATTTTCCATGGATAAACACTAAACCATGTCTGCATCCTGAATTACTGCTTCTCTGGGAAAATGTAAAATGGGAGTCTGCAAGGTTGGGACAGAAGCAAACCCTTTTGTAGTTTATTGGACAAATTGACCTTCAGTGTAATTGACCTTCAGTGTAACCCTTTTTGAATGACAGTTTGCTGACTGAACTCACACGCAGTAATTGCACATTTTGAGATTAAGGCTAGTTCTTTTGACACACTCAGTTACTGTATGGCATGAACTGTTTTTGTTTTTCATCAGCAATGTGGAAAATCCACGCATTTCATCCCTCTATAAACAGGCGGTATGCATGAACTTTTCAAGTTATGAAACGCTACACAATAAAAATTGTGTTCAATCTGACCCCTATTATAAAATAAAAACAAACAGAACTATATTTCACAATTTCAACTGGATATAACAATCTTGGTAAAACAATTAAGTAGCTTAGTTTTAGATTCTATTTTCTTAAAACGATCTAATCTGAATGTGGTTTTGTAAAATGCTTTGAGGTAATGCTAAATACATTCGGCCACTTTTTTCCTCAGTGAGTTTCCCTTATTTGAAAGTTTAGGATCTGGCGCTGTCTCCGTATACAAATGGATTCCTGCGGCAATATGGCTGTGAAAATAAAGCATTAAATGTATTAAAAATATTAGCTAGGTATTAATGAACATTTAACCTAAATTTCGTTTCATAGTTATCTGTTATATTTCAAGTAAATAATTACATCAAGAGTTACAGAGAATGATTCATAAACATTTTTTTTAGAACACAAGGTGGGGCACTTTCTTTGTTTGTGCACACATGTGTAGTATTTATTCTATTCTATTTATTCTGCTGAAATTGTGTCCTGAAATAATATAACCCTAAAAATCCCTGAAATCTTGCTACTCACAATCAATTTTAACATGTACTATAATTTCAGTGTATGTCAAATATTACTAATGTAATATGCAATGAAAACATTGTGCATACATGGAAATTAATAAAGACTAAAACACATACATGCATGTGCATTTTAGCTATCTTTTGTTTTTATATCTGAGAGATTTTTTATATTTTCGTACTGTTGTATTGTACTGCCGTTTTAACATTATCATTACCTTTGGTGAGATAGCTAAACAAATGTTATATTACTATTATTATATAGTAACTACTATTATTATAATTTTACAATAGATTTTTAAGGTATGTGAACTTAGGAGTGCCACATGTGACATTACTTGAAATTAAAAGCAAACCATACACATTTATTAAATATTTAGTAATGTAAAAATATGTAATACATTTTTGTTAATGTAAACTGGATTGTCTTGTATCCTGATGTTAACTAATATATTTTTTTAATTCTAAGTAATAAAACATGTTTAATAATAACAAAATTAATAATTTCATATTTGTTCACTTTTGTTCGGGGATCATTGTAGTCAGTTTTTATTCTGCATTGAAAAGACTCACAATTTTTCATTACATGGAAGCAATACTAAATATTTTTTTATAAAACAAAAAACAAAATATTAGATCAAAAACAGAAATATTAGAATTAGATAGATGTAACACATCATTTATCCAACAGAGAGCAGCACTGCATTAAATATACAATATGCATCTGGACTAGGTCGATATAATTCTTTTGACCTGAGGAGCGCCATAAAGTTAAAATCTTGGCTCTTTGATAGTCATTATCTACTCTCCGATCAAAGCAGCCATAAATAACATGTTTCTAAGATTAAGCAAAATACATAATTGTGTGCTAATAAAATTAAAGATGCTTTGAACATCACCAGGATGAGTATATGATTAGTAAATATCTAGGTTGTGGTACATTTTGCTTTTTTTCTTGGTTTGCGGTTTCATGGTACAAAATAAAGGTTGGATTGGTTTACTAAATGTTAATATTATTATTGTGTAATCAAACAAACACAAACCTCGTTCTTCTTCACATAGAGTATTTTATTTTCTAGTTTATTGAAGCCTCAATAAAGCTGGAATGGGTTTCATTGCAGTGTCACAGACGTTTGTAACAGACGATCAAGATAGTGAACAGCCAGATCTTTAAAGGTAGAGCCATGGGGCTGAGATACTGAAAGCTGTTCTTCCTAGTGTTTAGTGTTGGCCTTAGGCCAGGTAGCTAATGTAGAGAACAGAACTGATGTCATATGGCAGTATTTTCTGAAAGTGGTGAGAGACTGAAGAGAAACATTCTACATAAACTGGTCTCTAGCAAACAGTTAGTTAGAGTAGTGCATTAAGGTAATTCATTCTTGAGATTGATACATTACTGTATGTTCTTTCTGTCAGAAAATTGTTTCAATTTCTTAAGTTTATTTGATAAAATTGTGTTCTCTATAATGTATTTGATCTGCAGAAAGCCATCAGTTATTGAAGTAAAACTACACCATCTCCAAACACTATAAATATTTTGAATCATGGTTTTTGAAAAGTTATTGAATAGATCTATCAGATTTTCTTACAGCAGTGAGATAAAAATATACCCTTTCAATGTTAAGTGGTTAATAGATCTTAAGTTGATCAGCATAGATTTGATTGAAAACATGAAATTTCCCCAACCTTTTATATAGAAACATAAAATTCTAATTTGGAGAGGGTCTAAAACTGAATTGTGGGAATACCATATTTAAAAGGAAACATGCTTATAGTCTAAACTCTTTAAAACTTTTAAAACAAATTTAAACAAATGTATGTCTGTGAATAATATATTGCATTATTGTTGATTAATGCACATCCATTTTATGTAAAATCTGAAAGATGTATAAAATAAAAATTTGCCTGTAAATTTATTGGGTAAATGTGTTGGTTTTCATTACAATTTAAAAACAAAAGTTTGTCTTTGTTCATGAAAGGAGCAAAAAGTAACTAAAGGCTCAAAAATGATCAAAACCTCATGTTTTAACCTTTTAAACTTAACTGCATCTACTCTCTGATATCAGTTAAGCTCTGGTTTTTATCAGATTGGATGAGCCAGAGTCCAATGAAATATTGCAGTTTATCTCCACCACAAAGCACTTAGTTTCTTTTCCGATCTAAGAAACACCAGACACCTATCTTTGTAGCTTTGTGATAGAATGAGACAGTAGAGTGCTTAATAGAAATAAACATTTAAAATACCTTCATTAAAGACGTTTCATCTACATTTTAGATTCCACAAAGAACTTAAGTTCCAGATGTTAAATTTTAACAGCTAGTTGTACACTTGGAGCTTTTTTTTGTTTGGCTTCTGTAATTCTGTAATTACAGATGTTTTTTTTTTTCATCACAATTTTTAAAATAGATTTGAACTGTAAAACAGATTAATCATCACAAATTTTCTTCGAATCACTATTAAATAATACACCAAAAGTTGCATTTCAAATATTTACGCCAAAACACTGAATCAAAATGATTTATGTACACATTTTAAGTATAAGTACCGCTCAAGTAACATGAAAAAGAATGAAAAAATTGAAACAAGTAAAAAAAGAATATATAAAAAAATGTAAACCAACAAAAATTTTTAAAAAGTGAAATTGTGTTCATTAAATGTTTTATGAATAAACCCTTTAATATAATACAGTATTAGACTGTTGAACCAAGAAACCTCACAGTAAAGAAAATACTTTTATTCTACTTCAAGGGCATTTTTCTACTATGATCTTGTTAGTGACAATATCAACATTATGGACAGCAGAGATCAAGTATATTATAGGCTCAGCATAGCTACTTTTAACTTTTTCTAAATGCCAGTGAATGTTCAAAGACTCTTATTAGTGGCTAACAGCTCTGATTTATTAATGCGTATGATTGTTTCAATCTTTCCTACATTGCATATATATGTAACATACATGCAATTAGTGTAAGCTTTTATCTAAAGTCACTTAAAAAAGAACAATCAGAAACAATTATAGAACAAAAACAATAAGGAAGAGTTGAAATTGCTTATGTCGCCTAGCATGGTCACAAGAGCAGAGCAGCCTGTGCAAAGTATCCTCTCTATGATATACTATGTTTTATATCCTCTGTTCATTCATTAATTTATTCATCTTCATGTCAGCTTTATTCCCTTTCGTGGTCGCCACAGCGGAATGAACCGCCAACTCTCTGGCATATGTTTTACACGGTGCATGCCCTTCCAGCCACAACCCATCGCTGGGAAACATTCACACACACTTATTCACACTTTAACACTATGTACAATTGTTCTTACTCAATTCTCTTATACTGCATGTCTTTGGACTTGTGGGGAAACCGGAGCACCCGGAGAAAACCCACACGATCATGGGGAGAACATGCAAACTCCACACAGAAATGCCAACCAACCCAGCCGAGGCTCGAACCAGCGACCTTCTTGCTGTGAAATGACCGTGCTACCCACTGCACCACCGTGACGCTCTATATCCTCTGTGTTGTATACTATTTTACAAACTGATCCCTGAACAGTCACATGCAGGAAAATCAATTTTGAAAGAGTCTGTTTGAAATCTCACGATCATATAAATAATAATAGTTTAAAGTACAACTATTCATTGATTTTTACTTCTCGATGAACTTTTACTTTAGTGTTAAAAGGTTCTGGTCTGGATAGCTTAGCCTGTTGTTCACATCTCTTTTGGGAAATAGTGAAAACTCTTATGGATGTGAAAGTATTTGTTAACTTGGTTGAACCCCCAACTAAACATAGCTTCAAGAGTTTTGATGAGGAAATTAAGTTCAACCTGAAGTGAAACAAATGACACTTTAAAGTGTTAAAAAAATGAAGTCAGGTTTTGCTTGTTTACCTGATAAGACTGTTTATTTATTAACTGTAAAATTATTTAGATGTCACTAGATAATCACTAGGGATATTCATGATATATATATTCAGCTTACAAATGGCAAAACAAATTTCTCCAAGGATGAAATGATTAATGACGCTAATTAATAGACTGCATTTGGCTTCTTAAAAAGCTATGAGAATCAACACCATTAACCTGTGCCTCTCAAAAAAGACATTCATGTTGCAAAGATTTAAAATGAATTCTAAATAGTTAAAGGTCAATGCCACACATATATTGTAATTTGTTAAAACCATTAATAACAGTTCCTTTTAATTATACATTTGCACATAAGGGTCAGGGTTATGATAACTTTCTTGCCAGGATACCTTTTTGTTTGAGTTTGTGTGTTCTTATAAATGTCTGAATTTGTTTCAGGGCATCTAGTTTCAAAACATTCAAATCAGTTGGACTAAAGATATAAAATTGTTCTGTGGACCGAGTGTGCGGTCCCTTCATCCAGTGAGATCTGGGACAGGTGCCAAGGGACACTTGTAATAGGACACAAGTAGTCATAAAAAATGAATGGAAATTATTTGTTTTGAATGCAAGATATCAGCATTCATTAAAATGATGCTCCCTCAGGATGTGAGAAGACAAAAAGAGTCTCAAACTTTGCAGTCGACCTTTGGCTGACCTGAAAAAAGTGAGCCATGGAAGTGATAGATGGGATGGATAAGGATAGATGCTTTCAGGGTTCAAGATACTCATCTTTGGTCTTCATTTCCTGGAGCGACAGGTGAGTCTAGGCTGCCTCTGCCTCCAATCACGCACACAGATGTTTGTGAAGCTTGTGTCTGAGAGAGAAATAGGGAAATATTGATTTACTGAGAGAAATTTAAGAAAAAGTTAAAATCTTACTTGAAGCAAAATGCTTTTCACAGGGTTTCAATTCATATGAAACAAAAAATATATATTTTAAATGGTAATTTAAAAATGTTTGGTATTAAACACTTAGGTTCATCCATTTTCATCTATGTCTTATCCAGAACATTAAATTATATGAGTATAATTAAAGCATTAACTTTTCTTAGTCTCATAAGAGAGTTCAATTGAGATTAATAGTGTGTTCACATGCCTCATTGCTGCCTCATTTAGTTAGTTGAATTGCACCAAAATGTTGTCAATTGTTCTAGAACTTTAGGTGAGAATGTAGCCTTTGACATAGAGTGCACAATACGTGGCCCATAAACTTAGTTTTTGCATCAAGGCTTTTACAGAAGAGTGCTGACAAACCCATTCTGTGATTCTGGTGTTTTACCAAAAGGAATCAGAGAGCATAGAACAAGAAGCTTGCCAAAATTGACCAACTCTGATTATCAATAATCAAGTAACAATTAATTATGAAAAGAATGATATAGCCGCAGCAATACAGTTAATTGCAACATAAGAGATGCAGTCAGTCAGTCCTCTCCATTTTAAAAGCATATCAGCTCTTTGCTCTTTACTTGTTTACTTTTGGAATACCCATCAAAACACATTTTTTGGAATTATGCTTAGTTATGCACCTGGCAAAAGATAATTCGGATGTCATTCCATATGTCAACATTTTGTTTCACTGCAACTAGTTTTAAACGAAAAGAGCAAACAGTTGAAACTCAAAGGAACTCAAAATATCAGAAACATGATTCACTGTATCAACTATTCTCCTCTATCCAAACCAACATAACTGAAGCAGAGGTTTCAAAGCGCTCTAAAAGAGAAGATTCGCTTGCACCATACAGTGTGAGAGTAAGGCAATTGTTATGGTCAGCTTGATTATAATCAGCTCAGAGGGAAAAGAAATGCCTTGTTTTGTTGTCGTCTGATCTGTTTGAGGGACAGACGCAAGCTCTCATTGATTTTCTGTCCCTCAGAGTATCTCTGAGACCTCAGAAAATTGACCTCAGAGTTTCCCCCAAGGACAGAAACCATTGTTATCTAGATTGTGGGCATACATAACGAAGAGATAATGGATAAACTACATGTCTGCTTTATTTCCTAAAATGCTTTTTAAGTTAGAAATAATGGGTTTTAGGGTAAGTAAATCTGTTGTTGCTATTGCTGTGTACCATTGTAATATATGGATATATTTATGTATTGCTAAATTAACATAATGACTATTGCAGACACTGTGTATTGTTTACCGCATCACATCCCATTTCTAATTTAATAGTAAGTACCAGTGTTGATAATCAGTTCTAAGTGGTGCATTGATTGAAGATGCAGCAATAATCAATTATTAATCGTCATCTCCATAATCACAACTAAACTTAATCAGCATTTGTAATCAAGATTTTTACAACTTACAATAAAAAAATGAGTAGATTAAGACTATTTTGGTATAAGAATGCAGCCAGAATAGATTAATTTATTAAGTATTATTCAATACAGGGGGATCTTTTAAGTTGATCATTAAAGTAGGTGGTATTCCTTCGTTTCTTGTTTGTTGTTCACAGATGAGATTTACGGAGTAGAGTAGTGCTATAAAGCCGAGTTCAAAAGGATCTGCTCTCCCATTCAGCCACATCTTTTACTATTTACCTTTACTATTTATAGTTAACATAAATAATTAGATAGTTTCTAATTATATTCAATATAACAAAAAAGAAAGACAGCATGAACAAAAATAGTATTGCTTGATATTTACCTAATTATTAGCTTCAGTCCCATCTAATAAGCTGCTAAGTGTATAGCACATAAAGGGAATCGACATTATTTTACATTAAAATGCATGGCATTTTTGCGGTTAATCAAAGCATTCACACATTTTTCAGGAGACTTCAGGGTTTTTTATATTTTTCTCTTTAAATATGCAAATGTACGCTTTTATTTTGAAATTTTAAGAACACAAGAAGACTATGCTCCATTTTAACTCTAAAATGTAGCAAATTTAAGTTTTTACCTGAAAAAAAAACAACAACAAAAAAAAACACTGCCTCAAGGGTTCATGGGCTCCTAAGCAGGATTTTATGTGCCACTCCCTCCCTATTGGGAATTCTTGTTTTGATCTTTAATTAGCTTTCACAATAAGCCAAACACAACCATTGTTTTGTGTTCATGAGTTATGTCTGTGATGATTGCTGATATTTTATTAATTCTAACAGTAGCAAATCCACAAGCAAACAAATGTGTTGTTTTGAAAACAAACAAACAGACAATGCATTAAAACACAATTGTTATTTTGTAGAAAAGACAAATCACTAACTTTTAGCAAGATACGTTAGAAAAAAAAACAATATATACGTATATTATAGTATATTACAATTGACAATTAATAATAGTACTTTATAGCTCAATTGAGGTTTACTATATGGCTGTATTTAAAATATACTTAATTTGATTTTTTTTTTTTTTGATGGCATCTCCTTTAAATGCTGATTAGCAACTGCTTACTTTCTAGAGAGAAGGGGAGTATTTCTATGGTTAATCTAAATTGCAATCAACATTAAGTTAGCAATTCATTACAGGATGCTAAATGAAAGTTCAGATATGAAAAACCTGTGTTGTTCCAGCTAATGTTTAGTACTGATGACCTTTTTAAATAGATAGTTATAGTTATAATTTTCTATTTTGTCCAAAAAATATTTATTTGAACAACAGTTAAGCATAACCTAATGTGTTCTTCTAATGCAGTGTTTGCGGTAAAGTTTTTACATTGCAGTTACAGTAATAGTAATGCCATTAAGTCTGGTGAAGTATAAAAGCATAGAGCTACATTGTGTGTGCAATCCTGAGGTTGCAGTTTCTCCTAGCTCTCCTCACCCAGACTGCTGTTTGCTGAAGCAATCCAGGTTAAGTGCTTTTGTTGAAGGGCACAGCTGGCCTATTGGCACTTGGGAGCAGAGTTAATGCAATCATGATCCTCATTCCAAACAACTGAAGTGAGATAGATGCCATCAGTAGAAAGAGCTGCATATATGCACTTGAACTGTATTATACTGCTCGAGAAAAAAAAAATGAGAGCACTTAAATCACGAATCCTGGATTTATATTTTATATTTATATTTGTTCTGTGCATAGTTGAATGTGCTGAAAACAAAATCACACAAAACATATCAACGAAAGTCTAAGTCATTCATGGGTTCATGAAGGTCAGGTCAAACACTCAGAATTGAAGTGAAAAACACAGCAGAACTTTGTAAACATCATCTCCATTATTCAGTGAGAACCTGCTTTCATCTGTGAAGACCACAATGCATTAGTTAAGACTATTAGGCCAATCATGCTATTCTCCTATAATGCCAAACCTCTATGCATGTTGTTGAACTGAAAGCACAAACGTTGGGCCCTAATACCACCCTCATACCATGGAGTCTGTTTCTAATTGTTGAGCAGATGCATGGACATTTGTGGGCTGCTGGAGGTAATTTTATAAGACTCTGGCAATGCTCCGTCTGTTACTCCTGCACAAAGGCAGAGGTAATGGTCCTGTTGTTGGGTCATTGTGTCCCTCCTATGGCCTCCTCCACGTCTCCTTATATACTGCTCTGTATGTTGACAGTGCCACCATTCTCTGGACACTACATTGCCAGACCCAGCAAACCTTGTAACTGCTCGCATTGATGTGCCATCTTAGATAAGCTGCACTATCTAACACTCTTGTGTGGGTTGTAAAATCTTTAGCATGCAAAAGTTACCAAAACATTACCCATATATGTTGGCCTATGGCCACTTCAGTTCGCTTAAATTTTTCAGGGGTCGCCACAGCGCAATGAACCACCAACCCATCTAACATATGTTTTATGACATCGTCCAGCCACAACCAACCACCGGGAAGCTTCCATACAACCTCATACACGATGTACAATTTAGTTTACCCAATTCACTTGTACTGCATGTCTTTGGACTTGTAGGGGATACCAGAGCACCTGTAGTAGATCCATGCGCTCACGGAGAGAACATGCAAACATGGACCAGGCCCAGCCAAGGCTCAAACCAGCAACCTTGCTGTGAGATGACCGTGCTACCCACTGTGCTACCATGAACCATTGCGCTACCATTGCACTTTTACACTACCATTACACTGCACCCCCATTGTACTTTTTAAGTTTCTCTTTATTTTTTGAGCAGCGTATAGCACAAACCTTGGTGCAAAAAGTTGAAGGGAACTTTTTTGAGTTGTTTATTTTATTTTTTCATTAAAAAGTTTGACACCAAAGCATTATTTACGGCTTTGAATTAGAAAGTCGTGTTATTATACACTACCTTCTAAATTCACATGTTTTTTTTTTTTTTCAAAGTCATCAGGCTCATATGTTCAAGTTCAGTAATTTAATTATTGTTTATAATTCAAATGTTATTTGCATTTAAACACATTCTTACATGAAAGTGATTCATTAGTTTAGACTTAGCTTATAGGGTATTGACTTAAAGGATTTCTATTATTTACATTTTATGTGATATTAATTGTATGGGTTCCCTGAAAGAGCCAAAATACTTCTACAAAGTTTACTTTGCCCTTCCTTAAATTTGCGTCGAATTGAAATAACCATGCACATCTGTTGACACAATTATTTGTCATTTTTCTATTAAAAAAAATTACAGTCTAAACTAATCAATTTTGTTAATGGATTCCAGCGTTCTGCTTCAACATCCCTCCTCCACTTTCAGTGCTAGAGACAGCAGAGATAATTACATATTGATAGCTGAGCCTTAATTAATGATGATGAGCTTAGCTGCAATGCTATCTGAGCAGGATCACTTCCAAACTCATGTCCGGTTCAGCCATTTGTCACTCTGTTTCACTTAAAGGGACACACAAACAGCCTCCCATGTTTACATATGCTTATCCCTTTAAATGTTGATTGAGATCTTTTCTCAAGAATTTATTTAAGTAATTTCATTTAAAAAGAAAAAAACTTGTGTAAACATTCATTACACACAGACTGGCATAATGTTTATCTTTGTAATTATAAATGACAACTAATGATAATCCCAAAATCAGTTTCACAGAAAAACACATTGTTAATCAAAGTTAAAAGTTAAAGTTGAAACAAAAACCCTAATTAATGTATTAAAAATTTAGCAGAAAAACTAGAAGAATTTTTTCTTTAAATCTTTGGCTGACAGAGTCTGGCTAATTGGGATCACATTGAATGGAATGGCATGGATCAATGTTTCATGAATGAAGTTAAGTCACAGTGCATTCATACTGAAATCAATTGATTGCTTATTGATTACCATAGTTAGTATAGAGTGGATTTATAATTGTCTTTTAAAATGCTTCCTTTGTTTTCTGTTGATAACTTTTTATTATATTGTGGTTTATATATTATTTTATGCAGTATTATTAATATTACCTTTTATTTTTCATTAACAGAAAAAAGAAATACTAATAATAAAATAAATAATAAAATAATAATTACTAAATGTAAATGCCCATTTTTATTAATTAACTTGTGAAAAGGGGTTCAACTATGCATTTGTAGTATTTACTATATTCTTTTGGTATTTAAATTTTTTCATAACACTTTGAAAGTTTTTTTTTCATATATATAACCTGAAGAAAGTTGGATTCATTGGTTGGATTCAAGGTTCATTGTGTTGAGTAGATGCCGATTTTATCAAATTTCCTCTAAATGATTTAGCACAATGACTTAATTTATTCCAAAGATTTGAGTCTTTCTTTGGAAACTATATTTAAATTTGCTAAGTGATTGTTTTTAAAACAGGTTTTCTTCTAAGCTGTATTCAGCTTTGTTTTGAATTTGAGTTCATTGTTCGTTCATTTGCTTTGACTTATCATAGTAAATATAAAATGTGTCTTTCTTTTGTTGAATTGGACTGAGCTATTTGATTAAAAACTTCTAAACCATTCTTTCTTCTTTTGAATTGCTCTGCATTAATACAATTAGTGAATAACACCCAAACTGGTCTACAACCTTTACTGAAGTGAATGATTCATTTAAGTGAATGACTTATTAACCGCTCTCTCTCTGTTACTGAATTGAATGACTGGTTGATGTACTGAATAATTTCAAAACCATTCACTGATGTTGAATTTAGATATAATCATTTTAAATTGTTCTTTTGTGACTGAGTTAATAACTTCAAAAGGTTCTCTCTTTTTTGAATTGGGCTGAAATATTAATTTTTTTTAATCATGTCATCTCCTATTCATTCTCAATGAGCTGAAGTAAATGATTCATTTTATTGAATTACTTGTAAAGCAGTAACTCTCTCTCTCTCTCTCTCTCTCTCTCTCTCTCTCTCTCTCTCTCTCTCACACACTCTCTCTCTCTCTCTCTCTCTCTCTCTCTCTCTCTCTCTCTCTCTCTCTCTCTCTCTCTCTCTCTCTCTCTCTCTCTCTCTCCGGGGAGACTGAAACATTTTATTGAATAATTTCTAAACCATTATCTCCTGTTGATTTGTACTATTAGCCTGCTACAATAAAAAAATTATGATGATTATGATGAAGTTGGTGTTATTTTGTAGGTAAACCCTGAATATATTAATTTACTATCTGTAGCCAAAGAACAATTTTTTTACTTATTTGTAATAGTTTCTTAAAAACTTATGAAAGACTTTTTAGCCATATATTTAACATGGCTTGGAATTCTGGAGAAGTCAACAACATTCGTTCATACATGCTAATTTATTCATAAATACTCTTTCACGATCCATGCACTCATTATATCTTTGTTTGCCAGCTAATGAGCAACATTAGCTCCTTTCAATCAGTGTACTCTTTTCAGTCAGTAAATTAGCTGAATGTCATGTTGTGTGATTAATATTCAAAAGCTAAGTGATTTAAGCTTGACAACGTGCATGGTTTAGATACGAATGTGATGTTGGCAAAGAAAAGGACAGACAAATTCATTTACCCTTCTCATTCAGACCCATTTAAAGTACCAATGGAAAGAAACAGTGCGTGGTTTACAAACATACCGTTGTTATTTCTACTTTAAATATTAGTTTGGATGTTTTGAAAAAAATAAAATACAAATCTTGTACTGAAACCATAGAACTGAAAGTCTATGAGAGTATTGTATACGCTGGCTCAGGTAGTCAAAGTCAATTCAAATGCGTTTGTTGCCATATCTAATTTGAGGAAAGCAGGTTTCCATGTACAGTAAAATTTTGATAGGTATTTTTTTAAAGAAGTAAATATAAAGGAGTAAAATATACAAACAACATATATAAACAAAGGAAAAAATATTAAATACATTGTCTACACAGTAGTAACGATCATTAAAGTTGCTGGATTAAAGTGACAAGTTTGAATGAAGGTGATAATGTGCAAACAGTAGCAGCGAAATCAAGACCAGAGTGAGGCCACTGGTTAACTGTTAATACATCTATTGACTGAGGGAAAGAAGGAGTTCCTGGTATTTTAGTCATAAAGTCATCTGCCAGTTAGTTGATTGTAAATATGCAATTGTGCTTTATATTGATGCATAGACATTGATGCTTATGAATGTGTGTATGTTCATGTGTGTGCCCTCAGGGGATAGAGCTTAGTGAAAGTGATGGTCCATGTCCCTGGGTCTGTGGTGAGGAAGGAGGACGTGCGTGTGTATGTGTGTACAGGACTGCATGGAGGGTGGTGTCAGCGTGACTGATTTGTGCTGTTCTGAGACGGGCTTTGCTGGAGCCAGCGGAGCGTGTAATGAACGCTAACACACACATACACATACGCACACCCACCCTCACTCTCTATTAACAGTTTCCATGCTTTGTGGAAAGCTTTCGTTTGACACTGCAGGTAGATACACAAACCCAAACTGAATGCCCAAGAGCTCTATAGTGGGCTTTACTCCGCTGATCTGAGCTTCATTTTGAACCGGCTTGAAAATTTTAGTTGGAGGTGTTTGATCTAAGGCAGAGGTGTCAAACTCAACCCTTGGGTAGCCGCACCCCTGCATAGTTTTAAAGCAACCTTAACACACCTGAGTCTACTAATCAAGCTCATCTTGGCTTGTTTAAATCTACTCAAGAGTCTCTTGAAACAGCGTGAGAACAAAAACCTGCATGGGCTGCGGAAATTGAATTTGACATCCCTTGTTGTCTCATTATGTTCTCGTTTTTGGATTAAAAAGTTGAAGATTCATGATTCCTATTAATACCTACACGTGCAGTCCAAAATTGTATTATTTTTCAACGAAACACACTGTAAATTTATCTCAATGGTAAGCATGGTAAAAGAATAGGGACTGTTAGGAAAGATTTTGTTTGCTACGGGTTGCTTCAGTAGTTTGTTGGTGTTTGCTACAATTTTTATCAAAATATAAATAAAAAATCACAATAAAAAAGTAAATAACCACTTTGCTGAGATGATAGTATGGCAGACTTTATGAATTCTAGCTGTCTAATTCACATGAGTATTAGAATGCATAAATATCATCCTATTCTTAGAGATCTCAAAAGACGGATTGGTTTGATGGACTCTTCTTCTGTATGCATAATCCATTCCCACAAAAGCTTGTATTGCTGGGTTAATACCCTCATTTAGGATGTGATTTCAAACTTTACACTTACGGTCTCTCTTAAACCTTAAAATATAGTGCTTAATCGGTCCAACCTCTGGTCAAGATGGTGTTAATAAACTCAAAATTCAACACAATCCACTCAGTTGCAGTCGCCATCATTTCTACAGCAGAAAATCAAAACAGATTGCAGGTGTTCACAGAACATGGAAGGTTGATTCTGTCAAAAATGTATAAACATGTAAAAATGGGTATACAAATAGAAATAGAATTAGGTATAAAATACTTGCGCTGCCAACATGTCTTTCACATGTGTTTAAGAAAGCGTTATACACTTTACACATTTAAGCCTAAATAACTAGTTACTAAACAAGTTAGTGTATAAGGTTAGTGTATAAGGTGTGTAAAGTTGGCTTGATGTGGTGGTATCAGCCACTGCTACCACAGTTGTACCACACTACTTTACTGCCTATTTAAAGGATGTCTTTATTTATCCAAAATAATAAAGCACTGGGATAGGGGATGAATAAATCACAATTTGAGACTTTCTTTTGGAAAGAAAGTCTCTTTTACATTGAAAAATCCAGACTGTCTATTCCTGATTTACTGGAGCTTGTAATATGAAACAATGTCAAGGAATGAAGTGAATTCTCCTTAAATTCTTACTGAATGCTCTATTTGTGAGCTGAGGATTAATAAAAAAAGTCAGATGGAAAGAACAACATGGCAGTTTCCATATATATATATTTTTTTATGTTTCAAAGTTTATAGGTAGAAGGATTTCATACGTGCCCTAGCCGCTATGACGGCTTTTCGTGATGAATAGATTAGTGCCTGCTATTAACCTAGGTTTGTGCGTGTGTGTGTGTTCGTGCGCATGTGTGTGTGTACGTGCGTGCGTGTACGTGTGTGCGCTCTGTTGTTTTAAATACATTTTGTGTCAAGTGTAAGGCTTCCTCCATTCATCTGACTGCTGAAGTGCTGCAGTGGGAAGAAAATGTGCAAAGATGGCACACAGTGTTTTATGAACAGCAGAATAAATTATGTGAATCAGTACACTAGAAATTTTTTTTTGTTGTTTTTTACAGCAATTGTAAATTTGGCCTACGTTATTAATAAACCATTTCTTCTCATAAAATTTTATCAGCTTTTTGTCAAATGTGAGTTTATATAATAACTTTTTTTGTAAATTTAATGGATCCTAATCCTTAAAGGGAATTACTACTACTACTAGTAGTAGTAGTAATTTATTTAAAACTTTTCCCAAAGAAGCTCACAAAGTGCTTCATCATTATAACACTGTTTGTAAAACAAACAAGGAAACAATGAATACAATATCTGTTCAAGATTGAGATTGAGATGAAGAACATATGACCAGCACAAATCTCTAATGCATTAAAACAGAAATAATAAACAATATAGTTCAACATCTAGAAAACTCTGTGTATAAAAATTGTTTTATGCTATTTTTTAATGTCCACAGATGCAGCCATTCTCAGCTCATATGGAAGAGCATTCCACAGCCTTCAGGGCCAAAGCAAGAACATTTTTTTTAACTTGGTGCAGGTTCCACTAGCAGATTCTGATCTGCAGATCTCAGAGCTCTGCAATTCATGTGAATGTGGAGTAGCTCAGAGAAGTACATCGGAAGCTGTTTATACAGGGATCTGTATATTAAAATCAACACTTTAAAATGAATCCAAAAACTAGTGGATAACCAATGCAGGGAAGCTAACAGTTGGTTATGTTTTAATTAAGTAGTAAGTAATTTCTGTGTGCATTATTGATATTAACAAGCAGTAGGTAAACAAAATGTGCTGCTAAAAAAGAAAAGAGAATGTTTGTATATTCAAGAATTAAATATTTTTTCTGTATATCAACATGACAACTGAGCTGAGCTTTTGTTTTTTTAAAAGGGTTGTTTTAAATTAGTTTTTCTAGATTTACTTTGATAATATCTCTTTGACTTTATCCAATATCCAATAAACTGAGAAATTATAAATATGAAATGTGATTTTTTGTTTATTTTTTTAATTAGTTAAAAAGACTGTCACAAAGGGATAACATAGTTAAAACAATGCTTTAAACTGGAGTCAGTTTTCAACATTCAAATGACTTCTAATTCCAATCCACTTTAACTTCATTTAAAATTTTAAAAACTACAAAAAATACTTGGAAAAGATTTTGTATACCTCAACATCTTCAGAAAAATTTGAATAAGATATCAATTACATGGAGCCTGTCAAACTCAATATTTTCTCTGCACAGGTTGTGCAAACATTGTTTTAAAAGAGAGTCAGACTTTAAACCTGAAAGATAAACAGCTTTTATATTCTGAAATGGAAAAGCAAGCTATGAAGCTTTGTAGAGTTCTCATGTGAACCGAGATGCTTAACATCTGGAGCATGTGCTCGCTCTGCAGCTCCACCAGTATGTTATTCATCTTTGTATTAATGTCTGCTTGTGCAACCCATGCTTCATGAAATGGGTTGACAGATTCCACTGTATTGTAAGCTGTACTTATGTCAGAGCATTTGTGAATATTTAAAGATACCATTCAAGACTTCATTTTAGCTTTTTGTCATAAATCAGAAAACACTGAAGAAAAACTGTATAATTCCACCCCAAACATCTTTTAAATATCTTCATTGACCTGTTCTGTGTATTCTTTAACCTCAGTAAATGTTTGATAATATGAACGGAATGAGTATTATATAATGTGATGTCATCAGAAAAGGGTCAGGAGGGGCATGTAAAGACAATTAGAAGGAGCAATTTGTCAAATTAAGATTATACTTTCTAAATAAGATGTCCCCCAAGTCATATCCCCCACCTTCTTCTAACACTAAAATACAGTGTCCATGCCTCTTACTGCAGCCCCAGGACTCTAGAGACCTCTCTCTCTCTCTCCTAGTATGCTTTAACTATGACTAATATTCTTGCATATTTACAGCAAAATTTATGTGTGTGTGTGTGTGCGTGCGCGTGCGTGCGTGTGCATGCGTGTGTGTGCTTGTGAATTATAAAATAAATAATTGAACTTTTATTCATCCTCTGATGATCAAATATCATAAGTCTACACAGCAATCGTTTTGGAATGAACATTTTGAACAAGAAAAACATTTTATATTGTTATTAAAAAAATGTTTTGTCAGAACATGGGGAAAATGGGGGGGGGCACAAAATTTGGTTGAATTATGATTTTCAAAGACCTCTTTAATAAAGCATAATATAATGCTGAGAAGTTGCCTCTTATAAACAGCTGTTCAGTATTTGCTCGGGGGCATTTATGTTCATGACAGAAAATCTCAGGGAGATATTTAGACAAATGAGTGTTCTTTCTCTCCAGGCTTCTTCTGAAGGCCTTGGTGAGATTAATGGTATCCCTTCAGGAGGCTCAAGAGAGTAATTGCTCCTCTCTGCTCCTGCCGCCCAGAGTCGACTCATATTATCATATAAATATTATATGGACTGCATTATCTTTATGCATCTGATAACCATATTCAGTATGTAGGATGTGAGAAGTGCTGGTGCCAGAGGAGTCATCGGTTTCTAAAGTAGAGTCTGGACTCTAAAAGTTACTGATATGGTCTCATCCTCTAAGAATTTAAAATGGAATTTTAAACACCATATTACAACAACAAAGTAACCATTTTAAAAGTTTTGTGACCAGCATTGTTCATTACTTTTTTGTTTAAGAAAAAAATATGATTTAGTGTCATTTTTCCAACTAATAATAAAACGTTTTTGCCAACAGTTTGCATTTTTATTCCTAATAGTGGTCTCGGCCTTGTCTCTCTGTGGTCTCGATATCATCTCGTCTCGGCTGTCTCTGACAAAGGTCTTGGCTGCACAGATATTCTGGCTATTTAGATCCAAGAATAAAAAGCAAGCTATGAACACTTTCATCAAATAAAACAATATTATAGGCTTTTTTTCAGGCCTCTCTTCAAATATACCCAGCCAGCTGCATATTTGTTAAATCATATGGTAAAAACATGCAACAGCCTAATGCTTTTATTTTCTCACTGAAAACACGAGGACTCCGTAATCTTAGTGAATCTCCACTAGAGATTCAGAGAACAACTTAAAAATGTCAGTGAAATCGGTAGTTATTTCCTTTGGATTTATGGTGGACAAATAAGTTATCTCTATAATTTACATGAAGAAGAAACATTCTACTGTTTTTTGCAAAACAACCTGTTTGAAGAACTGGGCTGGTTCTCGGTCTCGGTCAAGGCGGTCTTGACTACAAGACCACTAGTTTCTCAGGTGAAAACTTCTCTATGTTCCCTAAGGTAGGTAAAACCTAGTTAGTATCTTCATTGACTTCCTTCGTTGAGTGTTGAATGATGCACTATAGGCTGTATTCCTTGCTCCCCTTACTCCTTTGGCTTGACTACCATACGGCATATAGAGCTCTTTCAAGATGCACTCTTCATGATACTGCTCCTTTAACCCTGGTGAGGATATGATGTGCTACATAATTATGCATTTGGCAGACCCTTTTGTCCAAAGCGACTTACATTAGGGGAGAGACAATATGCAATTTGTTACACCGTCAAAGTCTATCTCAGCTTCTCATAATAGAATTGTATCAACTGATCAATAAACCTAAGCAGTGAGGAAGAAAATAAAGATGGAGGAGGGAAAAAGAAGGTAGTAGTTTTTTTAAAAAATTTATTTATTTATTTTTATTTATTTATTTTTTTTATAGTAGGTGTTCTCTGAAGAGAAGAGTTTTCAGTTGCTTTTTGAAAGCTGTTAGTGTTGCTGCTTTCCTGACTGGATCAGGGAGATTGTTCCACCAGCCAGGGACAGTGAAAGAGAAGGTTCTGCTGAGAGATCTTCTGCCCTTGTGGGATGGAACCACAAGTCGCTGTTCCTTCTCTGAGCGCAGGCTTCTGGAAGGCATGTAGGAGCGTATGAGCTCATGCAGGTAGACAGGGGCTGATCTGGAGATAGTTTTGTACGCCAGCATCAGTGATTTGAATTTAACCCGAGCTGCAATGGGGAGCCAATGTAGAGTGATGAAGAGGGGAGTAACATGAGCTCGTTTCGGTTCCTTGAAGATAAGACGAGCTGCAGAGTTCTGGATCATCTGCAGAGGTTTGAGCGTATTTAATGGAAGTCCTGCTAGGAGAGCGTTGCAGTAGTCCAGACGTGAGAGGACTAGAGCCTGAACCAGGAGTTGAGTTGCATGCTCAGTTAAGAAGGGCCTGATCTTTTGAATGTTGTGCAGTGCAAATTTACACGCTCGAGTTGTCTTTGTAATGTGGTCTTTGAAGGACAGCTGTTCATCCAAAATCACTCCAAGATTTCTGACTGTAGGAGAAGGGGTGACTGTAGAGGATTGCAGCTGGATGGTGAGGTCGTGATGCACAGAGGGATGAGCTTGGATTACCAAAAGTTCCGTCTTGGCCATGTTAAGCTGTAGGTGATGGTTCTTCATCCAAGTAGAGATGTCGTTCAGGCAGTCAGTTATGCGAGTAGTTACTGACAGGTCATCAGGGGGGAACGACAGATAGAGTTGCGTGTCGTCAGCGTAGCAGTGGTAGGAGAATCCGTGTCTGAGGATGATAGGGCCCAGGGAGGTAGTGTAGATGGAGAAGAGAAGGGGGCCAAGGACTGAACCCTGGGGAACCCCGGTGAGTAGGTTATGAGTGTTTGAGACCTCACCCCTCCACCCAATACTGAAAGATCTACCAGTGAGATAGATCAGAGGGGGTCCAATCATGTTTGAAACTGTAGGGCCCAGCATTTACCTCCTGGGTGTGTCAGGCACCTCCGACCCAATTACCATAAGTTGGCAGCTTAAGTTTCCCTGATTGGTCAATACAGCCAATGACAGCCAAAGGTCTGTGTTTATGGAGGAAATCTAAATTTCAAGAATGAAGGCAAGTATGCTTGTTCTAGCAATTAGCAATATGTCTAGTGACTTTTTAAATAAACTTTAGAGACTTTGATTTGATTGTTCCGACTCATTTTATGGAGCAGCTAACGAGCAGCTGAAGAACTGCTCAACACACATGAGGCAAAATGGTCTTTTCACATCCAGGAGAGGCTTCAAGTGATTTCCACATGCTCAAAGCCAAGATCTACAGAAACGTGCCAGCATGACATGAGCTGTGGCAGAGTTTACTACTGGCGGTATCCATTAGGCTACACACATTGTTCCCCACTTTTTTCTTTAAATATGTTTAACATTCATTTTAAAAACAAGTTAAAACTATGTTTTGTTTATCACTCCCCTCTCAGTAAGTTGGTTCGTTGCTGGGTGAGATTTGATCTTCCTCTGTTGCCAGGAGTTACAGAGAAAAAGAAAATAAATACTGGCTTTTGACTATTAAAAATGAATTATTATATATGTAACACATTTTTCAACATTTTGATTGCTCTTCTTTGAGCTATTGGTCTTGTTAATATGGCACAAATACGATCTAATAGCTTTCTTTCATGGCAATATCCTGGTGCCAATTTCACAACTTTTGTGACAATTCAAATGGTTTATTTGTATTACTTTAGAACTGATATTGTTTCAAAGTAGAGCAAAATATATTTGAGAATAGAATGAGCTTGGTTTAGCTTTACTCGACTCGCCACGGTTCACGTTTTGTGTTTCTACCAACTTTTAGTGTCAGTCCAAAATTGTTTTAGACACATCTCTCAAGACACGTCACTCCACTACATCAGGCTAGCTTCACTTGCTTAGTGAGAAATGCAGAAATCTTCTGATGTTGGTTTTGAGGTGGGATTGATTTCTACTTTTGAGGTGGGATTGATTTCTAGATTTCTAATTCTTAGGTGGGATTGGATGCTTGAACACTAGAACTTAACTTGTAGAGTGACCTTTCTGACATTAATGTGCTTGAATTAACTTTTTTAACAAGGGTATTTAAAAGGTGCATCTTGATTAAGAAGTGATTTACTTCAACCTCATAGACCGGTCTATCTTTTACAGTGTGACATCTTAAAACTACTATTTTGTTTCTCATTTTTCATTGTTAATCTTTCAAGTGGCACCCATACATTCACAATTATAACGCTGGCAACTCTTATAAATGTACAGTTTCCTCTCTAACTATCATCAGACTCCATAGTCAAACTGGTCCACATTTTTTTCGAAACCTTGTCACCCAGCTTTGCTCTATACTCAGAAAATCTTTAGGTTAAGCAAAAGGGTGCTACATTATCATAGAGGCTAAGAAAAGTGGAAGTGGTATGTTTTACCCATCATTGCGTCTTGTATGTGTGATCAGTTTTTTGCAGATTCACTATTCACCAACCAAGTGGAACTAGCCTGACAAAGAGGAGTGACAGATCTTGAGTGAAGTGTCTAAGACAAGTCCACTCAAACTGATACTAAAATTTGGCTTAAATAAACATGAGTTAAAGTGAGTTGAGTGTCGTATGGCTACTAAAATTTTATGGAAAAGCTACATAAGCTTTTTTCAGACTGAGTACATTCACACCACCTCTTGCATCTAGGATATAAACAGAAACCAACCTTTGGAAAATGTCATGAGAGGCTTCTAGAAATGAATGAATGTGAGACCTGTAGCTGCATATACGGCATATGCTCTTCTCTCACCAACGAATATTATGTTCTATACGGTAGACATAATTTGAAATCTTAGACAGCTGACATCCTTAGTTCGACAAATAATTCAAAGGGTACCAGCCTTCTAAATATCTGATAAATACTCACAGTAGTTTGGGCGTTTGCAGGTTGACATGTTGTCAGATGTTTTGCTGAATGAAATGGGTTTTATGTTCCTTGGCCTTTCACCATCAGGCTTTTAAACAAGTGTGGGATCAGTTTCCATGCAGCTCAGTATTGGGCAATAGAGCGTCCATCAACTGTGTGTCATTGTTCAGGGAAGGTCAAGAGCAGCCTCATGGAATGAGAGAGCAGAGAGATGAGGCAGAGAGATAATACACACACATAACAAAAAAGGCCAACTCTGGGTCACTGCACCATGTTTTACAGGAGTTTTTAATTCTTCCAGACAAAATCAGACATTTACTTATACTCATTAAATCTTTGTTAAGTGTTTTTTTTATGACAACACAAGAATAGATTATTTGAACAGGTTTGAATAGAGACCATATTGGGGTCCATACATTGCTGTGAAAAATATATTATGTTTAAATTTGTTGGTGAAAATGTGGAAACTTTGGTGTGGAAGGAGAAAATGAATCAGTCAAAATTTATTTGGGAATTATCTTTTTCTTCTTTGGTGTTTTTGTTGATCAGTTGACTTTGTTGGGTTGCATTTGGCATCACACAAGACCACATTGAGTGAATGTTATGCTTTTAGCAACCAAAAAAGGTTCCATGACTAACCGCTTGTCGCATGGCAAAGCCAATAAAGATAATACAGATATTGTTACAAAAGGAGGACAATTAATCCCCCAAGATTTGGCTCGCTGGCAAAAAATATACATCTCTATCAATATTATTTTTGGGCAGTAACTTGTGGGTTAACCTTATTTTTGCCTAATATGAAAAACTGGCACAACAAGCTCTTGATCATTGTACTTTACGTCATATTATGTAAGTTACGTTATATTCTTCCAGTTTGAGTTATTGAATTTTCACAAATTCCAGTCGTTTGTAATTATTCAAAAGATTGGTTCTAAGGCTAAATGTTTATAAGTACATTTTTATTGTAAATACTATTTAAATGTGTTTTGGTATGTAAAGAATATGTGCCATTTGAAATATTGGTCAGTTAGATCTTTTGGTCTTTACTCTCGGATTCCCCATGCAATTGCTGCTCCTGCCTAATGTTTTTTTTTTTTTTTAAATTTGAAGTCTCCAGGCAAGTAGAGAGCAAAAGCATGGCCTTAATTAGAAAAGGATGATGGAGGAGTACAGAGACGGAGGCTTGGAAGGGAAAGATTTGCACTGGGATCAAAGGCGAGATGAGGGATGACAAATATCCGAAAGCCAGAGAGTGCAAGAATTCCATCTAACCCTCGGGAGCATGGGGCCAATCTATTTGTCTTCCATTTTTGCAATGGTTTTCTCGCAGATATGTTTGGTGAAATGTGAAAAATGTGAAAATGTTAAACAGGTGCAGTTTAGATGCTTTGAAAACCAAGCACTGTGTGAAAAATATGGTTATTAGTTCCAAGAAAACTTCATTTCTTAATGGGGTTGCCTGAATTATTGTCAGTGGCTTTTAAAGTTGGGAAACATCATGTTTTCTTTAATTTTCACATGCATGATCTGTCAAAAAAATAATTTTGGAAAAAAAGCTAATTGCTCTGTACAAGATTTTAGGAGGTGGACAACCGCCTAAAACCTAGTAGGAGAATCCACCAAGTTCAGGGGAGCTAGGGTTTGAAAGATAACACTGGAGCAGAGGGACTGGATTGCTGGGGAGACGCTGTAGGCTCGATGGACCTCAGAGAAGCACAAGTCTAATAGGCAGGCAAAACTAAGGCGAGGAGCACCTCAGGCTATAGTGAACCCTGGATTTTATTTTCATTAGATTTCGAAAGGAAATAACCAGATGCTATGAGTTTATTTGCTGGCTTACAAATTCTTCTATTTCCAGCGCTTTCATTTAAAATTTTGGGTTTATTAGACAGTTATGTGTGCTTTTTGTTATTAAATTATTTAACAATGTATTAGATATACCAGATCAATTGTGCTACTATGTTAAAGGCTCAAAAGATAAAACCAGACCTTATTCATTTTTATTTAAAATATTTGTTTTAATTTATTGTGTCTTTTTAACTTTTAAAATAGTTAAATTTTACCAGTTTCAAAATACCAATTAACATAATAAACTGCAAACCCATGACTCATTTACAATGATTGCATAACTAAAACTAATAAAATCATTTTAATAGTGTCTACAGGGCATTATCAAGATACATTTTTAAAGTTTACCATTCAAGAACATTCGTTATCATACTTAAATAATTTGTTATTGATCTTTTTGTGATGTAACTAAGATGCAGATTGTTTTAACCTTGTTTCTTTAGATTTTAAAGTCTTTCATTTGTCGGTCATGTGCTCTAAATCACATCACTGGTTATTTCCTTCTTGTTTTTGTAATTATTTGGAGCTACCCCATTTGCGTCCTCCACCATTCTCATCTGCTTTCCCATTATCTTATCTGTTCTATCAATGTCTTCTTTTTTATAATCAATGTTTTGTTCAGTCTCTGATGATTTTATTAAATATAGCACCTTATATTGAAGTCTTCATCTGTGAATTTCGCTAAATCAGTTCTCATTTTGCATCTTTGTTAGTTTATTTTTTTGTTGATGTGTAGCAAGGATTAACTAAGAATCCTTCAGTTAAATGATCTGCTGTTTCTGCATTTGGGATCCAGATCTAAAATGCTGTAGTTTGACAGTGCCTCTACCAGATCTGCCTTGACTATGTGCACGGCTACTTTCCTCTAAAAAGGAAAATAAAGATATAATAATAAATTCTCTGAGCAAATACAAAACACTATCGCCATCTTTTTAGCTTGTTCAGTCAATAACTTTAAAAACTGAGTGATTTAAACGACTTACCAATGTGAGTGTTTATTAGGAAATGAATGGGATTTAGAGCCCAGCTGACCAATGTTTGGAACTATACACTCTTCATTACTCAGTAGTTGACTTTTATATTGCAGCTTATTGGAATCTCTCAGCAAATCTACCACTCGTATTTGAATTGGTGCTACTTGGTGCTTCCCAGTGGTGCCAGAAAAGGCTACTTAAATCTTAGACCGACACACAAAACTAAAATAAAGCGACCAATGACTTTATGAAATGCCTAATGATATACAGTAAATTCTTGATTTATATTTTAATGTTACTAACGTGCCCAACAATTCAGTTTTTGTTTCTGTTTGCAAATATTCTTGATAAATTGTTTACATTTAAAGACTGTGACGGTGTTCATCCCAATCAGCGCTCTCCTTCTCAGACATCACGGACACCTGGGAGATCTAATCGGCGCGGCCCAGGCACACCTGCCTCTAATCAGCAGCGGGGAATAAAAGGAGCCCAAAAGCACCTAGACATTCCTATGAAGAGTACACAACGCAAGCACCAGCACCAGCACCAGCACCAGCACCAGCACCAGCACCAGCACCAGCACCAGCACCAGCACCAACCTGACCGGAACACCTGAGCACAAGTTTCACCGTCTACCCAACTCATCTTTGTTTGCAAATAAAGCCACCCTCAGGGTGTTTGCACTGATACTCCCTCTGTGTGATTCTTCACCTCGCTACAAGGTGTACAATCCTCCTTTTCTGCCTCCTCCATCTCCTCCACCTCCTCACTATGCCTTTGATGTTCCTCTCTTTCTCTAATCATGTTCTACGTTTCTTATAGAAAGAGAGAAGATGACTGTGGACTTTTTCTTCATTTTCTGAAAATAACATTATAAGCCAGGCCAAAAACATTTGAAAATGATGCTGTAACAGCGTACTGTGACCCCAATTATTTTTGGTCAGTAATCGAAAACAATCCAGGCTATGGACTAACAAACTTATCACAAACATGAACCTATTTATATATATTTTGCAGTTGGATTTAGCATTTAGAGGATAAGGGTTTGGTTTTACAGTAAATTTTGAGCATTTAAATGCTCTCCGTTTATGTTTTAACGCAACAATAATTACTTGTGAACTCGCTCATCTTGCAGATAAGGAGAGGTGCGCTCTGCGTGAAAGTGCACATGTGGCTTTATGCACATACTTTTGTTCATGGTGCAGACTCTAAACCAGGGGTCTCAAACTCAACTGCTGGAGGGCTGCAGCCTCAAATTAAGTTTGAGACCCCTGCTCTAAACTGAATGCTTATTTCTTGTGGAGCACAGCAGATTTTTAGTGGAGATCAAAACCAAGACAGCAATCTAAAAATTACACTCTGTCCATTTGTGATGAATTACATAAGTGGTGCTACAGTTTTTACTTGATAGTTAGGGCCAGCAGTCAGGAGGTGACGCATTGATGCTTCCTAGCCCTTTCAGAATTTAGTAAATTTTACAAAAAACAAAGTAATTTTTTACCTCTTTTCACTTGATGATAAATAATTGAAGCTTCACTGATATTTGAACACTCAAGACAAAGAAGATGCTCTAAAGACTGAAAGCTTTTCCTGATTTTAAGCATGCATGCTACTCTTTGATTTACGAAAGCATCCCAACTCTTTCCCTGCATGACTCCTGTTGGCTCATACACTTCACCCATGTAGATCTGGGTGGGTCCTTAAAAGAGAACTCGTTGTGCTTTAGTTTAGACTTTGGGGAAAGAAAGAATTCTCTAAAGATGTGCCAGAAGTGTGACGTTCTTTATTAGGGTGTTTACTTAAGCTAATACATCTTGAAAGGGATTAGTAATATGGAATTGATTTGCGCCTTTTTTGTTTTTTCCACTAAGCAATACCACTGCTTGATTTATGTTCCCCTCATATTCAAGCAGTTGAAAAAGCTACAGGTTGGAGGAGAGTGTCCAGTCTTTTTTTCTTTAGGGCACATTTGAAAAAGGCACTAAAGAAACAAAGTAGAATTCATAAAGATGTTTATTTTATTTGTTTTTTTTATTTAAGTTTTTTTGTATAAAAGTTGACATAGGGATATGGTCTATGAGAAGTAATAAACTGTTGAAGAGCAGAGGCTAAATTTACCCAAACCCTTAACAAGGTCCATATAAACAAAATACATCTGGTCTGATGGAAACCATCCAGATTATTCCCCTAATCTCAAAAAAGGAATGGCTTAAGGACTATGTATTTATATGAGTGCGTATATATGAATATAATTATTTTTCCCATGTAAGACTGTTGAAGGTGTTTATTGCACATTGAAGAGAATACTGTATGTTTTGTTTGAGTTACATTATTCCTTAGTGCATCTACAGATCACATACATTCAGACCCCAATATGCATATGTTGTGGTTTGAATGTATGCTTAATGTAAATATAAATAAAAAAAAAACTTGTGGAATCTGTTTTCTGAAAAAAGAAAACTATTTTCGAGAGTGCATCTCAACCCATTTCTATCTGTCAAAACATTTTTAAATCAATTTGGTTTACTGTTGACTTAGTTTTTTTGAGTTTCATGCAACATTAATTCTGCCTTCCAATGGTGACTGGAAGCAGCAAAATAGTCCAAAACACAGTAGTCATAGTTAGTGCAAAAAGTATGCTGCAAAGAATTTAACCTCATGAACAATCCCATTGTCAGATAATGGGCATGAAGTGATCTAAGAAACTTTGTTAATTAAATCAAGCATATCGCATAATAATCTGTTAGTGTAACAGTGACTGACTGTGTTGTAGTAGAAGAGTGAAGTCAGAAATAGAAATCCATTTTCAGGGACAGAAATATTGATAGCACCAAGCTGTTTTAAAGTATCTGAATTTTGGAACAAAAGCAGTTTATTACCATTTATTTGGTTTTATTTAAAGTAACAGAAACCACTTTGGTTAAATTAGTTGCTGGGGTAAAGTGCCAGAAAACAGCTAAGCAGCTCTGTAAAATGTTTACAACATTGTAACTAGTTTTGTGTTTATTTTGATCAACGCTTCAGTCAGCAAAGCTCAACATTTGGTGTTAATGAGGTTTGAATTGGCTGGGTCTGATTCAGTGTGCATATATAAAAATTAAACACTAGATATTATGTAATCAGCACATGACATCTGTTACAAAACACATTTAACATTTTGAAATGCACAAATATATGAATAAATGATGTTACAGATCTCTTGATGGCAGAACTCCATCTGATGCCATTTGGAAATCCACTTTATTGAAGGTCAATAGGATGCTTGATTATATGGAATGGTTAGCGAAGAGGGAAGAAAAATAAAAAGAAACTGGCATTCAAGCTTATGTGGGCTAGTTATTTCTTTTCAGCATAGTGTGGTTCTTTTGATGCCAATATCCAACTTACTTTGGAGAAAAGGCAAGGTCAACTCTCTGCTGGCCACCAATCCATAGCAATCAGTTACAATTCATTATTACACTCACTTAATTATATTTTGTCTTTAAATGAGCTAATACATGTTTTTACACTGCAGAAACAAATGTGAGCATCCAGAGTCAACCCATGCAACCCCTATGAGAACAAGCCTCATGAACTCCATTCATGAAGGAACTACCTTACAAACAACAAATGAAAAGAATAAAATAAATATCATGTTCAAATCTGCTAAGCTATGTAAATTGTATACAAAAACACGAATACACATGTAAGGCAAGCTCCACATACAGCACAAGATCTTGATAATTCCCTCTATATATTATAATCAGCATTATTACATATATCGAGATCAGTAAATATTGTCATAAACTCCTCTAGAGAGGATTTAAGCACAATGTCTGTCATTTTGTAAGTCCATTTGAAACAATGATGATTGAGCTCCTAGTGCTTTTTTCACTTCTGTTGAAGTTTAGAAACTGAAGTACATTACTGAATGAACACTATACACACTCTACTTACTAAATTTCACATACTCCACCCACCACCATTGATGGTTTCCGGGTTCACTGGACTACTCTAGGAAGCTCTTGATTGGTTGAAGCTGTCGTGAAATGGTGAAAAAGTGAAAACATTTTCACTTCCTTCTTGGCACACTGCATCAAATATCCTGCAGTACCCGTTGTATCCCTGCTCTGCATGGATTCAGCTAGTCAGTGACTTAACACATGAATCACTCACTAACCACACAAATTCTGGTCTTGGTCTGAAAGCCCTATACCACATTTTAGATACTTTAATATTTTATATTCAAACAATTTATTTGGAAAAATGTATTTGTCAATGTATCTTGTAAGTTACAATTGTCATAAAACTTTATATTCAGTCTGTGAAATGTAAATAACGTCAGTTCATTACATTTATAATTCACGAGTTTGCTTACATAGAATTAGCTCAGGAACGTAAAGTAAGTTTTGGTGCAAATAGGGCAAGCGTACTGAGATCACTTGGAGACATCTTTTCAGGAAGAGTTGATATAGGAGTTGACGGAGTTGCTTTTTGGACATGCATTGGTGTGAATTCAATAATTAATGAAATTAACAGATTTTTATGATGTGTTTTGTAATTGCAAATAAATATGAATAGTTCCATTAAGTTTCCAACTTTAAAAGAAATTTAATTGAATTGATCAATGGTTTTTTTCTTCGATTTTTGGTATTTAGATTTTTCTTTTTTTAATCTCTGAAATGTTTTTCCTGGTAAAAAAGAGGGGAGAAATTTTTCCTGAAAACTCAATAAAGCAGAGTTTACAACAAAAATACTCAACAAACATAATCTTGTTCATTGCTCATGACAATTTTTACTGTCATAATAGATTTGATGGCTTGTTTTGAAATAAAAAAGTAAATGTTTAATTATCCTCAAAAAATACTTTAGTGGCTGTAGCCAGTAAGGCTTTTATTTGAAAGTTTTTTCTTTATCTTACTGGATACACTTTTAAAAATAAATTGTTTCATTAAAAGGAACCAAACTACCAGCTATCAACAACATGTTGAGCAGCGTAAATCACAATGGTTTGCATAGAGTGGATAAATGCTCCATGATGCTTTTGTCTGTTTTTACACAAGAATTAACATCCACTTTCCTCTTCCTCTTGCTTTTCAACTTGCACTTATGTGCCCTAACCATCTGTGTATCTTTTTCATCCGCTTCTGTTTTATCTGCATTTTATTTTTTGCTGTCCTAACAGGGCTCTTGTGTGAAATAGATTTTTTTTCTGTTTTGGAACCTCATTGTGCTCAGAGCATTCCTCCCATCCATCTCAGCTGTACTTGACTGTAATGTGACATGAGAAGGGTAGTTTTAAATAATACAGAAATGTTGATGTCTGAGGTCCTCCGTTTGCTGCAGATTCATTGACTTTCCAATAGATTTTGATGAGTTGTAATATGTTAAGAGGGCAGCAGGTCTCCATTGCAATACATAGACTTTGATACTTTTATCTTCTCATGTTGCTTTAGATGTTTTTAAGTTAAATTTGTGTAATATGTTCTTTTGACATGGTAACATATTTAATGGTTTCTCTAACTACTGGAGGTTTTTCTAATCATCTGTTTTCATTGGTTTTGGAAGGGAAGGACAATTGCTGTAGTTAGAATTAGAAAATATCATCAAATTCTGTAACAATTAACACAATGTTGATTCATTTTAAAACTCTCACCATTGAATTGTTCATGGTTGGAAAAGGAATCAACATATGGTTGTTCATTCAATACATTTATACCACTGGCAGGTTTACTTGTCGATTCCAGATCATTTAATTGAGTTCCAGACTTTAGCCACCATGGTGGTGTGGAATGAGACAACTCTTGTTCCCAATTCATTGAGGTGCTTTGCTTGAAGTACAAAGAGGCAACCTTTTCTCATAAGATTCAGTATGATTTTGAGGGATTGGTGGAGGTTGCAATGGGACTGGCCATGCATCCTCACTCACGCAGCAGTGAGAGTAAGGATGCTGCATTGTTTTGGAGCCAGAAACCATGCAAGTGGGAAGGATCTGTCTCACCATGTATGAGAAAAAAATAGCACATGCAACTTCTTTGTTGCCTATGTTGTCTTGAGGGTGGCCACAAGTTAAACTGTTTTGCAGTAAAATGCCTTCGCTCCACACTGATTGCAGGTCTAGCAGTGGTCAAGTTTTTTAATAAATCAGAATAACCAAGTTGGTACAAGTCTCTTTGGACTGGGTTCCTGTTTTAAAGGATGATTGATCTAATGGTTGTGTGAAGAGTGGGATGTGGAGTCTTTTCTGGGAGGGGGTATCTGTTTCTACATTATTGGGATTGAAGACAAAGTTGTTTTTTGGAGGGGTTGTTGGGTCTTTGTCACTAAACAATTATTTGTGTGTGTTCAATTTGAATTGAGCATTAAGACTTGCAGTCTAATAATAGCCAACACTTTTGAAATGGATAAAATATATCATCTGTTTAATTGCGGTGTTTTAAAGAATTAAAGGGATGTGTTGTGCTTATAGGCTTTCTCAGGTTGAATGTAAATTTTGTCTTTTCTCTGTGTCATCATTCAAGGCCTTTTTTACTCACCTCTTTTCCAATGGGTAATTACAAGCGCTCATCTGTGTCTGCCTAATAAATGTCTCACAGGGTTTCCTCAAGGACAAAACACCCCCCACAACATGGCTATTGTTCATTTGTCATTTAAGCAGCATTCAATGTTACCCACCTCCTTCAGTCACTTCGTCTTGCCTTGAGATTCAATGAAGTAAAGACAAAATAAAAATGCAACAATAAAAAAATGACATCGATTATTTGTGAAGACATTTTGTATTAAATTGGCTTATTTGTATTGAAATAGAGCGTCACGGTGGCGCAGTGGGTAGCATGGTCGTCTCACAGCAAGAAGGTCGCTGGTTCTAGGCTCGGCTGGGGCAGGTGGCATTTCTGTGTGGAGTTTGCATGTTCTCCCCGTGATCGCGTGGGTTTTCTCCGGGTGCTCCGGTTTCCCCACAAGTCCAAAGACATGCGGAATAAGTTAATTGAATAAGAACGATTGCCCATAGTGTTAAAGTGTGAATGTGTGTGTAAATGTTTCCCAGCGATGGGTTGCATCGCTGCGTAAAACATATGCCAGTGAGTTGGCGGTTCATTCCGCTGTGGCGACCCCGAAAGGGAATAAAGCCGACATGAAGATGAATGAATGAATGAATGAATGTATTGAAATAGTCAATTTAATCAATTAAGAAACAAAGGTGGCATGGTGGCCCAGTTTACTAAACTCATGCCTTATAAATCAGTCTTTGAAACAAAACAAAGAATGAACAACTTTTTATTAATGTAATGTAACATTTTATAACATTAACAATAAAATGCTGAAAACTTTATCAATCAATCAAGTTTTTACATAGTGCTTTTTTAGCAGTTGCTTTCAAAGCAACTTCACAAAGTCCTAGTGTGGATCAGGTAGAGTAAACAAAAATTTCCTCTGTCTGGGAGCCTTGCTGACTGTGGCAGGTGCTGGTCACCTTACCATCATAAAGAATATACAAACTTAAGATCAATCGATAAATAGTTTGCCTGACAACACCTGAAAAAAGAAACAAACATTCATTCATTCATCTTCATGTCGGCTTTCTTCCCTTTCGGGGTCGCCACAGCGGAATGAACCGCCAACTCTCTGGCATATTTTTTATGCAGCGGATGCCCTTCGCGCCACAACCCATTGCTGGGAAACATTGACACACATTCACTCTATGGGCAATCAATTAACACTATGGGTAATCGTTCTTACTCAATTCACTTATACCACATGTCTTTGGACTTGTGGGGAAACCGGAGCACCCGGAGAAAACCCACACGATCACAGGGAGAACATGCAAACTCCACACAGAAATGCCACCTGCCCCAGCCGAGCCTAGAACCAGTGACCTTCTTGCTGTGAGACGACCGTGCTACCCACTGCGCTTACAAACAAACATATAAACAAATAAAAACAAATACAAAATAGATACTAACACGTGAAAAACAATGGTTGGAAAAATTTTACACACAACGAATAATAATGGGGCTTAGAGCCATTTATTAGAATGCTAGATTAAACGGATATGTTTTTAATTTAGTTTTGAGTTGCCGGGAGTTGTTCCAGAGCATCAGGGCTCTATATGAGAACTCTGGTGGATTGGCCGGAGCCAAGCCATTCAGCACTTTAAATCATGAGCATACCTTTATTTTTGTTCTTCAAGAGCCAAGATAGTGAACTATTCTATTAGATTGTGATGTTTTTTTCTTCCATGATGGCATGAGTTGGCCCAGTCCTCTGAGGACATAAGCGCTAACCCCCCCCCCCCCCCCCCAATCCCCCACCCCCTCTATTATCTGTTGATGACTTGTCCCCTCATGTATTTTTCAGAGCACAGTGGAAGAAGCCTAACCTGCTGCAGAATAAGCCCTCACCATCAGGTTAGATGATTGTTCAGGGTGAGCGGAAACATTAGGTTCACCCCTAAAAGAACTAATCCTTTTTATGAAAAAAATTTACAGCCAGATTGCAAATTTGGGGCCTCTCTATTCTATGAACCAGATCCTTTTGAATCTCTGTGAAATTGAAAGGGAGTTGGAGGAGAAGCATTCCTTCACTAATGATCCAACAAGGAAATCTTTGCTCCAAGAAATAGATCCACCTATGACCCAAATTCCCTGGTGACTCTCAAAAGACTAAACTCACACACCTAATTCTGGAAATGACAGAGTCTCCTCTGATTATTATAGGATCCTACCGGAGATGGAAAGCACACATGACCAGAGGTAGCATGCTGGAGGAGCACAAAGAGCGTGGTAAATGGGCCATCACACAATACTAAAGGCCTACATAACAAATTCACAATCCAGAATTTTACCTGTCCTTGTCTGTTAGCGAAAAAGTGTTTTCAGGGTGTTTTCATTGGCATTAATTGCCTTAATGCCAGAGATCCACTAAAGGGGAACAACTTTTTTCGCGTTCCTGTTTTACCGTCTCACCAATAGAAGAGATTATCAAATTTTTTTTAAATTGTGAATTAAACTTTATTATAAATGTCACTGTTCTGAAGCTGTGGCAGTAGTAGAAAGGGATACACCAATCAATCAAAACTCCTGTGGCTTCCTGCTGATTTATTAGGCTTTGGGAGTCAAATGTTGACAACATGCACATTCTTGTCTGCCTTTAACAGCTGTATAACAGCTGTTTGAAAACTGTATGTTATACACCCTCAAGTTGTAAAGAACTCAAAGAACCTCAAGCTTTTGGGTTAACCACAGGTCTGAGCTATTTAAAGGTGAGGGCTGGTAATACTGCTATAACTACAACTTTATTGTAATCAAAGTTCTTATTGAATAATTAAAAGTTTAATCAGACTCTATCTCAACATTTGTTCTCAAAATTTCAGAATCCTGACCATTTTTATGTCATGATTGAATTGACTTGTAAAAATGAATACTATCATGTATAATATATTACCAGAAGTACGACTCACATTAGAACTTGGTTTGGCTCAACCATATTGGACTGGTTTTTCGCAAGGAAAAGGACCAATGAGAGCTGGCTGTTTTGATGACGTGAGTGGAAACGTGAAAGAGCTGCTGGATGGCCCTCGATACACACTCTCACATTGATCTAACGGCAGGAAACAACACCGAAGAACAACATAAAGAAGAGCCGTGGAAGAAATCGCAAAATAAGATAATATAATCATTCAGAAGCTTGTCTATTTGGTGTCTTACCATCAAGAGTTGTTTGATAAAGTTCACAAAGATTATAAATCTTTGTGATGGGAAGTTTAGTTAATTTTGGTTTTTCATTCTTTTGACTTTTGTTCATTTCAAATAATGTTTAACTTGAACAAATCATTTGAATAATTCATTTATATTGTTTATATGGGGAAAAATTGGATCAAGTTGCAAACAGTTATAACAAAGACCCTAAAAATAGATATAATGCTGGGTAAATTAACTCACCTGCTGGGTAAAGCTCACCTGTGTCTATAAATTCCACACGTACCAAAGAAAAGAGTTATTAATAGTGAGTCAAATGCGTTCTTTTCAAGAACGACACGTCACCACACATGAACCACATCCAAGGGCAAGGAGCATCACTGCAGCAAAATTAAACAGTGCATTGCAAAAAATGAAAAAAAAAAAATAATAATAAAAATTAAAAGCCGTCCAAGCGTTCGTGCAAATCTCAATTTAGATAGTAAAGAGAAATATGCCAGCTTCAAACTGTTCCCTCAAGTTGGGAGCATGGGTATGTCCAAAATTTTCACAAGAGCTAAGGCGGAAAGCTCAGCTTGGGAAAAACAACCCCGCACCCTAATCCTCTCTCCACCAAATTTCATATTTGACACAATCCAGTCAAGTATTGTTCTTCTGGGAACCACCAAACCATCAGCCTGCTAGACAGAGAAGCATGAAAAACATCCCAGAAAAGCATGTCACTTCCACGGCTCTAAGTCCCGTGGAAGCATGCCTTTGAGGGCTTGCGTTGCATTTGATGATGTATGATGTGGTTACAGTTACTCGACCATGAAAACTTTCTGCTCACTGTTCTTGAGCTCACAACGTGCCTCAGCATACGCTGACCACTGTACTACTGCATGGGTGAGTAGTTGTCGTTCCACTTCCTTCTTCTTCTTCTTCTTTCGGCTGTTCCCAGTTTAGGGGTCGCCACAGCAAATCATCTGTTTCCACCTAACTCTGGCCTCAGTATCCTCTACTCTTGCACCAATTACCTTCATGTCCTCCTTCAGCACACCCATATAACTTGTCTTTGGCCTTCCTCTCGCCCTCTTGCCTGGCAGCTCCATCTCCAACATCCTTCTACCAATATAACTACTATCCCTCTCTGCACATGTCCAAACCATCTCAATCTGGCTTCTCTGACTTTGTCTCCAAAACAACCAACCTGAGCTGTTCCTCTGATGTGCTCGTTCCTAATCTTGTCCATCCTTGTCACTCCTAAACTGAACCTCAACATCCTCATCTCTGCTACTTCCATCTCTGCCTCGTGTCTCTTCCTCACTGCTACAGTCTCTAACCCATACATCATAGCTGGTCTCACTACTGTTTGGTACACCTTTCCTTTGATTCTTGCTGACACTCTTCTGTCACACAACACCCCTGACACTTTTCTCCACCCACTCCAACCTGCCTGCACTCGCCTCTTCACCTCTTTTCCACACTCCCCGTCGCACTGGACTGTTGACCCCAAATACCTAAACTCCTCCACCTTCTTGACCTCAGCCCCCTGTAACCTCACTGTTCTACTTCCCTCCCTCTCGTTCAAACACATGTATTCTGTCTTACTACGACTGACTTTCATTCCTCTTCTTTCTAGAGCAGACCTCCAACTTTCCAGCTGTCCCTCCACCTGCTCTCTACTCTCACTACAGATTACAATGTCATCTGCAAACATCATTGTCCATGGAGATTCCTGTCTGACCTCATCTGTCAACCTGTCCATCACCATAGCAAACAAGAAGGGACTCAAAGCCGATCCTTGATGTAGCCCCACCTCCACCTTGAACTCCTCCGTCTGATCTGCAGCACATCTCACTGTTGTCATACTCCTCTCATACATATCCTGAACTACTCTGACGTACTTCTCTGCCACTCCTGACATCCTCATACAGGACCATAGCTCCTCTCTCGGCACCCTGTCATACGCTTTCTCTAAGTCCACAAAGACGCAGTGCAGCTCCTTCTGACCATCTCTGTACTTCTCCATTAGCATTCTCAGAGCAAAAATTGCATCAGTAGTGCTCTTCCTGGGCATGAAGCCATACTGCTGCTCGCAAATATCCACTTCCCTTCTTAGCCTAGCTCCCACTACTCTTTCCCAAAGTTTCATTGTGTGGCTCATCAACTTTATACCTCTGTAGTTTTTACAACTCTGCACATCACCCTTGTTCTTAAAGACTGGCACTAGGACACCTCTCCTCCATTCCTCAGGCATCTTCTCACTCTCTAGAATCCTATTGAATAACCTAGATAGGAACTCCACTGCTGTCTCTCCTAGACACTTCCACACCTCCACAGGGATGTCATCTGGACCAACAGCCTTTCCACTCTTCATTCTCCTCAGAGCCTTCCTCACCTCATCCTTTCTAATCTTTTCAACTTCCTGCTCTACAAAGTTCACCTCTTCCCCCCTTCTTTCCCTCTCATTCTCCTCATTCATCAACTTCTCAAAATACTCCTTCCATCTTCTCTGCACACTCTCCTCACTTGTTAGAACCCTTCCATCTCTATCTTTAATCACCCTTATATGTTGCACATCCTTCCCATCTCTGTCTCTCTGTCTCGCTAATCTGTACAATTCCTTCTCACCTTCCCTCGTGTCTAACCTGGCATACAACTCATCATATGCCTTCTGTTTGGCCTTTGCCACCTCCTTCTTCGCCCTGCGCTGTGATTCCTTGTAGTCCTGTCTACTTTCTTCAGTCCTTTCGATATCCCACTTCTTTTTAGCTAGTCCTGTACTTCCTCATTCCACCACCATGTTTCTTTATCTTCTTTCCTTCTTCCTGCTGACACACCTAGCACCTTCCTACCTGTCTCCCTGATCACTTCTGCTGTAGTTTCCCAGTCCTCTGGAAGCTCTTCCTGGCCACCCAAAGCCTGTCTCAGCTTCTGTCTGAATTCCTCACAAACGTCTTCCTTTTTCAACTTCCACCACTTGGTCTTCTTTTCCATCTTTCCTCTCCTCGTCTTCCTGACCGCCAGAAACATCCTACACATCACCATCCGATGCTGTCTGGCTACACTCTCTCCTACCACTACTTTGCAGTCAGTGATCTCTCTCCGATTGGCTCGTCTACTTAGGATGTAGTCCACCTGCGTACTCCTACCCACCACTCTTGTAGGTAACTCTATGTTCCTCCCTCTTCTGGAAATAAGTGTTAACTACAGCCATTTCCATCCTCTTGGCAAAGTCCACCACCATCTGTCCTTCTGGGTTCCTTTCCTTAACACCAAACCTGCCCATCACTTCCTCATCACCTCTGTTGCCCTCGCCCACATGACCGTTGAAGTCTGCTCCCACCACTACTCTCTCCCCTCTGGGAATACTCTCCATCACCTCATCTAACTCACTCCAGAATCTCTCCTTTTCTTCCAGCTTACAGCCTACTTGTGGAGCATAACCACTCACTACATTCAACATCACCCCTTCAATCTCTAACTTCAAACTGATCACCCTGTCAGACACTCTTTTCACCTCTAAAACATTCCTCACAAACTCCTCCTTCAGGATCACTCCTACCCCATTTCTCTTCCTATCCTCACCATAGTAAAACAGTTTGTATCCCCCTCCAATACTACGCGCTTTGCTACCCTTCCACCTGGTCTCCTGCACACACAGAATATCTACCTTCCTTCTCTCCATCATGTCCGCCAGCTCTCTACCTTTCCCGGTCATTGTACCAACGTTGAGAGTCCCTATTCTCAGACCTATACTCTTGCCTTTCCTCTTCTCTCTCTGCCTACGAATCCTTCTCCCTCCTCTCCTTCTTTGACCAACAGTAGTCCAATTTCCACCGGCACCCTGTAGGTCAACAGCACCGGTGGCGGTCGTTGTTAACCCGGGCCTCCACCGATCCGGTATGGAAATAGAATTGATGACTTGCATATTTGGTTTTGGCATGTTTTACGCCGGATGCCCTTCCTGACGCAACCCTCTCTATTTATCCGGGCTTGAGACCGGCACAGAAGTCACCGTCTAGAAACCCCTGTGGCTAGATTAGTTGTCGTTCCACTTCCATTTGACATAATGCAGCTGAGAGTTTGTTGTGCAATATTTGGGAGCAGCGAAATTTCACAACTGGTTTTGTTGCACAGAATTGTTGCACAAAAATTCACTGAGCTCCTGAGTGTGACCCATTATTTTTAATTCCATTATATTGTATCTTTAAAACAGTTTGTTCAGCTATGGACATGAAAGTCACCTGATTCTGACTACTAGGATGGGTGAGCAATTTTACTTTAATTTTATATATATTAAAAATGAATTATGCTATAGATACTATAAAGTTAAAAAAAATTTTAATTCAGGAGTTGTACTTTTGTTTTGCAATTTGACTTCAAACTGATAAAGTAAACAAGAACTATTGTAAACACACTCAACAACAAGAAGACAATGAAAAGCACTGATTTGAAGAACAACTAAGTATAACTAAACGCTTAGTCACCACACTATTCCTTCTTTGCCAAATCATGCTTTTACAGATTACAAAAAAGTTCTCTCTCTCTCTCTCTCTCTCTCTCTCGCTCTCTCTCTCTCTCTCTATCTATCTTATTACAGACCATGCTCTGCTCCCTGTAGGAGTAACACCAGCTTGTGTTATTTCCTCTGGCCCAGACATTATCAGCCAGACAAACTAGCCAAACATTGTCCTGACTCTTCAGTCGATATCTGCATTGCAAAGTCTCTCTCTGTCATTCTATTTAGTCTCTGTTGATTTGACTACCTGCACTATAAAATGCTTGTATATTTTCCTGCTCATTTTAAAATTGTCTATATCAAATCCATATTGACCCAGCCGTGCTGAGGACTTAAGAAGGGCTGGCAGAAATCGATGGTCGGCTTTAGTTGTACTTTCCGATCCATCTTTGCTGATTCATGTTATAAAAACTCAGTCGGTGCCAAACTACCAATTATCAGCCGATCAGTGAAACTAAAGAAAAGAGAAAAAAGTGTATGTGAAAGCATGACAGATTCAGGATGTGAAAAGTCAGGAAGAAGAGCCTTGTAGGGATTGAAACCTATAAAGAAGTTAAAAAAAAAATTGAATCTAACAATATCCAGTTAATCCACCCTGCTGGTGAAACCATCATAAAACATTCATATATTTCTCTATCAATGATGCTTTATTAAATTCTGCAAGCATTAACCAGTTTGATTGGATATTATGAATGATTGAAACTTTAATGGAAACAGAACATGTATGCTATATCTACCCAAATAGTGTTTGCAAATGTTTGTATGTAAAGCAAATGCTATTAAAAAGCAATTTCTCTAAATTCCCGAGCTTCGTTTAAGCCACAACACTCAAATTATCTCTCAAAAAGCTGAGAAATGTTATTTGTTATTTCATCTATTTTCATTTAATGATTGCTGTTTTGCAATATTAATGCCATAAAAGAAAAACATAAATACAGAAAATAACAATATATAACAAAACAGATTCACCATTTTATTGGTTTAAAAATTCATTATATGTTAGATTTACATTTATTTGAACAAACCTATGTTTCTAAAAATGCTGACTGACAATAGTCAATACTGTAGTAATTCATAGGAAAATAACTACTTATAATTCTAATAACTACTATTAAAGTAAAATAACTAGTTATAATTAATACATTTGAATGAATAATTAATTGTAATAATTAATTGTTTTGTTCATCAGGTGCTTTCTGTGTTGCTTTGACCAATTCAATCCAAAATAGAAGCAGCACAAGAGTAACCCAACCTGTGTGAGCCATGAGCTTTTAATCAAAGAGAGAGACCACTTGGGTTAACTAGGGGGCAAGGGACATGCCCAGTACTGTGCTGAACTGAAATGCAACTGAACTGTTCAAACCTTACAGGTCTCATTCATCAGATCAGTTTACATAAATGGCTACACCAAAAAGTGTTATCTGTTGTTGTACAATTATTTCTTTATTCTATTCTTTGTGTTATATTTTGAACACTAAAACAATATTTAACCAAGATTTACCCCATTGCAGAAAAAAATTAGACACTTTCAACATTTGAAGGGAACTTACTTTGTCAAATTAGAAGTTTTACAAGTAATTTCAACTAAATCACATATGTTATAAAATGCTGCCCAGATATCTGAAAATTGATGTGTTACATACATAAAATATTTAGATTTCCCACAGAGATTGTTTCATACTTTTGAACACATGCGATGGAAATGGTACTATTGGGATTTTAATTACACACCCTCGGTGAGGAAAGGTTCCTTCCTTTATACTCATCAATTAACAGATCAAAATATACCAATCTTAAATCACCAAAATATAAAAACACAGGTATGGCTCTTACACCAAGAAATAAAGAATTAACAACTAAAATTTGTGTGCTACTAAAACAAATCACAAATCGCTTCATGTTTTGAAATCCTTGAATTTCTTAACATCAATGTTTTTACTGTACTTTCATTTTAATATTGAGACCATGTGGTCCTACGTATCTTCTTTCAAAACATAACCTTACATGTGTCTTCCATTCCAGCTCCTCTTGACGTTTTAACACAACACATTCTTTCGCTTCCATTACTCACCAAATATATCTGCCAAAATGGAGCACTTGTTTAAAAGTCAGACCTGAGCTGCTGATCTTCCACTGATACTTCTCATGAAGTATCTTGACATTAGGCTGCACAATGTCTGCTGGCGGTGCTTATTTCTTCCTGTTAGACATCTGGTGTTGAACAAGCTGGAGTGAGATGATGTCAGGCTCCCATGTGAATTTAATTTTCAGCTGTGAAGCATTTCTAGAGAGTTTAGCTTTGTTTGTTTTATTTCCTTCTCCTGTCTTGAGACTTCTCCATGAAAGGGAATGCTGCACTCTTGCTTAATGGTTTGAGCAGTTATAACTCAGGTTCAACATGTTTATGAACCCCCGTCACTATTTAAAAGGTACCTGGTACAAAAATTAAGTGTCTTTCGTTAATAATACAAAGAAACTGATTTCAAATAAACTGATTTTGTACCATTATATTTGCAGCTAAACTGGTCTCCAACGTTTACGTTGTAGCCTTAACTTGATTTGTTTTCAGAGGCTGCCATCTTCAAAGTCCAAGAAGACCAAAAATAGTTGCGCAAAATCACCTATAGAATTAAGTGATCTCTATCAAAAATAGGCTATGCAAAACTTTAGATTAAATGGTAGTCAAATCACTCACAGGTTTCTTATAAAATATATAAATGGTTACATTTGGTTATTTACTCTTTCACTAAATACTTCAGTTATATTTGGAATTCTAATGCACATATTTGGCTCTAATTCACTTCCCAACTAGTCCAACTAGACTTGCAGATATTAGTTGGTAAAAAAGAGTTGTCATGAGTTTCTTAGTAGTCAAGTAAAAAGTTTAAACATATACATTTCCTGCAACTTCTAACGTGAACAACCCAAGTTAAACTTTGGCTTTGTAACAAATTACATATTGTCCCTCCTCGTATTGTATGTCGGTTCGGACAAAAGCGTCTGCCAAATGCATAAATGTAAATGTATTTTGAAAAACTTTCACTTTAAATGTATGTTCATTGGTGAATGGATATTATAAACTGCATTGTCTTAAGAATATATGTACTAAACAAGGTGAACTTTAAAAGATAATAGGTGAGAGTACTTTATTGGTCAGTGTTTTCGTTTTTGAGTGATTTCTCTCATCCATTACATGTAGTTGCTAGAGTGTTCCTTTTGAAAAAATAACTGTTGAATCTTGGGTATTTCGCAATAAATGGTTTATAGATGTCAAATATTTCATTATTTTTATCAAGTAGAACTCCTGTATATTTTAGTGTCACAGTTATAGTAAAGTACAATTTTAAGGAGACATTTTTTGTGGTGCTTAAAGATTTAAAATAGTCCCCTGCGATAGTTTCATGTCTGTCTGAAGTAAAAATCAAACTAAAAGTTTGTTGTGTTCATCTATTCATTTCAGCTAGCTTAAAAGTTAAAGAGCATTTATAACTCCAGAGGAGAGTGAAGCCTGAAAATAAACAAATTACTAACATTACACATGTTTTAGAGTTGTTTTCTTGCTAATCAGATCTTCTGAGTAGTGTTCAAAGCTTCAAGAGCTCAGTAATAAAATGCTTCCTGGGCCTCAATAAACCCAAACCTTGTTTTCCCTAAACTCTACCTGTTTATATCCAGAAAATCTAATTAAAACGAAAGGCATGGGAGAATAACAGCACAGGGAGGGCCGTGCTTAACAGAGCATGTTTAATATCGGGTCTAAAAGCTGAATGAGGGAATTGAGGAGGTGATGCAGACAAAAACATGATCCATGTCACTGTACAGTTACCTCGCTGAAAATCTGCTTTTAATAAAGCCTCTGCATGGGAACAATACCACAGCAGTGGTTCTAGATAGGAGTAGTTAAACCCCTTAAGAAATATATTTTGAATATATTACTTGTAACAGTAAACAATAGACATTTCCTTAACAGGACTATACGATTAAATGCTGGAAGTTTTCATTTGTTTATTTATTTTCTTGACATTTACAGGAAAAAGAAAACATGAAAAAGCAGGATTCATGGAAAATAATTAGTCATAAAGTATACAATGATCTCTGTAGGATATTTTTCATAACAGGATTGTGTACATGAGAGTATTTAATGATCCTGGAAATAGAAAACTGATTTTGAAACCCATTCTCATGGCAATTTGTGATATAGTAAAAAAAAATTAATCTATGCTCAGGGTCACAAATGAAACAGTTTATTGTGTCAGTCAAAAAGAATCAATAGATAAAATTTTGTGACTTTTTCCACAAACTGCCATGAGGCTGGGTTGGATACTGGCATTTGAGTAAATTGTGACATTAATTCACAATTGCCAAAATGTTTGTTAAAACAGTTCAAGTAAGTTCTCGGTTAAGTTCTCTTCTTTTTTTACCTGTCCTGTCCTAAATTTCTCTTCTGACAAATGTTACCAATACAAATTTATTTTGTAATGCCATTCCTTTTGCTAATTTCAAATAAAAACTCTTGCATTTACAGCATATTTGTTTCCTGAATTAACCTTCAGCATTATTGTCAGTTCATTTTTGAGCAATTCCATTACATTACATAAGCCCCATTACAGTTATAGTGTTCTCTGCTAATAATCACACTGCTCTACTGAAGAGGTTCAATGTTCATTTACCATGTGCTTTTCTAGAAATGTGAATACACACATTCACCTTTGCTTCAGTAGGCACTCGTTGAATCCCCACACAGACTATTGCCACCCACTTTTATAACCAGCAACAGCCATTTACTGCATTGGCTCATTTATGTAAGAATGTAATGTTTTTAGACTCAAGGACTGACAAAAGGTCACTGTGTTATTCTAGCAGAACGACTTCAAACACAGTTATTTCTGCAAATGGCATCATTTCATGTAATTCCATTTGAATATGGACTTTTTATTGTGTCCTTGTTTACTGCAGACACAGCCAGCAGATATGCTTTAAAGAGTAGTTAAAGATGCTTAAGCTGTTATTGTTTGAATTTATGGAGACGTCATAGCTTTCAGTTAAAGAGCATTATGTAAATCATAATTGTTTAGAATTATTATTTAGTGTTGAAAACATTTTTTACAAAATCATATTTTCTGCCTTGCTTTCATTTTGCATGTTATTATATTACTATTTAATACAGACTAAACTCTAAACAAAACAATTTTTGAACTCCAACACAAAACATTTTATCCAAGAACTACTCTACAAAATGTTTGTTAACCTTGCAGTATTGGTGCAATTCCCCTTCTTTATTTATGTTTGTGCAGATTTTAAAAGAATACACATTCATTTTGTATTGACATTCATTCATTTTTTGACCTTGCACTCTCAATTCATCATTCTGCACTTGTGTTTCCATTACTTGCGATTCTAGTTTCATGTAAATGAAGGATGGCTCTAGTGTCACCACTGGTCCATCAGCTCTGATTGACAGCTTTTCCTCTAGCCAATCAATTTAAGAGAGGAATTATATCAATGAAACTTGATGCTGGTTCAAAGATTTCCTCACAAACTTAAGTTTGAATCTTTTTTCGTAAATGAACCTTTTTAATTTGTGTATTGTAAGCAAGTTAAACAGATCTTTTATAAAAAATACAGTGCTCTCTGTGCACAAGGATTCAATCCCCAAAAAACAACACACCATAAAACCTACTGTGCCTTCACACTGAATGTGGAAGGCGTGTGTGATTTATATGTAAAGTCCATGTGAACACATAATCTCATGGGATTTGATGCGGCACAAATGTTAGCGCTGTGTGGCATGAACGTTGCGGTATGGTGTGACTTTGGAGTATTGCCAAAGTAAAAAATGTTGAACTTTGACGAGCAACCAAGTCAACCAATCAGGAGCTCTCTCGTGTCTGTTCTTCAGAGGGAAAATGAAAAAGAACATGGAGAACAAGCTTGCTATATGCGGACTTCCAGTGATGAGTATTTTTTAAAACAAGACGTAGAAGGATCTAGTTTGGAAGGCAGTTAGTGAGGAAGTCAGACAAGACCGACCATTTCAACCCTGTTGTTAGCTTTCCATAACATAAATAAAGAACAAAAATCCTCTCATATCAAATCAACCGTTTTTTTCCAGCTCTGGTAAAAAGCTCCACCCCTCACGCACTTCGAGCAGAGTTTCAGCTTTGAATTGAGGTGAGAATTTTGAGAAGGTCAAGCAGCCATCCAGGCATGATGAGCTTTTTTTGTTGTCTCCATTGCATTCGGTGTGACAGCCCGGTTACACTAGCTGACCCATGTAAAAGCAAATCTTACTAATTCCGCATGCAGTCTTGGTCAATAAATGTATCGTAATTCATTGGAGTAAAAATCAAAACCTAAAAAGTTGGGCGAAAAGAAACTTATATGTGGGTGTGGGCTGAGATGTTGACACCGCCACTTTGATCAACCTTTGATTTTGTGGAATCTGGACACTATCTGGTGATAATTATCATATATTATACATATATATCAAAATTATGATATGTTACATATATTATTTTATATAGTTCATTATAAACATATTACATGGTCTTTAGATTCCTTCCTCTGCCTTACACAAGTTAATATACTTTCAAGATTCTTAACAACTTCATTGCTGTTTGGTTTTCATTCTACAGAAGTCAAAGACAATCTGTAAACTCTCTTATCCTCTTTTTGCATGCTTCACATCACTGCAGTCTTGTAGTAGAAACTGGTTAAAGCATCCAACACATACACACACACGCACATGCACACAAGTAAACGGGCACACACAACCTGCCAGTTGATCAGATAGCGGCATTACTAATGAAAAGCGTCATGAAAGTGACAGGGAGATTAATGAAGTTTCCCATGCTGCACTTTGCATGTGGCTCTCCATGGGCTCCTGTGGGCACAGAACCTGTTAAATGCTGTTCACGGTGACAAATAATGCACATTCTCAGCAGTGACATTTCCAAGTCAAGGTTAAAAAATACATTTACCAGCCTGGATGAGTGAAGCAGGGTGAGGGATGCTACGCAGCTGTAGATAGGGAATAGAATGGACTTACTCACTGCCTTCTGCAGATAGAAAGAGAGCCATAGGAGCGACTGGGAATTTGTGTTTAATTGAAAACGTCTTTTTGACTAAGCTAAGATACTTACCATCCACAGAGTCTTAAGTTGAGTTTTTAATATATTCTTCTCTCTCACAGACTCCATAAAAATATTTTCTGGTATCAAATCAGAGTGATTGATAACATTGTGTGGGTAGCGGTCTTGATGTGACTGGATTAGGACCTTGAAATGACCTGCATGTGCAAATAAATCATAAGGCACACAAGATAGACAATATTTTGCCCAAAAGTGAAAGTTGACTTATTATACAATCCCAGAGTTGCTCATTTTCCATTCATCTTTAAAACACAAGAATTGATGATTTTGAATTTAAAAAAAAAGAACAGTTCTTGGTGGATGTTATTTCTGTTTCCATTTTCTACTTCATTTGTCAATGGTTTGCATCGATTTAACATTTAACATAACGATTGTTTTTTATTAATCACTTTTATCCAAACTGATATACAAATTTGGAAAATAAGTGTTATTTGCCATAAGAGTTATCACAAAATTTTGATAACACAGTTTTCAGCCATTGACAGACTCATAAAAGGGACTTTTTCGAACATTTTAGTGCTTGTTAACTCTTCAGTTGTTGAAGTTGTAGTGGCGATGGTTTGGTTACCATACAACTAATTTATTTTGATTTTGTGTAATACTGTAATAATATGTCCAACCATTATTTTATTGAGAATAGAGAATATTTTACAAATACATAAATAAGGAAATTTCGCCAGGACAATATTCAGTGATGGGGAGACACTTTTAAAATGTAAAAGGCAGAAGCCAAGAAAACGTTGAAATAGTGCCTCCAGATAACAGATAACATTTTTTCATGCAGCACAGTACACAACATCACAGTCACAAAATTAAATACATATTGACACATACTTCAATACCACTACACATCTAAATATAAAAATATAGACTAATTAATCCATTCATTTAGCCGTCCTCACAATATCACATTCTAATACATAATAATGTCTTACATTCTCTTAAATGGGCAAAAACAACATTACTGGTGAACAACCAGTTGTCAGAGCTTACAATCAGGCTGAAACATCCTCCAATTGCTCTTTTCCAATTGCAACATCTACTTCCTCGACAGGACATTCTTTTACTGAAATAGTTTCCATCAAGACGCTTAGAGAAGCATTTAAAGCTTTAATGAAGTCACGGTTGTTATTTCATCGCTTAAACTTCACTACCGCCTAATATACCATAACATGTCTTCCTTATTGAGTCTGAATCTCTTTCTTAATGCTATGTAGTACTAATAAAGTTGGCTCTGATCATGTATTTATGCCAACAAAGGCACGTGCATGTTTAAGAGCATGCACTTCAATGTTTACATCCGTTAACAGTACATTCTATGTGTGTCTTATTGGAGCTGTATTTTGTTCACACAGAAGATGGATAGCAGTCACATATTGTTTTTAATGCGAAAAAAAAAAACATGTCCAAAATTATGATTTGAGCTTAAGACCTGCAGTCTGAACGTACCATATGTCGCACTGAACTACAGGATGTTGTCTGGTCACTCACATCTCATCACATTGCATACTCAAGGCAGATTTTCAGCCCTTCTGAGCATTGCTAGTCAGTCTGTTTGTACACTTCTGGTTGGGGAAGTAGCATGGGAATGTAGGAGGGTATAGATTTCATGCTTCTTCTGTAGCCAAAAACCTGAAGCCAGTTTATCAAATTTAATTAGTTTTGTGCTGTTGACCTTTCTTTGACACTAATATAGTTCGAACACAAAACCCATCAGTGTAAATGTAGCCTAAAGAGATGGTGTGGTCCGTGTCTTTTGGTTTTATGCATGTTTGTTTAGTTGTTTGCAAGCAAAGTCTCTGATTTGTAGGCAGTGCGTGTAGGTGACTTTTGAGCGGTCAATTCTTCTTGACCTTCAAAAAGAATTACAGTGAACCAATCAAGGAAAGATCTGAGACTGAGCCAAGTGCAAACAAGGTCAAGTGCACCTGGGTCTTTATTTGTGTGATGGCATTTTCATAAAAACTTTCATAAAAATGACACACATGTCAATTTCCAAGGACAACCTTTTGTGGTTTGCAGTTATAGTTAAGTTAAAGTTCCTGAAACTATAAACATCACATTGCACTGTAACTTTAACAAGTTAACTGTTGATAAAGCTTTATGTGATCTACACAGTTAAATCAACTCTGACCTGAGTATATTTGTTCCTACTCTATAAAGTTCAATTAACACTGATCACCTCACCTTGAACCATAAAAATCTACTAAATAAAACTCTTGTTTTTATTTACATTGAGAGAGGAAAAAGAATTGTAAGTTTGTTTTGTGGAAAAACAATTTGGGTGAAGAATTAGCAGTTTAGATGATAACCTGTGTTTTTCTACTCTTGATAGAGTTAATTTTTACTCGCGTGATTTTACTGTGTACGTTTAAGTTCAAGCTATATTTGCCTTCTATAATGTAATTCTTTATCACAGCTGTTGACAGATGTTATTTCTGTTCTTGGTATGTTAAACATGATTGCATTAGCAAATGTTTCTAATATTAAACATTACCCCTATTGTACATGCCTGTTTAGAACTCTAAGTTTTGCCTGTCACGTTATTATAAGCACAGTTATAGTACAAAAGTACAATTTACTTTAAAAACTGTTGTATGATGAGTTGATGGATTTATGAAGGTTTTCAGATGTGTTATATCCCAATTCTGACGAAAAAATGCAAACCATAATTTCTATTAAAAAGATAGTTTATATCTTTTTGTCCTCTTCCTGTAGGAAGGATTCTTCCTACTGGCAGAATCTAGTTAGGGAGGTACTTTTTTCTATCTATTTTTATAGTTGAAATGATGACAGTAGTTCAAAATTTGTGTGTCAAAATTGTGTTCAAAAAGTTTTCTTTGTGGTGCACTGCATTGTCAATGGAAATGGCAGACTGATGACATCATGTGAAAGCCCAATTTTGACCCTAATTGCCTGCACCTGCTCCATGCCCCTCTGTGTTCATGCATTGTCCAGTTTTGTCTGTGCTCACAACACCTTGTTCTGTGTTTATCTGGATTACAGGTGTTACTTTTTGCTTTGGCATCGCACTTGTTCTTAAGCGTTCTTGTGTTTGTGTTCAGCTGTATATATATATATATATATATATATATATATATATATATATATATATATATATATATATATATATATATATATATATATATATATATATATATAGTCTTCTTTGCTCAGAGTATCAGCGAAAGAGCGTTCCATAAGGTTGTTTTCATGGTGCATAAATACTGTGCTAAACAGGTTATCAAAGTGATGAGTAGGTGGTGATGAGTGAAGGAAGGTGTGCTAGAGTTAATTGTGAATGCTGTCTAATCACTAGTCATCTACGCCAGTATTCAATCTGGGTAGAAAGATCAGATCACTTTTTTAAATAAGTGATAAAAAACATAGTCACCGACACACAAAAGTGTTTTGACTGACAGACAGACATTCATAAACTTTGGTTGTAGAAAGACTTACAAACATCCTTCAAAAGTATTTCTGGACTCTCGCATTTTGTCTTTTAACTCAATATTCCAAAAATCTGGAAAAACAGGGACTCCCATTTAAATGTTTTATGAACTTCAAGTAAAAATATGATCCGTTTGTACAAAAAAGTTTATTTTAAAGGCACTATATTGAAATGTATAAAATAAACTACATTTTGTTATTTAAATAAATGTTTTAAGTGCAGCATGCTTTTTGAATCACTTTTGAGAATGGCTCCAGATAACTGTCGAGAGAGAGAGGGAGGGAAAAGGAATGTGATAGATGAAGCTGGGAGGTGGTGGACGAGGGAGCGAGTGATAAGAGAGCAAGGGTGTGAGAGTACAAGAGAGAGAGAGAGAGAGAGAGAGAGAGAGAGAGTGAAAGCGTGCAGAGCCCGAGGAACACTCAGACTGAACAAATGAGCAGCAGCGGCTCTGCACAGGCTACACACATGCACTCTCTCACACACATGCTGATATCAGAGCTCAGATTACAGCTGGAGAGGATCCGCTCACCCTGAGACCACTTCTCAAGTGGCGTCTCACACACACAGGAGAAAAGAACGAAAAGAGGGAAACTGACAAGCACTCCAGATGCACAGATGAGATGATGGATTCAATGTTGATGTCAGCGGTGTTTGGGGACAGAACTGATCTTGATGTGTGATGACCATGGAGAGCATGTTTTTTGGTGAGCGCAGAGTTTTTTTTTTTAAAGACTCCCCTTGTGAGCTTCATCTCCATAGTTTCCCATAGACTCATGCTTCATGCAAAACAAACCTGATTTTATGTAATAGAGTTTAACAGATGTGAATGTGCAGGAAATCATATGTTATGGTAAAGTTGATTCAAAGATATTTTAAGTGATTGTAATGTGAATCTGATCTGATGGCGAGCCAAGTTTCAGAAGGTTTTGAACGCACTTTTAATGTATGCAACAGTATCCAATGACTGAATCTCAATTGTTACTAAACAAGTTTGCAATAACATTTTAGAGCTTACTTAAATAAAAAAGAAGCTTTAAGGATTTTTAATAAGCATATTATCATTGGTTGACATTTTTGATTTAGCACTGACAAAATTAAAACACTCCTTATTTTTTAAATCTAGCTGGTAATTTATACTAATCAAATGACGGTGTAACAAATTGCATATTGTCTCTCCCCTAATGTAAGTCGCTTTGGACAAAAGCGTCTGCCAAATGCATAAATGTAAATGTAAATGATGCTGTACAGCAAACTCTTTATATTTGTAAGAGATACTAAATTAATTCAGTTTAAAAACAATGCATGGAAAAGATGTGAACTGGCTGAAGGCACTTAATTTAAAACTAATATAAGGATTAGAAAAATCAGAATCGAGTTCAAAATGGATTTACATTTAAAACACTTGTGGGTGTTAAGAAAACTTATAATTCCCTTAGGGATTTTTTACTAATCTGCCTGAACAGTTAGACAGATGTGGTCTTACGTGGTAGTTGTGGTCAAAAAATGGTCTACCAATTAAATAGCTTGGTTTTGGTTACCAGAACCCCAGCTGTGGTCTTTTGTGGCTTCAGAGTTGCATGGATCTTTGAGTGATGACAGAAGAGACTGAATGTGGTTAACCCCAAATACGTTATTTATTTGCTCTGCAACCATAAATTCTCAAGCCTAAGTTCATTGGACTTTCTCAGCGATACAAGTTGAATCAGGAAATGTTGAATCTGATAGAACATGTTTTCTATTTTATTGTATTGTTTCCAGAAACATGCAATGGTTTATTAACGGAACAAAAGCATGAGAAGAACGATTAATGCATCAACGTTTATGAAAACCACATGTTAGCACATATTTGTTTCATTGTAATTCCAGAGAAGATTAAATTAAGTGTGATGTAAGTATAAATTGTTAAATATTTTAGGTATTTAATAGGCTCAAGTATGATTTTAACCATGGGACTATAGTGTAGACTGATGCAAGGTTAACATATTGACATAAGGTTGTTATTAACATACAATAGTGGGATGTTGTGATTGTGTTTTGAGAAGGGACTTAAAATAATCATTATTGAAAAAATACTTTTATTTTTTCATGTGTTTGTTTGTATATATTTATTTATTTGTTTATTTTTTTGTCTGGAAGTAAGTGGATCAAATTTGGCATATAGGTGTATACATCAAATGCATTTCTAAATACTGTTAAATGTGTTCAAAATATTTTGATTCCCCAGTTTAGAAAAGTAATTGCATTTTTTTTAGCTTAATGGTTTAGTAATAGCATCATCTATCACATTTAACTCTGAGAGCCAGCTAGTTTTTCAGCTACTCTTTTGGTGAAGCATTATAAAACCATCAAATGAGGGAAACTATCCTGAGTAATGAGCAAGCCTCTGACGTCGGGGAAACATCCATGCACATACATGGTCATGCTTAAAACTGTTTAAAAATGTAGTTATTGTAGTACACTTGTAAAACCAGTTAATGCTGCATTTAGCATGGAGCAATCCCCCAGAGACTCCATTAAAAGGAAGTGCACTGCTGTAAATAATGCAAGACCTCCAGCTTGTTTTCAAACTGAAGGACAAGAAAGTTTTATATTGATCAAATTCTTTCTATTGTCGACAGTTTGGATGTGATTTGAATGACAAGAAAGGTCTAGCTGTAGCACGCAGGTTGTTTTCCCCTTTTTCTCACATTAATCAAGGGACACGAAGATAAAGCAGACTGAATTACGTCTAGAAGCAAATCCCAGTGATGGGCAAACAGTGGATGTGATTAATTATTTACCCTTCATATTTGTCCTTTAGACATCATTTTTCTCTCAGTCAGCTTTGCTCCTAGCACCAAGAGCTGTTTTAAGATGATGGGCACATCTGAACAGAGAAAAAGAGCCGATGCTACAGGCAGTTCTCTTTCTCTCTCTCTCTCTCTCTCTCTCTCTCTTTTTCTCTGTTTCTGTTATGCGCTCGCACTGTTTTCTCCTTGGATTCATTACCGCTGTGTATGTTTTAGATGTGATTCTCATGGCTGGTGGGTATTGACTAAAGGGTAAGAGCAAGGTCAAAATTTGAGCTTAGATTCAGGTTGTTGAAACGCTTTTGGCCTCTTTCGAGAAAAACATTTCATAAATGTGTGTTTTCTTCACCTTGGGTAGAGTAACAAGTGCACAATTGCACCTAGCCTGCCAGATCTGTCTATCGGGCTATTTGGTGTAGTTTAATATTAGCTTTTACTCCAACAAAGTTACTATTAAGGATTTTTTGTTGCAATATTACATATGTTGTTTTATGGTGTTCAAATAATCATGTACATCTTCAAGATTTGTATAAATTATTTTCAGGTTAAGTAAGTCGGACACTTGGTCAGAATGCTCCTTTGTGGTCTGATCTCAAAGCTTTAATCTTAAAACATTTTAAATAAAGATTTGAAAGTCAGCAATTGCAATTAGTTCAATTTGTTTTAATTAATCACTTTTTAAAAACATTACAAAACATAATACTTATCTTAAAGTGAAACAGTATTCAACCAATGTAGAATACAGTTTGTTCGTTCTCGAAGCTCAAGTTTCTTCTTCACTTAAGGTTCTGGCTGTCCATCATCAGCTGCTTCTCTGGTGCCGAAGTCTTCATCTTTTATTTCCCTAATGACACAGTCTGAACTGAGTTTTTTGGCTTCTGCTCCAAATGCTGTCCATGTTGCAGTTGCATGTTCAAAGTTTACCAAGCTGATGGGTTGCTCGCTAGAACCCCCTCTGTCCATCAGGCAGTCTCACAGATGTCCACAGATGACTTTTACCCTACACCATCTTTTTTACCATCATACCATCCCTTGCATCTCCTTTTAATGCAGTTTAAATACAGTTATTGCCAGATACAGTCACTTTAACACACTTTGAATTAGTACTACAATACCTGTAACATCCTAAATTTGCATAAAAAATAAACTTAAAAAGGGTACTAAGTAATACAAATTCTTGGTTATAAAACAATTTTTTCATTAATGGTTAATTTCTGGGGTGGTCTAGTAGTTAAATGCACCCAATTATATAAAATATTGCAGGATTTAAGAATTTACATTATGAAATTTTACTTGATCTAGAGAAGATGTCGAACTCAATTCAAGGGAAAACCTTTCCCTTGTTCATAAAACTCCCAAACCCTGTCTCTACACACCAGGTCACCCCACCTCTATTCTATTTGTTTTTATAATCATACCTTAACAGTTTGTTTTTGCATAAAGGAATTAAGATGTAGACTGATGCACCAATTGCAATCCTACACATGAACTGCACAGTCAAATAAGTCTAATTCTATAAATGCCCAGCTTCTATATATTTTCTATGATTTATAGGGCTTTATCCAAATTTAAAACATGTCATGCATTCTGTGATAGTCTGCTGATTAAACAGGTGCCACAAACCCTTGCTGGCCATTGCTATTTTCTTTTTCAGTTGGTCACTGAAGAAGTAAAAGCTTGCACTTATTTACTAAAATGTATGGTTAAATTACATGTTACCTTTTAAGTTGTGGCCGTTTCAAGTTGAGTTGGAGTTTTGAGTACATTGTGGCATTAAACTCAGTTTTAACATTATTTCAAGATGTAAATACAACTCACTCATGAGGTTGAGTGTAGTGGGTAGTGTGCACAACTTTTAGGCCCAGGTGCTCTCTGGTCAAGTTCATGATGAACTTGGTTTAAAAAAGTTTCTTACCTTATACAATACTAAAATATTCCTTTAATTAATAAATGTACGTAATTATTTTACAAAATTATGGAAATGTATGGAAATTTCTTTTAAGGGGGGACTAAAAAAGTCATGATAAAATCTGTCTGTACTTTCCGAACTTTTATTTTTACAGAATTGTTTTTATTTGTACTGTAATATATGTAACACTGTACTCTTTTATTTTCACAAGGAGACGTTGAGAGGATGTGCAACTTAATAAGCCAGATTAACAGAGATGCAGGGCATTATGGGAATGTATTATTTATTTCCAGTGAATGCAGAATTGAGTAAATGGCATTGCTGATGACCCGTCAAGACAAAAGCATGAGCGTTTGTTTCAGCACCAAGAGTGAAGGGGCCTCCACTGAGGACAAGGTGCTGAAAATATTGGTTACAGTGCAACAAGTGACTGCAGGGCAGAGACCATTGGATATTTTCCACATTACCGTGCTTTGAAACAGAAAACAGAGCTATAAAAGGCTTGCTCAGGCTGCAGGCACAGTGTCAAAAAGGGCGCATAACAATCAAAATGTCCTCAGCAACATAACAAGTCCTGTTCTGTTAAAGGTAAAGTTCATCCAGAAGTGAAAACACACTTCTGATCTTACCAAGCTCTTACTGCTCTCTTATTTAAGTTGGCAAATATTTTCTTCAGATGAATACTATTACTTCTTTGTAAAATAACCCCAAAGATTTGGTACTAGTTCTAAGACTTTAATAAATCATTCTCTTTAAAGTGTCTGTGTAACCAGCCATGCAATGTTTTTTTTTTTTTCAAAAGTGTTTTTTAGTTTTGCAATATCATAGAAACAAGCTAAAATTCACAGACTGAAATTAATCAGACACAAACTCACATGAGAGAAATAAGCTGGCCGCTGAAAAATATGCTCTGGTTAGCTTTGAGAAAGCAGTAAATGCACCAGCGTTGTTCCCGCTGTCACTCAGACGGTGGTTTTGCTTGCATATTTAATTCTGTTTTCTTGTTGGCTGTCTTGCTCGATGACAGCATTCCTTTTGCCTGATGTCGTTTGACACGTCAAAGTCGTGCTGCTGACACCGAGGCCCAAGCTTGACATGAGTTGTCTAGGGAAAACCAAGACATGCTTGCACTCGCACAAAGAGATGTGGCGCGACTTGGGCATACAATTTTATTATTTAAGTGTTATTAGTTTTCTTCTCCCTAGACTTGGAGGACTTAGGATTTAGGAATGTTCAGTTTTATAATCCATCTGAAGGTGGTGGTGTGATTTCAAAACACATCATTGGCGTTGGATAACCAAAAGCTCATTGCTGTATGATAAATTGCACGTTCTGTATGCTAGAGATGCTTTCTGTCTTTTTTTTCTTGGTTGTTTTTATTTAAACTGAGGTCTTACTAAGACTGAATCTGAGTCTTCCACCATCTCTTTGTATTTACAATGACTAGTGAAGGAATGTGGATGAAACAAAATATCTCAGGGAATGATTTTTGCAAGTTTGAAAGCAATCTTTATGATCCTGGCCTGATCCCGAGAACACTTGCAGAGACAGTCTGAAACATGGTGCAAGTGATCTGAGCCAGGAATGTGCAGATACCTGTGTTATGAAAATATAGAAGTGTTCCTAGGAACAGATCAGTGTGAGCACAAACCTGGGGTCAACTGGAGAGGAGGAGGAAAATATTGTCATGTATAAAATCAAACCGTTCCTAGTGTGAATGCACACACTGACCTTCAAAACAAACAGGAAACTAAACAGGAATGCCCCCAGTAATAATAGACACAAGTATATGCACAAATAATAAAGAAAAAACACTAGAGTCACTGGATGACAACACTGAACATCATAGTCTATCATGTAATGAGTACAGTGGAGTTCTACAACCATATAATGTGCAGAGGGGTGTGGAGAACGGATGATGAAGTAGACAGACTGTCTGTAGGATTTTAACATGAGATTTTAATACCAAGCAGCGTCAAGGTGGCGCAGTAGGTAGCACATTCGTCTCACAGCAAGAAGGTCCCTGGTTCTAGGCTCGGCTGGGGCAGGTGGCATTTCTGTGTGGAGTTTGCATGTTCTCCTGGTGATCGTGGTTCATTCCGCTGTGGTGACCCCGAAAGGGAATAAAGCCGACATGAAGATGAATGAATGATTTTAATACCGTTTTAAGATCTTGATAGAAAAGAAAAGCATCCATAATTGTTATTTATAAAGTGGGAACAATTCTTAATTTCTAATACCATAAATAAATAATAATAATAATAAGAAGAAGAATGCCTTCAATTTATATAGGCTTTTCTAGACACTCAAAGACGGTTTACAATTATTAGAATATTATTCATTCACTCCACATTCACACTCTGGTGGTGATAAGCTACCTCGGTAGCCCTCAGCTGCCCTGGGGAAGTCGGACAGGCTGCCATTCTGCGCCTCCTGCCCACCACCAAACACACCCCACCGGTCACATGCATCCATACAGGGCAATGTGGGGGAAGTGGCTTGCCCAGGGCCACAACGGCAGACTGGCCCTAGCGGGATCGAACCACCAACCTTCCAGTTACAGAACAACCAACTCCACCATTGCACCATCTTTCAGATCAACCTTTTAAAACATTGACACTCTTAAAAATTAATCCACATTATACTAAGCATGTTATTACACATATCTGTCCTTAATTACACAGAATGTATTGCGGGTTATTTCCAAGAAGTAGATTTAGCCATAGCTATCATATTTAAATATTTTTTTTTATAAATGGTTTATTTTTTAATATTTTTTTTGCAATCAGAGCAGAGAGTGATGGAAATCGAATCAATCATCTGTAATAGTTATCTGTAATAGTTAAACAGTACTTTATTATGTCAGTGAAAAAATTGCATTGCATTAACATTATTATAAATTAATTTAACCAGTTTAATGAATGATTTACATGCCTACTGAATCCACACTGAATGCCAGTTGTGAAGTAACAACAGAAATAAGTTACACATAACATTTTACACTAATGTAACTTTTAGTCACTCATTGTTACCACGAAATCTAAAATGTACCTCATTCACAATGGGTTTCTGAAAATGATTGAGTGCAACAGGCTTGCAATTGATTGGCCACCAGTTCATGTCAAAGTTACTTAAATACTTAAGAAACTGATTGAAAATAATGGGAACTTGTTCGCCAAAATCCTGTCAATTTACCACACTCAGTTCTAAATGGCTATAAACTATAGCAATACATAAGTAATAGAGAGAGCTGTACAGCATGAGTTTTATAGCTATTTAAAAGCAGGCTAAGAGTGAATTCTAAATTTTGATTGAGTCTATAAGGTAAGACTTGTGTGTAGGTGTGCAAAATAGTCTTAAGAACATGTAATCATGATACGGAAACGTGAGGACTTATAGCCAGGTAATTTGCATAAACAGCAGTCAAAAGCATTTCTTGTGAGCCGGGGAGGTAGAAACTAAATGACGCTGTGCAGATTTTTGGACTGAATCAGAATCATGATGCCATGAGCATTGATCCTTGATGGAGATGTCTAGGTGTGTGGCAGAATAAATGTTTTGAATCCTGATGACTTGCTTGACTTAAACTCATGAATTTTATGCTGAATGTGATTTCATAGCCTCAGCCGTGATTCTGCATCGATATTCGTGTTGGTCCCAGAAAAATATTCCAAAAGGCTTTTTTCATGTTTTGATGCTGAAAGGATTTCTGAGATTCTCTTTGTCAAGTTGAACTGAATCGTTTACATTAACTTTAATCTATGGTAGAGGTTTGCAGTAATTTAGTTATTAACAAAATTAGGCTGTACAGCTGTTAAAATATCACATTATGTTTATTAGATAAACATATTTACTTTTGCATTATTAGCAAATCTACAAAGATTTGCTCAATACATGTATTTATATGTTTATAGATAGTATAGATAAGTGACTACAAAAACTAATGTTGATTCATTTATGAAAATAGTGCCAGGAATTCACATTTGCTCTGCATTAAAAGCATGACTCTTCAGTTCATGTGGAGTATTTGGCTTCTCCTACGGCTCATAACTAAATAAATCAGGCTGTGTTTTGATGAGGAATTTGGCAAGGGGATATTAGCTATGTCTGCACTTCTAAAATAAATGGCTAAAGAAAACCAAAATAGATTTAATAATCAATCCTTTTTCTCTCTTAACAGGTTGGTCTTAAGGTTGCTTGGCAATTCTTGCTATATGTATCAAACTCGAGACATAAATAATTAATTATGATTTCTCTGATAGGGTTTAAATAGACTTTGGGCTGTTAGACAGCATGTGTAAAGAGATGTAAACATGGGCTGCATAAGTACATTAGTACTTAGCTGTAAAGAATGTGCGGTGTGAATGTGTGACTGAACTTTATTAATTTAATTAACTTGAAATGAAATAATAAACTTGATTAATTAATGGATAATAGTTGGTTAGTTGATTAGTCACAAGTTGATTACAAAATCTTTTTAGTCATATGGGCATTTCTGCAAGAGTCCGATTTGTATAAAGCTAATGTGGTTACCATTAAACTATTGCTAAAATCATTCAGCATAGGGTCATTTAACAAACTTTTAATATTTTTAATTGTGTACTCTTACATAGCTTGAAGAGATTTGAAACATGATTTTACACTGATTAAAGTAATGCTAAAGGTATACTTTACATTATTGGTGTTAAACTAATGGTAACTTTAACTTTAAATGTGATTGTAGCACATATAGGCTAACGATTAAAAAGTACTTGAACATTAAGAAATCTATAACTACAAACAATTTTGTAGACATGTATTCTACTCTGCCATTTCTACAGCTCTCAGTTTCTTGGAATGCATACGTTCGTGTCAGTGAATACAAAGAAGTGAAGTAGGCTGCCACACTCAATTCATGAAACCCATATATTTGAAACGAATGTCCTTAAGGCAGAATCTTTGTTTCACAAAATCTTCTCTCTCATTCTCAGGAAATGTTTGTCAAAATGGACTGGTGCCAGCCCTGATTCGAGCTCCTGTGCCCTCTGTGCCACCTTCTGTTGGCATGAAGCACTTCCTCCCCTTCCCCTTGGAGAGCCTCATGCCCAGCTTCAGCAGCGTGAGTCTCAAACATAAACAGTCCTCCGTCTGGAGGTGCTAATGAGGTCTGCTTTTTTCTCCCTGGGTTTCAAGTGTTTGTCGCTCGCTATAATTGTCTCATGAGTGCTGCTAGTTTTGAGTGTTTTGCAGTGCATTCTGGGAAATCTCACACCAGGTTATTTTTTGCATACTGTATGTCAATTATACAAATATTAAAATCTGTCCATCTATCCATCCTTTCACTACTCTGCTTATGAATGTCTATGTGGGCATAATCCTAGCTCACGGATCACTTTATTGCAATTTTTTTATCAGGAACCAGACATTGTTGTGCTGGGACTGTGGATGTTTCTGGATTAAAAATTGGATTGAACCCTGACTTGAACCTTACATAGTAAGTTACACAGTAGGGCTAATCCCTTGTGTCCTCATTCCCCCTGTGTAGAAAAAAATGCTGTAAAGAAATATAAAAGACAGATTGTTGCAAAGTGAGCGGACAAAAAAAAACATCTAATTGAAATCTAGATTTGTTTTGACTAGGACTAGCTTTGACCTTCAAACCTGCATTGATACTTTAGGTACATTTGTACAATGTCTTTTTGTAGGATTATACTCAGGTGAATAATCAACCAATAATAGCAAACAAGTGCTAATCATCCCAGTCATGAACTGAAACAGAAAAAAATGTCAGGATGAAGAACAGCCAAACTCTACTACAAAGGTAAGCATGAGAAATATTGAGCACAGCAACAAAATACAAGGAGGTTCTGCAACAACAGCCTCTAACAAACACAGATTTTCAAAGCTGTTCAATTGTAATATATTATTAGTTATTATGCTATTATTAAAGTGTGTTGTTTGATCACAACAAAGAGTGAAATCATCAAGGTGGATGATGTTTCTGTATTCCATTCAGTTTTTTCCTTTTGTCAGTTTTTGTAAACCATATTTCTAGTGTCAGTTTTAGTCCACCATATTGTTTTCGATTCTGTGTGCTCCCTGATTGTGTTGTTGTGTTCACACCTGTTCATTTTCACTCCACACCTATTAGTCTTATCTTGTATTATTGTCAGCCAAAACTTAAGTTCTGGTCTTCAAACACTCCTAGTTCAACAACTATTTATCCTCCATCCAGTTACCCTCCGCTGTGATCTTCCCCTTATTGTTCTCCTGCTTTGCTTCTAGTGTTTGCCTTGATCCATTATTGTTTGTTGTTGTGTGTATTATTTAATAGAGGGATCACTGACAAAATCAAGGCTATTCAAAGAAGGATTGCAACCCTAACATTTTAGATTCAACCCTGTTGAAGCACACCTGATCATCAGAAATAAGGTCTGGAACCAGATTAGTATGCTTAATACAACATAAACCAAAAATAACCAAAACCAATTAACTCTTTATAAAACCTTTAATATTAATACACATTTAACACAATCCTAAAACTTGTTCCATTTGATTAAGTTGATGTAGGTCAAAGATTGTGTTTTTCAAAGTACACGACATAAAAGCTCTTTTAGTGATCAATTAAAGCAAGAAACTGACAATGAAAAGTCCCTTTTAAGAATAAGTAACGAATGTATCCCTTTAATAATCATTTATTTTTTAAAAGCTAGGAAGAAAGAAATCATGTTTATTTGATTTTCCAATACACTCAACACTAAAAATTTGTGCGGATGCACACACTGTGTAAAAATCCTCAATTCAAGGTGATTTTCATGGCATTTGTCCTGCTTATGTTCACACAAAGGCGATCTTGGAGCTATCTGGCAATTTACTTGCCCCAAAATGAAGCATCCCATATCGATCCCAGAAAATGTTTTAGCCCACACAAAAGCCTTTTCTTCAATTTCATAGCAGGTTTACATCACACATATTTTGTCTTTTTTTTTTAATGAAATATCTGAGCTTTCATCTTGGTACCCAACGTAGCAACAAATTTTGGATCCATTTATAATGCATCACTTTGAATGATTCATTGTTGTTATTGTTGATATTCACAGCATGATGAGACAAAGAAAAATTAGCTCCTCCAGTCATGTCACAAAAAGATGGCATTCTCTCGGATAAAATGTACATGTGTTAAAATCAGTAACAGCTCAGCAGATGGGGAGAGGTTGTTGGGTTTGGCTATAGAGACGAGTGTACCGGCTGGACTAAAGTCTGTAGGAATTAACAAACATGCTGGTAACAGATGCATGAATCTGGAGCAATGAGGCAAAGGCGTGCATCACAGAACAGTTTGGTCATTTCAGACACGCATATACCCCCACCCGAAACACACACACACAGACATCCACACTCATACACTTATGTGATTCTATTTCAGAGGCATTGATTTTTTCCAATTCTGGCATTTGTTTTGGATCGCTAATCTGTATTTAACAGACTTTTCCTTCAATAATGAGGGCTGCGCTGGTCATTCTCTGGAGTCAGTAATCTGATACTAGATTAACTCACAGTCATCTCTCTCTCTTTGCACTGTTTTACTCTCTCCCTCTCTCTCTCTCTCTCTCTCTCTCTCTCTCTCTCTCTCTCTCTCTCTCTCTTATGTTAGTAGAGTTCACATTAATATTTAATTCTGCCTTGGCTTGTTCCGTATTGTAAAAACAATACAATCCCATTATTTTCTCTTTCTCATTTACTTACAAATTTCAACATAAAATACATTACATTTTTGTGCATACATTGATATTGTGTATTTCTCTTTTACTACAATTTATCAAAACAAAATCAAATTGATTAACGGTGCTTTTTGTGATATTTGGGATCTAATGTTGATCTTTTCTCTTTGTTGAGCATGAATAGTCCTGGAAAACCGTAAAAACCATGTCTTTATTTTGATAGCTCCAGCTGTAAGTTTGTCCTGGTACCAGGTCAATTCATACTCAGTTAACAAGCTGTGCTTGTGGAAGAAGAGGAATCATGGAGGTTTGCAAGATGTGGATCAGTTAAAAATTTGTAATCTAGAAAAAGATGTTTTTAAATCGTTTTTGAGTCAATTTGTTTTTGCTGTAGACTGTATGAACTCTTGACCTGCACATTCAAAAACAAACTATAACAGAAATGTATTAAAAGAAACGTTTTTAAGTATAAGAAGTCAAATGGAATCAGTTTGAATTGATTGAAAAATGCACATCTCAACGATTAATGGACATAAATCATTGAGCATTTCCGAAAATTGTGTCAACACGTTTGGCTGTGTAGTTTATGACAAATAGGATAGTATAACAAATTATTAGTCACGAGCAAACTATTTTGACGTTTTTCAAAGAAACACTATTGACAGTATTTTCTAAACTGACTCAGAATATCATGCTGAGAGAAAGAAATAGAGACAGAGGGAGAGAGAAAGAAAGAAAGAGAATGAACAAGGCTCAGCCATTTTCTGTTGGGCCTACAAAAATATCATTTATCTTTGCTGAAGCCTGAATTTGTCCGAGAGTAACAATACCAACTCTATTTCCCCTGTGGAGAATCTGCAGCAGGATATTGATTTCTCAGAGGAAAATTGCTCTGGGGTGAATGGTGTCACAAGGGCTTCAGTGCTGAATAAATTGCACTTGTGTTTACGTTTACTTTTTAAATGTTTATTATTAGGGGTTTTCGCACTCATTAAGACAGGGTCACAATATAAAGGGATTTTTTTATATTGTAAAAAACTATAGCAATTTCCTTTTTAGAAATGAATAACAAATACATACAACATATCACAAAGATAACAACTAAATGACAACACATGTACGTATTCACCATTTAAAAGTCTAACATAACACAAATTTCTAATAACATTTGTACTCTTTCGCACAAAAAAAGATTTTATTATCAGTTTGATAACAGGCTTTATTAGGGTCACGAACATTATTTACTTTTGTTCATGGAGGGCATCCCTAGCAAATATTAAAATCAGAATCATTATCATTTTGTAGATAATGTTCTACCCATCTTCTGAACATCAGGTTTAAGATGACATTTAACTTGATCCTCAGGTTCATCGTCACTCTATAAGTTTTGTATGGTAGGTAGAACATCCAAATCTCCACAGCCTGAAGCTTGAGTTCTCCTCATTGCTGTCATGTGAACCCTCACCCAGGCTGCACTGCATGCTTCTTGCTGAACTCAAACAATGGTCATGAAGGGGCTAAAATAACTTTCAGGGTTGCTTGATACAAATTGATGTTATGAAAACGTGGTTCATGAAAACTAACATTAAACAAGCTTTCATTTCTTCAAGTAGTTTATTTAATTGATTCTAGCCTGAGACCATGCTTAAGTGGCCAGTTTATGAATAGCATTGTCAGTCACTTTTTTATTGGCTACATGAGAAAGACTGAAAGGTTCCTGCTTGAGACACAGCTGCTGTTTTTCCACACCGTTTCCTGGTGATCTGCCTCCCGTTTGCTGGAATGCAATGATAACACTGATTATCTTTTCCCCTGCCAGTTCCCCCCTACATAGCAATTTTTGCTTGGACCTGCATTGCATGGCTTTCTCAAGTAGATTTGCTTGGCCCAATACTACAATAAATCATGGTACATAATTAGACCAAGTATTGATTCAAGCCAAGGGCCATGACTGACCCAAGACTCAGCCAAGTAAAAGTTACAGTTGATGCCCAGCCCAATTAGAATATAATTTAAAAAGTTTAGTTATTTTAGTAAATAAGTGAAATGAGTATGTCCTATTCATTCATTGCTCAGGCTGAAATATTTAAAATGTTTATTTTGCTTTAAATTGGATGGTTAAAACAGACAACAACTGAAATCCAATAAATCAATAGCTCAGAAATCTGTAATATTACTTAAGACAAATGTAAAGAAAGGAAAATAATGTGGCACTGCTCAGATTTTATGAGAGCCCATGATGCTCTGATAATGCTGTGTCTGACACATATTTTCGTTCACGATGGAGGGGTTAAGATTAGGCAAATTTGCTGGTCAGTGGTATCATGGTCCTTATACCAGGTACTGGTAACTTTGACACTATGTGCAGGAGCCAAGCCCTGTTGGAAAATTAAATCTGCATCACCAAAAAGTTGTTCAGCAGCAGGAAGCATGAAGTGATCTAAAACAGATGCATTGACAAAATACCTCAGAAAACCCTGTGGACCAACATCAGAAGATGATAAGGCACCCCAACCCACCCAAAGTGGGTTGGCACAAGGAATGCGACAGCAGAAAACCATGTCTTGCATTCTTGCACCTCTGCATGGTGGTTATTAAATCACTGACTCCAGCTGCAGTCTGTTTGACTCTATTTTACAATGACATTTTGTGTCTTGCCCTCCTTGTGCAAGATATCAATGGTTGTCTTGTGAACAACTGTCTTGTCAGCAGTCTTACCTCTGACTGAGTTGCCCATAAAACTAAACTGAACGACTGAGGCAGTTTTGGGCTTGTTTGCTTAGTAGTGTACCACCAGGTGTCTTCAATATTGAGCCTACTCCCAATATTCTCTGAGACATGTTTTTTTTCCTGATGATTTGTCAGCTATAATCATCAAAATGAAAAGAACTACACACTTCACATATAACAGCCTGGGCTTACAGAATAATTATATAATACAAGTTTTACATTTTTTAGTGGCTGATTACTGAAGATGTACTTTTACACAATCTCAGAACAATGGACATTTTCTGTTTCACTTGGCTGAATTGATATATCTGTCAAATCCTGACATGACTGACTGAGTTCTATGAGACTCATTCCTGGGGATGTGAATTCTCTGTGTTGTTATTCTGGGTGATTTCCTTGCAAGAATGTGATGGGTACGAATCTCTTCATGACACACAGTGTAATCATTCAATGTGTTTTGACAATAGATCAGATCTGACTGTGGACAGAATGTATTTATGGCCGTCACTCTGATGCTTCTCATCTCACACACCACCAGTCAATGACCTGAGCTGAGTGGTGGATGCTGGGAGAGTAATAGTTGTTCAAATTCAATCTAAAATCCTTTTTAGCTTTTTTATTCCACTGTCAATGGCATTGACAGATTTTTAAAGGCTGTTTTCAAAGCTTCATGCATTTTACCCTGTGGCATTTAGCTTTTTGCCTTTAGATCCACCGGGAGCTTTGGTATGTTTGCTGCCAAATGCTTAAAGGAATAGTTCAATCCAAATGAAAAATGACTCAGACACTAGTTCCAAATGTTTGAGTTCCTTTTTTTATTCAACACAGAACGTCTCAGGTTACGTAGGTAACCAAGGTTCCCTGAGGGAACGAGACGCTGCGTCAAACGCTTTGGGGAACGCTCGCTGCGTTTCCCGCACTGAATTATATGTCAAATCTCGTCCAACGGACAGGTGTGACGTCATCCGAGCGCGACGTCGCACCCGCAATGCGCAGTATAAAGAGCCCGCGATGGAGACGGCCACCAGCTTTGAGGCACAGTAAGCGCCTTCAGGCCGTGGGCGAATTGGCCTGGGGACGCAGCGTCTCGTTCCCTCAGGGAACCTTGGTTACCTACGTAACCTGAGACGTTCCCTTTCAGGAACTCGAGCTGCGTCAAACGCTTTGGAGAACGAGAGTCAAAACACGCCAATTTGCCCCGGACTGACATTGTCTTCAGCCCGGAGAATTATCCAGATCCAATTGTAGGACCGGAGCAACATTAAAGAGCGTGGCTCGTCCCGCAGCGCTACCACTACTGGAAGAATACCAGATGACAAGGCCCTAGTCGCCACATCTCTTGTGGAATGTGCCCTGCCCCCACGGGGGGTCAGAAAGTCAGAGGCTTACACCTAAGTATAGGTGATAACATTTTTCCACAGTCCATCTGCTCACTGACTGCGTAATAGCAGGAGAGTCCGCCTGGGAGGACCATAGCACACAAGCTGGTCTGAGCTCCACTGAGCCATGCAACAGACATAACAGCCCAATGCCCACACTGGGCAGATACTAATAAGGACTTATACAGGGGACTCACCTGGAGGAGGAAGAATGCCTGGAACCTAATAGGCCACGGGGCGTGTGAGGCACCTGCGAGACATCGCTCGGCTTAGGGTGCAGGAAGACTTCAGAAGTCTTTTGCGTGTAATCTCCCATCCTAATAAGGGAAGCACTGCTGTCTTAAGTGACAGGAAGTCGCAAGTACACTTACCCAGAGTCTCATCGAGACCTCTTAGGATCCCCAAGATGATGGCCAGGTCCCATATGGACACTCTTGTACAGATCAGGGGCCTCAGCCACCTGGTACCGCGAAGACAGCGAGATGTAACAGAGGGGGGGGGCTGCTCAAAGAACCCATCAAACGGGGTGTGGCAGGCCAACCGCTGATATATACACCAAATGGTGGACGGTGAACCCCCTGAACTGACCTACAGGCCTCTAGCACCGATCTTGATCAGGCAGAGCTAATCCAAAGTGTGGGAACACCCCAACACTATGACAGTCGCTGTCACGCGTCAGACCTCCTCATAGATGGAGCCCTGGAGTGGCGAATGGTCACAATGACCTCGGCCTGAAGGCCGAACGCTAGAGCTGCACCCCCAACGGGGCTATAGATACAGTCTCCACAATCCTGGACGGGGATGAACCACCGTCCCATGTTATTTCTCCAGGACTCCTGGAAGCAGTGACGGCCCTGATAAAACACGGGCTTGAGTAGACCCAAAACCCTGGTCACCTCGCCTGGGTGAGCACAGGGGCAAATACGCTCCCTGAAGCACCAAGGGTGGCAGGGTTAGCGGATAGTGATGAGGGGTCGCCGAGAGACGACAGCCTTTCCTAAAGTGCGCCGCTCTAAGAAACCGGAGACCCCCCTGCCGTCAGCTTCCGGGAAGCAGTGCTACTGGGGTGACGGCTCCTGATAAAGCACGGGATACAAGAAAACCCGAAGCCCTGGTCACCGAGCCTGGGTGAGCACAGGGGCAAATACGCTCCCTGAAGCACCAAGGGTGGCAGGGTTAGCGAAATAGTGACGAGGGGTCATAGAGAGACGACCGCCTTGAAGTGCGACGCTCTAAAAAGCCGTAGACCCCCAGTCGTCAGGAGCACTGAACCACAGCCTGTTCATAGGAATGATGTTCCTCTTCTCGGGCTGGGTCCCCCAGATGTCGGTCCCAGGTGCGACACAGCAACCGCCTCCAATTCAACCGGCCCGGAATGTAAGATGCTCTAAGGGAGCAGAGCTTATACGGTCCTACAGGGAGAGTCGTATGCCCCCCCTCGACGGTTGATGTTGACCACCACGGACATATTGTCTGTGCTTCCGTAGAAGCACTGATGGTCTCAGCTGTCTGGTAGGAAGTGCAATGCACCAAGGCGGCCAGCAACTCTAGGCAATTAATGTGCCAAGGAGATGGGACCACTCCTACCGACCATGGGTCGTGCGGTTCCCGAGCACCGCCGCCCCTCTACCCGTGCGGGGGACACCCCCGTGGTTATAGTTACTCGACGGAACGGTGTCCTCTCGGGCCCTGGGACAGGAACACAGGGTCCCTCCAACGAGAATGGCAGAAAGGCGTTAGTCTCGCGGTTCTAATAGACCAGAGCAGAGAACTCTGGGGAGAGAACCCTGCGCTCCCCGGCCACCACTGAAGGGGCCTCATGGAGCCATCCAAAGGGGAAAAAGTCGCCGCTGGCCCCAAGAGGCAAGGCAGTTCCTCAGACTGCAGCCGACAGTGAGTGACCCAGCCTCTCTCTCTCTCTCTCCGGGTCCCCAATAGGATCGCATAGACCCTGGCCTGTTTAGCCAGGCACACCCGCATGTGGAGGAATCCCATACCCTACATACTTACCTGTTTGGGTTGGGGAAAAACCCCCTCTTGTGGGGATTACAGTTGAAACTCAGCCCCTTTAGTTTTCTCATCAGGCGAGGATGACAACGTCTCGATGCCGACCTACCTCACTATTATTGAGAATGCGGGGCCATTTGATGTCTCACCGGGGACCCGAGTCCTACCTACACCCTATGTGAAGGTCTTAGACGAGAGCAAAAGGCTGACAGAAAGCACTCGATACTGGTAAGCCGAGCCCCCTACGGAGAACCGAGAACTTCCTGTAAGAAGGACAAATAGGGACCTGAGAATATGCGTATTGAGGTCGATAGACGACCCAGCACTATACTTGATCTGCGCCATGATCTGCTCTACGACTGTTCACGAGCCTCAGATCGACAACAAAAATTGGGCGCAGGTCCCCTTCCTTCTTAAGAACCAGATTACTTCCCTCAACATATCGTTGAGCCCTGTGCAGCAGGGTGTATGTTACCTGGTCCCCTACCAGACCTTGCGAGGGGCCACAACGGTAGCTAAACCCCCCCAAACGGAGAGCCCTGGATCGATACTCGATCCTGCAGCACAATCTCACAACTCGCAAGACCCACTGGGAGGCGCTTAGGGGCTGAAGCCAGCCCTCTATAGCCACTCAGGGGAGCCTGCCTCTCGAGGCCGACCTCTGGTAACTGACGGTGGTGGCTCCTGTCACAGGCCCCGGGATCCCATGGGAGCCCTATGGCCCCGGCCACCGAATCTGGGTGGACGCAGGGACAAAGTACACGCTCCCTGAAGCACCAAGGGTGGCAGGGTTAGCGAAATATTGTCGAGGGGGGCAAGACGACAGCCTTCCCCTGAAGTGCGTCGCTCAAGGAAGCTGGAGACCCCCCCCCCCTGCCTGTTAGGAGCGTTTCGCCTCAGCCCGTTTGCGAAAAATGATGGTTCGTAGATCCGTCACTTCTTTGGGCTGAGGCTTGTGTTGCTGCCCCTCGGGAGGGGCACGGGCAGCAACACTGCTTCTGGGTCGCTCTGTACCCCGAAGCGGCAGCCGTTGAGATCTGCTCTCGCCCAGCAGATTTCCCAGGGCGACGGCGGCGGGGAAGAAACCTCTGGAAGGCCTCGGACTGGGTCCGGGCCTCCTGGAACCTGCTAACTACTGTAGCGACGGCGTCGCCAAACAGGCCAGAGGCAACTACTGGGGCATCGAGAAGGAACGACCTGTCTTTTTCATTTAATTCGGACAGTGTTAGCCACAGGTGGCGATCCACGACTATCATGGCCGACATTGACCTCCCTAATGCGCGTGCTGTCTCTTTAGTGACGCGAAGGGCGAGATCGGTCGTCTTCCTCAGCTCAGCCACCACTGGTATATCCCCCAGGTCGAGGTCCCTCAAGAGCTCGGCCTGGTAAGCCTGTAACACTGCCATGGTGTGCAGGCAACCGCCTGCCTGCCCGGCTGTTGAATACGCCTTCCCCACCAAGGCCGAGGTGGCTCTAAGCGGTCTGGTGGGGAGCGCCGGTGCCCCCAAGAACGATGCCGTTCTAGGGGAGAGATAGCTTGCCAGCGTCTGCTCCACATTAGGAATCGTCCCATAACCGTGCTCTTGCAACCCCTGGATGTTCGCATAATATTGAACATGCGGGGAGAAGAGGCGGGACGAGTAGGGGTGACTCCAGGACCTGGACACCTCGGTGTGCAGGTCCGGAAAAAATGGCAGGCCCCGGCGTGGAGGTTGTGTTCGCGGGAGCAGATAACGTTCGCCGAGCTTGCTCTCCGAACGAGGACCTTGTGCCGCGGGCGGCCAGTCAATCTCTAATTTCTCTACCGCGCGAGTCACAACCTCCAGCAGCTCCTCAAACTGGAGAGGCTGCGCCGGCTCGAGCGCAGCAGCCACCAGTGGAGGGACTGACTCAATATCAACCTCCTCAGAGGAAGACAGGAGTAGTCCCTCGTCCATTGCGTGGGGGGAAGAAACCACCGGAATGTGTGCTTCCACACCCGACGACAATGGACCGGAGCTAACGAATGAGGTCGGCGATAAGGCTAAGCCCGTCCCCGAACCCTCCGCTAGCTCCACTAGCGAGCCCCAGGACCGAAGCGGCTGCTCTGCCTCAGCAAAAGCGGTGGGCTGGTCACCGGAGACGCCAGGAAGAGCATTTTTCTCAAAAAATGCTCTCCGTGAACGAAGAGTGCGCATAGCCATGCGCTTACAATGCTCACAGCCGACTCCCTCGAGAGCCGACTGGGCATGCTCCGCTCCCAAACAAGCCACACAAAGCGCGTGTGAATCCTCGCCCGTAATAAAGCGCGGGCAGGGAGGAAAACACGGTCTGAAAGAATGTTTAACTTTAGCAGAACACTTCATCCTTTCACACAACTTTAAGCTTGGAAACCACTTTAGACAAGAAGAGACATAAACAGCGCTTACTGAAAGCAGAAAAGCTGGTGGCCGTCTCCATCGCGGGCTCTTTATACTGCGCATTGCGGGTGCGACGTCGCGCTCGGATGACGTCACACCTGTCCGTTGGACGAGATTTGACATATAATTCAGTGCGGGAAACGCAGCGAGCGTTCCCCAAAGCGTTTGACGCAGCTCGAGTTCCTGAAAGGGAACTATGTATTTTGGGTATACCTCTATCTACATAAAAACGTACAGGTTTCTTGGAATAGTAAACAAATATTTCTATATGTAGTATGTAAACTTAGTTATAGTTATAATATAGTTATGATATGGTCACTATTGTTATTTTTTGTAAAATATTATTGGACTATTTATTTACATAGCTGTAAAAGATTTAGCTTGCAAATTTCCTAAAAATGATAAAATGACTGAAGTGAACTCAGCAATCTAAAATGAAATCCGATGAAACACTTTGGATACTTCTTTGATGAACTTTGGTAGCTAATTTGACAGCTGAAGCTCTTTGACACTTTTAAAACATTTTTTAACTACTCAAGATGTGTGACACCTTTATTGCATTATTTTATTGCATGTTTTACTGCTGTAGCTGTTTGACACCTGTATTACACATTTTTATAGGGCACTATTCGCTTTGGGTTTACTGTACAAACAGACTGGGATGTTGCCTGTTTCATGTAGCAGGTTTTTGGTGTACTTCAGCTGCTGTACATCATGCATAATGCAACTGAGCCACCAATTCCAGCCTGGGAAACAACTAAATTTGGCTGCAGTCATTCTTTTGTTTATAAATAGATTTTGGGTATGCAGAGCTTGTATTATGTTTAAGTGGATTTACTGCAGAGGCAGAAGAAGAAAGCTTTCTTGGCATATTTTCAGACAGAAAAGCACAAGACTTTGAAAAAGAAACTGTCTTAATGCACTCCTGCCCTGTTACAGATTGGTGATTTGACTTCTCTGCACTGGAAGCTAAAGAAACATTGTTAACTTTTCATTTATTGTAAAAACTGTCATTTAAAAAAAAGCAATGTTTTTTGGCATGATGCTGTTTTTCCTCTACTTCAAATCTTGCTGTCAGTCTCTGCATGATTTTGAGACATGAAAGAAATTGAACAAATGAGTAACAAAAAAAAAATCTTTGGTCCACTGTTCTGTTGCGAGTTAGAATTTGTGGTATGAATAATAAAAACAATTTTTTAAACATTTTTCACCAGTTGTAAATGTAAGGACTCACTTCTGGTCACCGCCTCAAGTAAACAAGTGATGAAATGTTGAAAGGACTTTCAATACCTAAAAAGAGGGAAGTTGACACTTGATTGCTGAAACGTTATTATTTTTTACAATTTTCTTTTATTTACCCTGATCTTGTTTTCTTTTAGTAAGGATTCCATATTAATTATGTAAACTATTCAACATCGTAAGACTTTTACTTCTGTAGATTTCTTCAGCTTCATGTGGTGGGTTTTTGTTGCTTACATTTGTTGAGTAAATCTAACCTCAGCACTATTGTTAGAAAACTGAGGCCTGTGTGGGTGGCAGAGCTGAACAATGTGTGATTATAAGAGAAAATGATCAGAAGAAAATTTTCTGAAAAGAGCAAGCGATAAAGACAGTGTCTAAGAGCTTGTTAAAAAAAAAGCGCAAAGGGCTCCAGAAATCTTCACCTCAGGCTAAAGATGATGAAACTTGACTCACAGTAAGTGTTCTGAACTCTGCTCAGTTGGACATAACTCTATTGTTGAAAAGTGGTCTTAAAACTGGTCTAGTGTGGCCAGTATTTTGATGACTGTTAAAATATATCTATGAATACTGGAAACAAAATGTGAATGACTTCTTTGATATCTTTGATCAATCTCATTGAAAACTATTTTAATAACGATTGCTTTTCTATAAACGTAGGTAAAAAAAAAAGTCAACCGAGCTAGGTTTGTTAATGTACCGTGTTTCCAAGTTACAAACAACATTACTTAAAACACTGTTCTCAATATGTATACTACAGAACCATGTGTAAATAAGCTAACATCTTTTGGAAATTCTTACATTATAGGCTTACTCAAGGATATTTCCGCAACCTTAAAAATAATCTAGTGCATGGGATCTCATATTGAATCCCTTAACTGCCGTTGCCAAGCTTCAACACACAGACTTGAACAAGCCTGAAGGACTTAATTAGCAGGAATGGGTGCGTTTAATCAAGGTTGGAGTTAAACTGTGCAGGGTTTAACTCCAGCAGCAGAGGTTGACATGTGTGATCTTGAATCCAAAATAGGACTTTTTTTTATTTTAGCACAGTAAATATTTCACTTTCTTGATATATGTTGTAATTAAATGGCCCATTAAATTTACATTCTCTCTCAGGGACAGTTTTCTGGCACATTGTGACATAATAAGTTGTGACAAATTCAGAAATCAAGTTCAATAATAACTATTTTTTTCTTCATGACTTTATGTTATTTGAGTAGATGCAGGATACATTTACATTTATATATGTAGCAGACACTTTTGTCCAAATGGCGTAAAGTGAATGTGGCAATGAAAGTGGATTTGTATACCATGGGTCTATAAGAGGAAGTTGTAGCAGATCTTGTTTGTGATTTTTCAGTGGAGCATACACCTATATGTATATACACACATGTATATGCACTTCTAGTGTATGTAATGTGTATTCCTCCCTCATAGTTATTCTGAGGAAGGTTATGGTGCTGTCTAGGAGGAAAGTGGCAGGTCTATCTCATCTGTGGCACACCCACTGACTGCAATGAAAGAATCATTCACCCTCTCGCCATAACTAAAGGTACAAGTGATTTACATGTTAAATCAATGGGAAGATTTTGCACTCTGCAGCTTAAAGTATTCAAATGAATCGGAGTAAGTATGAGAGTGATCTAGTATGAACAACATAAAAATGAATCCACACTCCTCATACTCACTAATCAATTTAAAATATTTGAACTCTGGCAGACCATTTTATTAAAGCCAACCAATCAGGAGCTTGCTCAACACAACAGGACACATCCAATTTACCTAAGAGGGTACATGATATAATCAATAAATTGGATTCATGTTTAGCTCCTGTGAGGAGTGGAATGTTCTTGTAGTCTTTTGTGCCCAGAAGCTGTATGACACAAAAAAAATGTCTTTTTGGACAAGTGTTATTTAATATGTATTTTATATTATGTTTATAAAATATATCAAATATGTTGTTTGCTGAGGAAAAAATGTGACAATAGGAGATTAGTTAGCCAGATCTCCATAGCTATTTGTGGCCAGCAGGAGCTGTATGGCACAGGAATATGAAAACTTACTATGAAAATAGGAAACTGAAGGTGCTGAGTATGTAGGAGCTTGGGATTGAATCTGTTTTGACAAGAACTTTGCCTGCTAGTATACTCAACGATTTATAAGCATCATGTCCGGAATGGACCATGCAATTCCACCAGTCAGTCCCATGTGTCAAAGAGGAGGCATCAAAAGTTGAATGTTTCTGGGAAGAGGAACCACAAATGTGTGTGTGTGTGTGTGTGCATGTGTGTGTGTGCGTGCACAAATAATTCAGTGCAGTCAGTGCAGCAACATAATACAATACAATAAATAAGTACAGTAGAATAAGTAAAGTGCAACACGACTAAAAAAACAATTAACATAAGGCTATGAGGTAGATTATTGTGAAGAACTAATTGTATGTAAACAATTGAACAAAAGTCTATAAAGTGTAGTGAGCTTGAGTTCTAAATGCATGATAATTAAATGTACATGAGTCCAGGTGCAGGTAACACATAGCAGGAGCTTAGATTTATGAGTTCGGCAATCTGAGTTCGGCAATGTTGGAGGAGAGAAGCTCTGTTTGTGCTGTACAGTCCTAGTGTTAGTGGCTCTGAAGCGGCGGCCAGAGGGCAAGAGCTCAAAAAGGTGGTGGCTAGGGTAAGTGGGGTCCAGAATGATTTTGTTTGCCCTCTTTCTCACTCATGTGGTGACCATGTTTAGTTGTTAAACAATCATTGGTTAAAAATGCTTGAATTATCAGACCTAGGTTCATTTCTGTATATTTCCAAACAATTTTCAGTATGCGAAAGTGATATACAGATGGATTTAATCATCTGAATTAAGTCAGAAGAAGCATACTTTTTGCTTTATTGTGTTAAGTTATTGTGGGTTCACCTCTGGCTAACAATGTTGAAATTCTCTAAATCTAGGAAAATACACTGATGCGAAAATATGTTTAACTCGCCCAATTAGCAATGTTGTAGATACTCCCCAGTGAATTTAATTCAAATGTAGAAGAGTTGAAATTTAGTGATGAGACATAAGACAAATGACAGGTTTGCCAATTTCTGGTTTTTATGTGATGGTTTGAATGAGCTGACTTGAGTTTTACCAGTTTAAAAGTCCTTAATTTATTCAAGTTGTTGATTTAATAAAAATGCTAAAATTGCTTATGGAGCTGCTGAGAGTATTTCACGATTTCACTTTGCTCATAATTGGCTAGTATCATAAGCATGGTTGGCGAGAAATGGGGAAGCGTACTAGGCAAGCTGTCCAAGTGTTAGTCCAGCACCATTGAGCAACCTGGGCCCGGAGAATACCCCCCTTAGATTTCCAACTATTACTGCAGTTAAACGAGGAGTAGACCATCTTACGCAAAGTAAAAAGTTAAACACGCACGGTGAGGGGTAGGTGGAATCATATGAGTAGTTAATTATGAGCCAAGCTCCTCCCGAACTTATGTCTCACTCTGGTGGTGTACAGGTCCTGGAGGGAGGGTAGAGGGCCACCGATGATATTCTCTGCCGTACAAACAGTCCTCTGAAGTCTACAGACGTCTACTTTAGAGTTAAACCAGACAATGATGAAGGAGAAAAGAACAGACTCGATGGCCACTGAGTAAAACTAGGTTAGCAGTGTCTGTGGGAGGTTGAACTTCTTCAGCTGGCGCAGGAAGTACGGCCTCTGCTGGACCTTCTTCACAATGGAGATGATGTGTGTCCCCCTTTCAGGTTCAGAGAGATGATGGTGTTTATGAACCTGAATGACTCAACTGGTGCCACAGTGCTGTTCATGATTGTAAGGTAGGGTGTGCAGGGGGGCTTCTCCTGAAGTCTTCTATCATCTTCACTGTTTTAAGGGTGTTGACCTCCAGGTTGTTCAAACTGGACCAGAGAGCCAACTGCTTCACTTCCTGCCTGTATGCAAACTCCTGACCGATCTGGATAAGACCAATGATGGTAATGTCATCTGCAAAAGGGATCTTTACAGAGGAGTCGTGCTAGGGGCAGTGTAAAGGCCCTGGCTAATACAGATGTTGCACAGTGTAGTGCAGTTGACTGCATCCTCCACAGATCAGTTAGATTGGTAGGCAAACTGCGGGGGGTCAGTGATGTTTTTCAGGTGGCCTAGCACCAGTCTTTAAAAGGAGTTTATGACCACAGATATCAGCGCTACTGATCTGTGGTCGTTGAGACCTGAGATTTTAGGAATCTTGGGAATGGGGATGATGGTGAAGCGTTTGTAGCATGCAGGGACTTCACACAGGTCCAGTGATCTGTTGAAGATCAGAGTGAAGATGGGAGCCAGATGGTCAGCACAGGTGAGACTCGATCAGGACCTGGTGATTTCCTCCTCTTCTGCTTCCTGAAGAGCTGACAAACATCAGTAGTGATCTTTTTATGCACCTGTTGCCCAAGTTCAGTGGTGTTGTATACATCCAGTCCGGTGAGAGAAGATCCCCTTTTGAAGAACAGGAACAAAACTACAAACAAAACCCCAACAACATCGCAGTTCAAGGATGCTGGCAATACTTCATATGGTCTCAGCCATCTGTCCTCTGTATTGTTTGGTTACATTTAAGGATGTATCTACGTTGGGAATTTTCCTTTGGAACAGATCGTTTCAATGACTTTGCTACGAAGGTCGATCATTCTTCCCCTTTGGCCAGTCTCTGTCACCTCAAGTGTTTTCTGAAGGAGATCAATCCAGATATTGTGCTGCTACAAAATAAAGGGGTGAGAATCCTGCTGTATTTAGCTGACCCTGTGTTCCCAGTGGACCTGTCACAGAGACAAGTCAGCCTGGAAAGAGCCAGTTAGCCAGGTACAGTCGACTTGAAGTTCTACACACTTTTCTCAATGTGGAACATGATTTTATCAAGTAACCAGATGTTTCGAAACTCTTTGATTTCTAAAAAAATCTAATAAAAATTTAAGGATTAACTCCAACTATTTATTTATATAAATAATTTATTACTATTATATGTATTACTATTATTATAATTAATATTAATTATGGTTTGTTTATTTGTTTGTTTCAAAGAGTATTTAATTTTATGTGTTTTATTTGTAAAATGTATTTAAATATTGAAGAGAAAATGTGTCAAGCTGAGGAATATTGCATTGAAGGTTGACACTTAAATATATCATGATCTGAATTTCATAATGGCCTCTGAATTGCAAATCTCTACAGTTAAAATCAATATTTGCAGAAATTGGGATTCACACATGCATGGTTGTGTAATTGGGAAAGAATCGGTTTTGTTATTGCTTCTGACAGCTCATTTATCCCACTTCAGTTAATGTTTAGTATGGCTGGTTTTGGCCACCTCTGGATTCAGTCTTCACTATGTGGGCTGATATTTGCTTTTGGAAAAAAACACATAATATATTCAGCTGATCTATTTAAAACCAGACCAGCTTACCTTACATATATTCAGAAGAAAGCTGTTGAAATGGTTTCAATCTGAGGTGAATTTGGTTTCATTGCAGAAGCAATTAAAATCAAGTATCATTAAAAATGAATTTAATTTTAGCTGAAAATATTTGAATTACGTTAGCTGAAAATATGTTATACTGTAGACCACTGTGTAACCACAAATGTTCTCCCTTTCATTCCTGTCTTTCATATATTTCTAGTATTATTATATTTCATATAATCTTGTTATGTTTTCAAACAGGGTGTAAATCTTTTTTTCACGGTCATCTCACACTTACATGGCTTAAATTGGTATGAAATTGACATCAGGCCATAACTTACTGCAACTGATTGGCCTGATGGAGTCCAATAAAGAAAAGTGTATCAGGTTTCTGGATGCTGTGTTACCTGTCACAGCATGAAGTGGAATTGATTTAGAAACCTCATATGGCTCGTCTAGTTCTGGCATCAAAAAATGATAGAGACTTAAACAGAATTTCTGTGTGAGCAATAGTAGATGCTGTGATACTTGCTTTTAGTTGTTAAACAATCACTGGTTAAAAATGCCTGGGTTATCAGACCTTGGTTCATTTCTGTATTTTTCCAAACAATTTTCAGTATGCTAAAGTGATATCCAGACGAATTTAATCTTCAGAATTAAGTCAGAAGAAGGCTACTTTTCGCTTTATTGTGTTAAGTTATTGTGGGTTCACCTCTGGCTAACAATGTTGAAATTCTCTGAATCTTGGAAAATACACTGATGCAAAATATGTTTAACTCGCCCAATTAGCAATGGAGTAGATACTCCCCAGTGAATTTAATTGAAATGTAGAAGAGTTGAAATTTAGTGATGAGACAAAAAACAAACGAGCAGGTTTGCAAATTTCTGGTTGTTATGTGATGGTTTGAATGAGCTGACTTGAGTTTTCCAGTTTAAAAGTCATTCATTTATTCAAGTTGTTGATTTAATAAAAATGCTAAAACTGCTTATGGAGCCATTGAAAGGCTGCTGAGAGTATTTCACGAATTCGCTTTGCTCATAATTGGCTAGTATCGCAAGCGTGGTTGGCGAGAAATGGAGAAGCATACTAGGCAAGCTGTCCAAGTGTTAGTCCAGCACCATTGAGCAACTTGGGCCCGGAGAATACTCCCCTTAGATTTCCAACTATTACTGCAGTTAAACGAGGAGTAGACCATCTTACACAAAGTAAAAAGTTAAACATGCACGGTGAGGGGCGAAGGGGTGGAAGGAGGGATAGGTTGCATGATGTAGATGTTAGCTCTTTGGTCATGTCTTATATACTGAAGAGGATATGGGTAGGTGGGACCATATAATTAGTAAATTATGAGCCAAGCTCCTCCTGAACTTTTGTTAATCGGATGATTAACCTCATATACCCTTTTCTCCTTTTGTCTGTCTTGTTCAGATGGACATGGTTCAGAAAGCTGTGCTACATCACACCATCACCGCTTCAGCCTCCCTGAAACGAAAAGTTGTGTCATGCGGCGTTTGCCATCTGAGATTTAACTCCCAGGTTAGTGGAATGAGTAGATTTATTTAATTGCAAGTCTGAAACTAGATGAAGCTGTTAAGGACAGAATACAAATTTGATAAAACAGCAACATTTTACCTAAGAGAATATGATGATACACATAGATACAGTCCTCTAATGAACTTGGTGGTTATATTGGAATGTCACATCGAGACTATATACTATTGAAGTTGCCTTGTGTCAGAAGTCAGGACTGAATTAGGAAAGGCTACATTAACAAGGGTAATTCGCTGGAAATGTCAAAACGATTTTCTTGACTGTAGGAAACTCATGTTTTTCATTTAGTTTCACTTAAGTTTTTACATTGTTCTGATTTTATGATATCATATTTAGAGCACGCTGTAGCTTAGCATCAGACCAGTTGCTTAATGAACAAAGTTTAAATATTACTTTACTAAAGTTATTTTTAAAACCTTGTTAATAGTTTTAAAGTTGAATAGAAAAATCTGAATGTGTTCTTTTCTAGGCAGTAAGCAATTGTAGAAAATGTAAGCCCTCACAACATGCACACAAGTCTTTTAGAGTAGGAAATAAGGCAGGTTTGAACATCATGCTGGGTGCGTTTGCCGGTAAGAAGAATCTTTCAAAATAAAGATTATAGTTTAAAGCATTTTTGAAAATCACTTCTTGTAGCCTGTTGGTGACACTATCAGAGACTCAATATTAACCCCAGTACAATCTTCCTAATAGTCAATAAAACCCCCCGAAAAATGATATAAAAAACCCATCAGTAAACTAGCTTTATAAAAATCTTTAGTGGTTTTTAATTGATATTGGTGCCTGTTTCACAAAACCTGAGAGAGGTATTTCAAAATGACAAAAAGGTGTTTACACCCCCCCCCCCTCAAAAAAAAACTATTAATTGACTGTTTAATTAAGAACAGAAACCATGTGCTCTGAGCTCTAATGAGTGTTATCAATAACTTTTACATTAGTTAGCTGTTGTCACTTTTCTATTTGAAATATTGTCACACAACAGGGCTCTAATTACAGCTTGTGATTACCCATCATCAACAGAATATGACAAAAAAATTGGGTTTGGATACTTTTATGAGAACCTCTGATGAGGACATTTGGTCTTCTTGTGAATCACCACAAGTCTATTTCAATTTCAGACATTTAGCTATCAATTCTTAAGGGTAGATGAATAATGAATGTAGTTTAGAAAGGCAGGGAAGAGAAAACCAAGTGGGTTCTTGAAATGCTTTTTGCACTTTCCTGCCAAACAACACGTTGGTAGCGCCACGTGTCGTCCATGATTGATGGAAAGTGTCATTTAACTGTTGCGCTGGCACTGAAGCCTGTCTTAACATCACCACAATTATGGCTCATCTGTGCCAATTGTCAATCAACTTCCTCTGTTAGTAGCATATTTATTTCTATATACATATCTTATACTATATCTTAAGTAATATATATTTTCATTCATAAGTTTAAAAGTAATTTCATGATTTTGTCTGTATTTCATGTCCTTATTTTTTATTTATTGATTGACAAATACCTGACTGAAATTCTTTCAATTATCTTCTTCAGATGCTAATTTATTTTGAATTTTGTTTTACTTTATGAAGACTCTTATTGTTTCTCTCAATTACATGGAAGTTTGTTTAGTAGTCTATTTACTTCTTTTACAAACCAAAAGTACCATTAGACCTATCATCATTACTTTCTTTAATTGTTTAAGAAAAGAAACATAACATAAACTGTTTAATATTTAACTGTTTAGTTACCGCAATGAGTTAGAGACACTTGCTTAAGAATCTATTTACCTATTTATACAAGATAAATACAGTTTAGAACAGCAGAGGAGATGAACCATAGAGCTTTCTCTCTCTTTGTGTGTCTCTCCCAAACACAGACAGTGACTGTGATTCCCATCTGCCCTGTTTGATTGATGGTGTCATTTATCTGCACTCGTTGCAGATGCCCATCTTGGTTAAAGTCTGGCTGGGCATGAACAGACATCAGCTCACGTCATCCCATGCCAGGCCTTCCACATCATGATTTTATTAAATGGCTGATTGCAGATCAAATTGCTCATGGCATTTATCTGTGTCTTTTTCTGATTGGCTTATTGAAAACATCCTGTTTATCTCGCAGCAAAAGTCAATTTAACAAAATGTAGCTCATATGTGTTAAAACTGTCTAATCAATAGTCATTAAAACAACAATAAAAAAAATTATCATCCTTTTGTTTTATGGAATAAATATAAGGGTGTATTATGATATTTGCTTTGTTATAAAAAAATCTATCTTTTTCATTAAGAGGCAAATTGTTGAAATTATGAGGAAATAAAAAACTGATTTCTCACAAAACCGAGAGCAGTAAATTACATTTCTGGCCATATCAGATGAGATTTTCAGACATTTACTAGATTGAAAACAGATTTTTTTTTAAATACAAGTTTGATTTAAAAAAATTTTTTTAAATTTATTTATCTATTTGATAGTGTAAAGGATTTAAAATGTTTATTTAGATCTGAAAATGTCTAAATATATATAACTTTATTTATACATATAACTTTGTAATTCTGTAGATATTTTTTAGTTATGTAGATTTTTGTTATTTAATAATGGAAATGCTGTTTGTATTTTTATGCATTCTTACATTTATCATGTTTATTTCACTTTAAAGCATTTTAATTTTATTTTGTTAGCTACTCTTAGAATGTTGCCTAAAGGTTTTTTCTGACTGAGTTTAACTGAGTTTAAAACACCCAAATCCTATTCAATTTCAATTCTGTTAGATACTAATTGTTGTGTGAGGCTATAATTCAATATATTCATATAACATAAATTTCTGTTTTGTAGCTTAGTCATATTTAATTATGTAGACCCAGTAATGAATAAATGACATGTAAACCTGTCAAGCGGCTGAAATGTAAAATCTAATGAGTTACACGATATAGTGATTAGCTGAGCATTGCAGTTTAACTAGGCAGTAAATATGCAGAATTGTGCTTTAATTGAAGTCATTGTTAGTTTTTCCTTCAGAAACTTGTCTCTTTATATGTAAATTTTGCTTGTCTTAGATTGTACACCATTCCCAGAAGCTATTGACTGTTAGGTCATGGAGACAAAGAGAGAAATGCGGACCCCAATTGTATGACAGTTTAAAACCCATGAGGGGAAAAACAATAAACAATATTCTAACTAAAACTGGATAAAACAAAAAAGACACAAAATCTACTAAGCAATAGCAAGGAATCCACTTCAAATAGATTATTTCAATCAACAGCACAACAGAAACCAAGCACAAATAAAGACTTATGTACCAGGAATAGAAAACTGAGGGAAGCTTATGAAGGTGAAGCAATCCAATATAACTAGGAAACTAACTGAAAGCTCTAACTAGAAAATGAGAAGGGAAGGGTAGGAAAAGACCATCTGTACATCCCAATCCTCCCAATATCACACTTGCGAGGGTGCAAAATTAGAATTAAGATATACCAAATCATAGTGTACATAAAAAAAAGTGTCTGAGTGGTCCCCGTATGTGTACTGTTTGGGGTTAGATTCTGAAGTGCAGATACATGAATGCTCGACTGGCTGATATTACCCACAATCCACTGCGCTCGATGATTTGGCAAACTAACTTCCATCACGTGATGTTTTAGTGTGTCTCGTCTCACACACTAAAAAGTATACATTTTCTTCTGAAATCTAGTATCTACTTTAAGGGTGCAGTGTATAGAGTTTTGATTGGGACACAGCAATGTGCTCCAAACAGACAAAACAAATCAAAGATGGCCACCATCAGTCATATGACCTGAGCCATGTGGCTGGAGGTGGCAAAGAAAAAAGAAAACAGAATAAACAAACAGTGATAACTATGTAACAAGGTAAAACCAACAAATACAGGACCAAATCCTGACAGATCATGACAGTGACTGGTGAAGTTACAGACTTCTGAATCACAAAAATAACCACTACCAGTAAATGTTTACTTCTTGCATATCGCTTGCAGTGGTTTAAACTGGTTAAGCACTTTAAATTAAGAAAATGTTTTTGTTTCTGGGAAATTATATTTCTGCTTCTAAGAAGCTGATCAATATTTCCCTCATGATTAGAGGGAAACCGTTTACATGCTCACAGCTGCTTCTGTTGGCACGTTTGCTCTCCAGAAAACAATGCCGTCTGTTGTATGTGTTCAGACTAACCACTGTGAGTATTAACTAAAACCAATTCTAACTGTTAACATCCTGTTCTTTAGAGCCAGGCAATTGCGCACTACAAAGGCACCAAACATGCCAAGAAGCTAAAATCCTTAGATGCTCCAAAATGCCTGAAACTTAACAATCCACTGCTGACCAGAGAAAATGGTGTTAAGGAGTCTTTGAAGAGCCCGGCAACCTGCAGAGGGAACGCTGACATAGACAGTAAAGGTAGGTGAACACACAAAAAAACTTACTACTGAATTGAATTCACTTGCTTGACTTTTATGAAAAAAAGCATCCATTTCCTAGTTCAGTAAATTCTCTACTTTTACATTGTTTGAGAGCTAATATTAACATATTGGAGGTGATATGCCAACAAGACTTCTTTCACAATTGTCATTTGGTTAATTTTATCCAGACAAAGGTGAAAGACTAACACATCGTACAGATTTGGATTTCTTTTTAAAACAAACTGATTGCTTTGGGTAGGACTAGATTAATTCAATTACAATCCTGTGAAACACAGGAAGGTTTGTGACTTTTTTTTTTTTTTTTTTCCAACCAAAAATCTTGTTCTCACAACAAAAAAGCCATAAGCAGACCTTGGCATCCTTTTTTTGGCAGAGGTGGAATGGTGTGTGGTTTGGTATGTATCTCGGTTTTTCTTTTGTCACAGATCGAAATGGTTACAGTTCAACAGCTGTGTTTGGTTACAATAATCATGTAAGATCTGCAGAACCAGAATGAAATATGAACCCTTTGTGAAGTTCAAGTGAGAAATACAATCACAAATCCTGCGCTGCCTTTTTGGCACAGATGTTGGAATGTGATCCAGGTGCCAATTGCAGAAAATACTACAGCACACATTTAAAAGGTGCCATATGATGTCATGCTTAAATTAGTGTAACTACACTGTAGAAAAATCTGTGAAAATTATTGGCAGAAAATTTGGTAAAATTTTGATGAAAAAGTTAAACTTTCATAATTTCAAAGAACATTTATTAATTGAGCAGATATTTCCCATATTTTATAGTTTTTTAATTATTGTAAATTTTTTTCACAAAAACGGAAAGAAAACATATACACTGAAGCAAGGAAAGGTAACTGTCATAGGCAGAATTCAAACTAAGGATAGTCTCAGCTCAGACCTCACTCCCATGAAATGCTGGCTAAAACTCAAATGGTCTCAGGGACAGGTCTTGAACAAAAAAGCTGCCAAAGCCCTCAGACCTTCTTTGATTAAATGTTTGATTTAATAACTTATTCACAGTTTACTATGCGTCCTGTACCATTGATTTAAGTTTTTTCTACATCCATTTACATTTCATGTCTAAAAATACGCTTACCCATGAACAAAATGTAAAATTTGAAAATCTAAATTGCTGCAATGTCATTTAGTTATTATTGTTCTGTCATCCATTATAATGACTAGCTCCTCTTCTAAATGTAAATACAAATAAACTAATCAAATAATTTTTTCCCACTTAAAAATATTTACAGTCCTATAGAATATTTTAATATTCAAAGTCATTCAAACACTTTTTAGCAGAACTTTTACCTTAATATTCAAACTCACATTTATAACATCACGAGGCATGACAGAGACAGAGAGATTGTGGGTAATATCAGCCGCTTGAGTGCCTACCATTCTTCACTTCAGAATGTAACCAGAAATTGCACAGATCTGTTGGGACTCATTTTATTTATACTATGGTTTGGTACACAATAATTCTTATTTTGATGCACAATTAAAGGTGCAAATGTTAGGCTGATTGGCAAATACAGCAGGAGAATGAAGGTTGCTAAGACATTTTGGTGACACAGTATGTTCAATATGTAATTCTGTATCTGATTATCCAAACACCACAGCATCTAGGATCTGTTTGTGTGAATTTGAGACTCTGTGTGTTAGTGATTCAGGAGTGGAATGTTTGTTCTCCAAGATAACATCTGTCTGACGAAACTCTGTTTGTCAGCACTTTGTGGAAATAGAGGCTCTCAACACAGTTCTGTAACCAGTCGTTTACTGCACAGTTTGAGCTCAATGGAAGTCTGTCTTTGTGCTCAGACACCTGGCATAATTTAATTGTCTGTGTTTTAAAGCATTGTAGCCTAAAGTCACAGATAGCCCATCAAAGTGGTTATGGTCATATAAAACAAAAGCTCCATGTCTGTCAGCCAGAGGAAACACAAGCTTTTTGGAGTAAACACTAAACGATGAGTGAGAGTTTACAGGTTGTGTCTTGGTGCATTGCGCAACAAACTGATTCTTTACCAACAGCTGCACTTGTCAGCACTATTTACAAAGCAGTTGTGATTTAAGTTCTGTTTGTTCATTCCATTTTTGCTATCTAAATAATATTTTATTACATAGTGAATACAACTTGGATGTTCATTTCAATGTTCATTTTTCCTTTCCATTTTTTGTTTGTGTTTCATAGATTCAAAATAAAGAATGTCTGTCAACCCTATATAACTCCAGTATATTCAACTCATATATACTCCCCGCCACTGAAACTACCCTGAACTCAACTCAACAATTACATTTTATGTTCGAGAAAAAACTATTTACCTCCTTACAAAAAAATATTCACAAAAAAGACAGAACATAGATGTGAGGGAGAGACAGTACTAGTGGAGTGTTATTTTCTGTTTACAAAAAATAAACTAAGCAAACTCATAAATGTTGTATAATAAAGTTGCAAGTCAATGCAAACTAGATAGAGGAATCTGGAAAGATTATATGAGCAGGCTTTAAGGACAAGAATGCACATGATGTAAGTGTCACTAAAACATTGAACATACAAGTAGAATTGAAAGAGCACTGCTTATAACAGGAATAACAGTTAAAAATAATATTTTAAACACATTTTTTATTTATTTTGAGGACATTTTTGCACAGTAGGAAAATTACTCATTAAAATGATTAATTAAATAGTTTCAAAGATTATTTCAGTTTTATAATAGGGATTGTAGTTCCTATTTTATTTGTGTGTATACATTTTCTCTATAAAAATTGTTTTGCTCAGAAATGAATACCTTGCATTTATAAAATGTAAGGCATTTTATTGGAGATTGACTTAAGGAACCAAAATGTGCCTAACATTTTGAGATGTAAGGACTCAATATGCTTTAGTTTTTAAATAAAGTGCATTTTCTTACAGCCTAGATGACATTCGAAGGATGAAGGAAAAGTCAAGATGCAGAATGGGCTGAATACTTTCACACAGAACTAAGCACCATAGTCACTCTCTGGCTCTCTAACAAAATTAATCCTTAATAAAAGCATATTCAAAGACTTAATACAGTTAAATTTGCAGGCTAGAGGAAATTAGCTTATTAGCTTAAATAACTTACCCAGAGTGAACTTTTGTCTACTTGAGACAAACATGTTCAAAAAATACAATACAAAAAAAATTCAGCTCATCATCAACTCCCAAAACCATCACAAATCTTCAAAAACAACTAAAAATCAAGGATGAGTTGCTTCTTTCTCCAGTGGCCGGCTGAAGTGATTCGCTAGAGTTATGGTTTGTGATTTTGAAGTGCACTATGAATGTGCATGACTATCTGGAGGTATGCTGTTTCTAACGAGGCACCAATGAAGCATTAAGTTTCCTTGTAAACAAATGGAAGGTTCTCTCTTACCACCCGCAATTTCAGTGAGATTTATTCTATTTTTTCCAGAGATCTCTGTTCCAGTCAAAACAGAGCAGAAGTACATTCATAAGAGTTCTATCTTCTCCACATTTGGTAGACTTACAAAAAACTAACATAAAAGTCTAGACAGAGAATCATAATATTACACTAATTTCAGATGCAAAAAAACTAAATTAAATGGCAATCCTATCAAACATTCATTCATTCATTCATTCATCTTCATGTCAGCTTTATTCCCTTTAGGGGTCGCCACAGCGTAATGAACCGCCAACTCACTGGCATATGTTTTACGCAGCGGATGCCCTTCCCTGCCGCAACCCATCTCTGGGAAACATTCACACACACATTCACACTTTAACACTATGGGCAATCGTTCTTATTCAATTCACTTATTCCGCATGTCTTTGGACTTGTGGGGAAACCGGAGCACCCGGAGAAAACCCACGCGATCACGGGGAGAACATGCAAACTCCACACAGAAATGCCACCTGCCCCAGCCGAGCCTAGAACCAGCGACCTTCTTGCTGTGAGACGACCGTGCTACCCACTGCGCCACCGTGACGCTCCCTATCAAACATATAAAAGTAAAAAAAAAATCACTTCACCCTCTTTAACTCTCATTCATTGTTATAAATGACCAATAAGACAACTGACTTTTTGATCTCCTGTCTGAGATAAAGGCTGTCTGAGAATAAGGCAGCTAAAAATGCATCAATCATGGACAAACTTTCAGTCTAATGTAATCCATTATCAAGTGAATAATGCAACTAATACACCAGTGTTTACAGCCTAAAAATAATGAGCAGCACTATGAATTTTAGTAGGCAGTCTGCCCTCATCTCAGCTATAAAATGCAAGTTTGCTTCATTACCTAATTTGCATAGTTTGCTAATGAACAGCCTCTCCTAAAACACATGCTAATACATAGGGCTATCAGCAAAAGCAATCTATTTCAATCAGTTCTCTTTGTTTTACTGAAAGACAAAAGTAGGGATCCCTGACCTAACTCTCCTTGTCAGAAAACTAATCGAGCTAGTGTATTGTTTGCAATGAATAAGGCCTGTGAATAAAGTGACCCAAAAGAGCACATGATCCCACAAGGACAAATCCTCTTTCGATAAATCATCGCAGATTCCACAGAATCAAGTCAACCACCAGAACTGGGTGGTAAATGTCACACGTTCATGAATATTAACATAAGGAGATGTCAGATAGTTGAATTATGTGGACAGAGAAGAGAGGCATTATCATTATCTGGATTTATTTGTTGCCTGTAATAAATAGTAGCGGCTCAAACACCAATAAGGGTTATTCAGAGACTTGATAGAAGCACTTACATGCTCCATTTTCTTGTGTTTAATTAAATTTAATTTCAAGGTTACAGGCAAGCTGAAGAAGACTGTTGCCAAAATGAAAGATTACTGGCAAGATCAATTGGTGCATTTTCAGCTTGCAATATATTTCGTTGAGTCCAAGATCGTCAGAATTTAAGCTTTTCATCAAGAATGCTTAACTTAACTTTTGCCTCAAGTTTTGTTCGTGATGAACAGATCATATATTGTTAGACTCTGTTTTGGTTTTCTAGATGAAGTGTGCAGTCAGGGGGATGATGTGGTGGGATATTCCCACGTGACGACTTGTTCAATTGGCAGCCAAGACCGCTCTGTGAATAACATTTGCCTGGTCTCCCTGTGCAGAATTTTGTTAGATTGTATACGTGTAGTGATGCAGTGCTATAAGGTGTAGTGTTAAATAGATCTAAATGTATTATCTAGAATACCTTTGGCAGTAGAGCACCCCTTCCCCACCACAGCTGGGTCTCTTTGTCTAACTTATCCACATTGGTCTCTGTAGTAAATTGTCATTGTCATTGATAGCTCCAACCAGCCTTTAAAACCTGTCAATTATTTTCAATCTCTGGTCCTCTTTTCTTTTAGTTCTTGTCTATTTGCCTCTCTTGCCTTCAGGAACTCTGCTCCTACACTTTAGGTGTGCCTTACTCAAAATTTCTGTAACAAGTTATTAAACCATTACATGCTCAGAAATCACATCTAACTTTTTAATGTTATTGATTAGAGAGTCAGATTTTGAGATTGAGAGTGTGTGGTGCAAATGAATATAACCGCATGTGTGTGAGAATGTATTTCTTAGCTTGTGAGTCCATGTGTTTGTGTGAGACGTCAATGCCTCCATCTCTCAGTTCGTTCCAGTCCAGCGATGCAGAAAATACAGCCTGATCTCTGCTATTACAGAGGGGATGAACATCAGCACAAGGAGGAAACACCTGTCATGAAATGGAGGAAAAGAAGAATAAAGTAATAAGACTCTCTGTGTCTCTGAAAGCATGTACTACATTTGGCTTAATGACCTCAGAGATGTATCTTCTGTGATGGACTTTGGACCGATACCAGTATTGTTGCTAGCTCTCTGGATGTTCATAGTGGAATAAAGCAGATGTTTTATTACTTCTCAATCTTGGGGTTTCACTAGAAAACCCGTCAAATTCGGGAAACAGGATGCCTCCGAAAGGATAAGACAAAGAATGAGGGAGCTTCGATGCACATTTGCTTGGTCTTAAATATTCAGAATGTCTATCTGCAATATTTGAGGCAATTAATAAAAAGCTAAGGTTTGAAAGGATCGTTTGGCCCATGGGGACTGATCTTACCAGTCAGAGTGATTCATAATAGGGTGTAATGATTATAATGAGAGAGCTTAATCCAGTATCAAGGTGAAAATATGATCAGAACTCAAGGGACGCCTCTGATTAGTGAGTGTAATAAGGAGTGTAGGAGGATTATGGAGACGTGCGTTGTTATTAAGGCCTCTGTGATTAAAGAGTAGAGATATTTACTTGAACGATCAGGCATTAATGGAACCATGCTTTCGGTGAGAGTGTTGCTTTTTTTAAAAGTTTCCATCAATAAGAAATGTGATTTAATTCATGGGAATATTTGGAATATGTTTTCAGAGTTCATTTATTTTAATAAATGTGAACAGACTTTTTAAGTTACGTTTTTTTTTTAGTTAGTCAGGTATATCCCAAAAAGTTTTGATTAAGGCTAATTTGACAAATAATCTTTATTTGTTTATTTATGAATGACATGCTTATTTGCAAAAAGCATAACACTTGCTTAATTAAGTTTAAATACCAATAGAAAGAATGCATTAATATGAAAATTGTGGAGAAAATTGAGTAAACAGTAGAGTAAAACGTCTATATGCTGAAATAAATAATATGGATATGAACTCATGATTTTAATGTAACTAATGAAGAATAAATCCATGAAATTGTTCATGCGTCATCTTCCAAGTTGCTTGTGAACTAAGCAAATGCTTAGAAAAAAAACAACTGTCATCTTAGCAGCAGAGTGAGGTGTAATAAAATCCGCAGCAAAAAATACATTGTATAAGATCTGTAGAAACAGCAAGTATCCGCATTAAAACATATGAAGTGCTGCGAAGAAGTATAACATAAAATATTTGAGGTGAGTGCTGGAGAGTTTCTGAAATACTGGAAGCATGGAGCAGGTGCAGGTCCTAATGAGCCCATGGTGCACAGGTGACTAGAAGAACTACAATATAGCCACCTCCCTTCAGGAGGTAATGAGGGTGAGTAGGAGAAGTGACACAGGCAGGTGATGCACAGCTAAGAAGAAGGTGGAAAGGTCATCAGAAGAAGAATAAGAGAGATTAGGATACCACAGCCATAGCGGCTGTCAGGCGATTTGAGCTCATGGATGCCCAAATGGAGATTTGGAAGGCACCAGTGGAACTGGGGTAATTGAGGACCTCTACAATGCAAAGCAGCAAGAAGAGTTCCCAGAAGAAACAGAGCTTGAGTGCTGCTGTGAAGCTGGAGAAGTTGAAGCTTGGTTTGACTGGAGGGTGATGACTGCCTCGAGTAATGGGGGGACTACAGAGATTTTCACATGCACATGGCCATTTTTTTTTCAACTCAGTTTTTCTTACCCCATTCGCAAAACAAAATTATCCACATGAACATGGGTATCAACAAACTAAAACTCTCCTAAAACGCTGTTATTAGTAAGTCATTCCAGTAGAGGGCAGCCGACTCCTTGTTATGGTCCAGAGTCCCTTATTCTTTTATTTTGGGCCGTGATGTCATCTTTTAATTTCTTAACATGGGCTTGTTTTATTTTCTGCTGCATCTGTGTTCAATTATGTCCAATGTCGAAGCTAACTCCACTCTCCAAAAACTGTTCTGGAATGAGTTTCTTGCTGGCTGTTTTCTGATCGCATGTCCAGGCAGAGAGGACAGTCATTTTGTGTTAAACCATATAATTTAATTTGTTAATTAACCATAACTTTATGTAGATAAGAGTGTTGATTTCATTTAGTTAGATTACACAGTAGAGTGATTTTTGTATTTGCAACTTGAATTTGAATTTTGAAGCTTATGAAACTTAAGAAAGGATTAGCACAATCTCCAAATGACTATTGAATCAGGGTTTTTTTTGTGTAGCCAAAAGCACGACCTTGCTTTGTCACTAAGAAACACACTTTTTGTGACTATTACAGTCTTATCTCACCGTGGTCTGAAGTGAAACAGTCTTCTTAGCATCACTGGACAAATAATTTATCTCATTCTCCACTTTTCTTTTCTTTCCTTTTGTGTTGGCAGTAGCCCTGTTGCTGCTTTTTCTCTATCTTCTTGTTTGTAATTTTTCTTGCTCTGTTTGCTTCTCTCTTCTTCTTGATAGTTTCTGTATGCTTTGTTTGAGTCTTTCCTCAACTTGTTTGTAATTTTCAAGCTCTTTTTGCATCTCTTATTTCCCTGAATTTCCCTGAAAACCTTCTTAATGTTGTATTTTACTTCTGCCCTTTCTTGTTTCCTTTGGTTTCTTTCTGTAGTTTTTCATTGTGTTCTTATGTTTTTCAGCTTTTTCAGAGGTGGTCTCTCTTACTTTTTCCAGCTCTGTTTTTCTTTTTTCTTTTCTCTTATACATGGCTCAGGATCAGAGTACCATCTATATAGATCAGCCTCACACTGACAGACAATCAAACAGCCTGTTCGCTCACAAATGACCCTTTAATTACTTATTTTCACACACAAATGCAGTGGGATTGATCTCAGCTTGTTGGATATGCTGAGCTAGACTTCCTGTCGAGTGATCGGAGCTTCCTGTCACTGAAGGAGAATGATCCTATTTACTCTTTATCTGCTCCTTCAAGGTGAGTTTATAGATAAACACCAATGACTCTAAGAGCTTTTCTTAAGAGCTAAATTGATTAATGTGCAAGGATCTGAATTAAATTATCTCTTTGTTGTAAGGAAGCTAGACCTTTAAACTCTGAATTGCTTCATTTCTTTACGTGTTTTGGAAGTGAAAGCTTAAAGGCTGAACCGGTTTGGTTTTTAGCTTTAGTTTGACACAAGTCAACAGTATGAATAAAATAAGACATGTTAACATAAAGGCATATATTGCATTTCTGTCTCCAGTAAGAAATGTTTTACCATCAAATGATTCACAATGTAGTATTTCACATAAAAGCAGAGCCAATTTATGTCATGTAAAAATGCATCAAAAAATACTTTATATTTAACAATATAATTAAAGGAGCATAAGTAGGACAAGTAAAGGAGCATGCTTGTCACTCTTGGTAGCTATCTGTTGGAGGTCACCCTGGTGAATGCAAGGCTTCCATATGCATCTGTGTTGGGGTCTCATTGGTTTTTATGGCAAAATTTGAACAGCAAATTGGAGAACCTGGCCTTCTCAAAGGGGGTGCTGGAGATTGTCTAGCAGCAGATTTGTCTTGGGCGACTTTAATGTCCATGTGGACAATGATCGTGTAATCAGTGTTTTGTTGTGTGGAATTTTTCTCAACACCCACCATGTTTGAAGAGTGGTATCCATCAATGCACATGTAACTCAGACACCATAAACTGAGTGTTAATGATTGAAATTGCTTCATCTGTCTTCTGGCTCTAAGTTTTGACTACATTAGAAGAGAGAGATACAACTGCCAACTGATCAATGCCTGATGATGAGTTAGATTTGCTGGTGAGCTGATGCTGTTCAGACCTTGCATTTAAGGCCTTGAGTGTCATGTTGAACCCTCAGGAACTCCTTCCATAAAGAGAGCTTCAAACATGTTCCGGAGCAGGTTGGGCACAATGAATATGACTGGGCAGTTTATTATTGGTGCATGGAGAAAGCTTAGGTCTGGGACGTCAAGTTAAATTAATTTCTAAAATCGCACACCACAACCAGTTGACTGCCCAGGGCGCTGTAGACACGAAACAATTTCTGGGAAGATGTGTTTGTGTGGCCATACAATAAATTACCAATTATAATATTTACACTTGTATTTTCAGTCATAAAAATATTAATAATCCCAGCAATGAGCATTTTCCAGCAAAATATAAAACAGTAAAGAAAATGTATTACAGTTTCATGGATTAGAAATAAATATTTGCTATAAATAAATATTTGATTGTTGATTTGTTTAACCTTCTAGGCTTAAATGATACACGACTGGACTGAGGGCAAATGGCACTTTTCAGAAACATCTGTTAAGAAAAAAATTCTGGATGTGCCCATTTTGTAGGAGGACCCAACTTGACCAAGGAGACCGGACAGATGATGTCTCCAGATTGGCCTGGAATGCGGATATTTTCTCCAGATAGAGCTGGAGGAATCACCTTTTGAAACACTCAACAATTTTGTACTTACAATTCTGAGTAACTTGGTTATGCACACTTGAAAACTAAGGAAAACACAGGTGACTTAAAATAAGCTAACAAGAGGAAAGCTAAAAAAAAATTTGATACTAGATCAAATATTCATTTAGGAGGGCACACTAGGAACACTTAAAATGCAGTCTGACTAAACAGCCACAGATAACTTAAAATAAGATGTGAGTACACAATGAATATGAAATGGGAATATTAAACAATAAAGGTAAGCATATAATGTGCACACATGACAATATACACACATGACATAACAAATAATGTATGTTTGGGCTTATTTGCCTGTAAAAAGGGAAGAAAATCATATACATTACATTTTTTCCAAGTGGTCTAAATGTAGTGGTGAAGGGTCATTGGTGTTATCAATGCTCCATTTTGTTGCAATTTTTCCACCCACACTGATCCAAAAAGCATCTCAGGGATAAATAAGAAACTGTACTTAACCGGTCACCAAAATAGAAGGACATAATTCAGTATCGATTGAGTCCCAGTGGTCTGGAATGAAGAGAGGCGTGTGCTATTACTGTACACAAAGTTCTATGCCTAGGACATTGATCAGAGCCAGAGCTCATATGGGGAAAATCAGACACACTTTATCTTATTCTTTGCTTTTTATTTGGATCTCAAACACATTAGGTACTGTTGCTGCGTGGCACCATCGATCTCAATATCGGACACTGTTATTTCCAGCACAATTCAAGGTAGATTTTCTATTGTGGTAAAAAAAACTCTTTGGGATTGAGAAAAAGATTTTTCAACTTGCTCATTTGTTTTTGCTTGGGCACTAAAGACATATTTTGAGATTATTTTATAATCATCCTATAATTATACCAAAACATTCCAAAGTTAACTTTGAAAATGAAATTAAAAACACACATACCTTCATATTTGATTTTTTTTTCTTCCACAAAAAGATATGGAATGTTCTGTGTATGTTTAATTTCCTTTTCAAGGTTAGCTTTTTTTATTTTTTGGTATAATATGATAATAAAATAATCTCAAATTAAAATTATAAAATTATCTCAAAGGTTATCATCTGCATCTCCATATAATACATTTTAAGAGGGTACCATTTGGCAGCACCAGTGGTATTTATTTATTTAACTGTTAACCTGTTACCCTAATGTTCTCAAAATACATTGTTGTGTGTGCTTTTTAGGTGTAAGCTCAGGACCACTCGTGTCTCCCTCCTCCCCTTCATCTGCCCTGATACCCGTCCCCAGCTTAGACTCAATAGAGTCATCCTCTGTGTCTGGAGAAGAGGATGGAGCTTCTGTGACACCCATCCCCTTGGAGTCAGAAGAGAACCAGAATGGTCAGGAATCAGAGACTGAGGATGAGAAGTCCCTTCGGCTGCTGTACTGCTCACTGTGTAAAGTGGCAGTGAACTCTGCCTCACAGTTGGATGCACACAACAGCGGTAAGAAAACATGAACTCCATGCCACAACAAAGCCTGTTTTATGTCTTTTACATGCATACTTAATTTAAAAGCATAAAAAGTATCAAATTAATTTCAGGTAACACTTTAGTTTAATGGTCAAAGTAATGCATTAATTAATGCTTAACTAAAATGAGGAGTTAGCTAAACAATAAAAAACTATTTATAAGGGAATAATTGAGTCTCTAGGTATATATTAGTCCAGAACTAATGCATAACTAGGGATTTTATTCATTAAAAACACACTGCTGCTTTACTCTAATGGATAGATTAGTGAAATGTGGTTTAAAAACATTTTTGTTGCAGATTATAAATATTGTAATGGAGTAAACCAAGTATTACTTGAAAAAGCACCATAATGTCATCCTGGTAAAATTCTGAGCTGCTGCTTTACTGTGCTTTATTTTTTACTTCGTTGTATTTGATAAATAAATGTAATATTCATTATCTACGATAACTTGTAAATAAATGTATTTATTCTGATAAATATATTTTTGAGACCATGTTGTACTGGTTTTAATTGCAGCAACAATTCAGAACTAGTTAAAGCGTGTACATGATGACCAAAACAATCTGTCAAAATCTAAACTAACTTTTTCAATACAAATAAACATTCATTTTGATTTTTTCTGTTTTGACACTTGTAGCTGTTAGGCTAAGAGTAAATTCTTACATTTATGAACTGCTATAAAAACAGTGTATAAAGGAAACATGAACATTAAAGAGCTGATCCAGCCCTCCAGGATATGTTCGAATGTCTATCGTTAAAATGATGAATGTGCTGAAGCTGCCATGTTCTCTTCCATAGGCACTAAACACAAAACTATGCTGGAGGCACGCAGTGGGAGCGGATCCATCAAATCCTTCCCTAGGACAGGGCAGAAGGGCAAACCCATCACCCCCTGTACCCCTGATACAGGCCTGCAGAATAAAACCTTTCACTGTGAAACCTGTGATGTGCACGTTAACTCTGAAACACAGCTCAAGCAGGTGACTTTGGTGTTTTGTTTCAGCCATTAACTGAAGTATTTTTTTTTACCATATATATATATACATATCGTAGTTGCTTTTGCCAGTTTTACTAATGGGCTAGTTGGAGTTTAAAATGTAGGAGTTCTAGGGTTTATACAATAGAGAAACTATTATGCCCTTTTAGACTTGAATCTAATAGAATCTCTAGTCTAGAACATGACAAGTAAACTTTCCACTGAAATCTTTTATAATTACTTGCAAAAAAACTGTCCATATTATGACGCAAATTAGTGGCAATGTTTTATGCTATGACTTCAGACAAGGCATGCAAAATAAAAAAACATGTTTCCAGTGTGCCGAGTCCTTTTTACATTGAAATCTGTGACATAGCAATCGCTACAAATAAATAATTAAAGGAATATTTGTATTCAGATGAGGGATAACTATTTTTTTATTAAATATCTCTAAACATAATTTATATTTTTACTGAAATAGTATTACATAGGCTCCCCACACTGCCAGTAATGTCATTCAAAATGAGACACAGACAAAAACGGTGAAACTTACTTCTTTAACTTAATAAAAATAATTTATAATTGCATAAGATCTCCATCTTTCAACAGTAGTCCTTTAGTAAATCCAACATTGGATAGTTGCTTGGTCAAAAAGGAGTTTGCTCTATTTATGAACTTCCATTTCTCTTTCACTGGTAATAATAAAGAGTGTTGGGAAATAGAGAAGTAGCGACGCTTGGTGAAAAGGAGTGGTGAGAAGGGGCACAGTTAAATGAACATGGCAATTAATATGGGTGGGCAGGAACCAATTACATGGCATAAAATGCTTACATGACATGAACCAATCTTTTGATGCAATTTCAATTTTACAAATTATTTATTAATTTTACTATTCTACTTTGAAGAATTTTAACAAGTCTAACAGGGCTGTGTTCACAACTTTCATGCAGATTTCTGTCAAAACAGATTTCTGAAAAGTTGACTTTTAGCTTATCTGTCTGAACTGTTCAACCCCAAGATGAGATATGACGAATATATAAAGAGCAGTAATTCATGTTTGAAATATTTGGCAAGTCTCAAACAGAATCAGCATGCTCTTCACAAGCCCAAAAGTCTTACTGTCAGTGGTATTAGAATTTTTTATTCTCAAAGGAAGCAAATTCAGTAATAAGATTAAGTAATGTAATCTGGTTGGCATACGTTTATTATGATTTTTTTATGAATCACCTAGGGGTGTCTTTGGGCCCTTGGGGAAAACCACATCTTGAGAATCACTGAGAATCAAAATTTCATCAGTTTATCTCAGTGATCACATGGTATGTTTTCATCCTTAGCACATCAGCAGCAGAAGGCACAAAGACAGAGCTGCAGGGAAACCAGCAAAACCCAAGTTCAGTCCCTACAGTAAAACCCCCAAAACAGCCGTGAAACACACGGTGAGTTTCTCACTCTTTTCCCCAGAAACACTTAACTTCGTATTACTGCACACTTTACTGGGTTCTGGTTTAATGGCATTTTTCATTTATTAACACTTCTCCACATATTTTGTATTTAAGTAAGGATTTTATTTCAAAAATAAGCAGCTCTCTCAATACTATGTGCATCAAATCCAAAACTTTCAAAAGCAATGTGTTTAAACAATTAAAAAAAATTAACTAAAGAAAATCAAGTGAAAAAGAAAGTTTTTACTCAGCGAGGTGCATATGCTTGGTGTTAATTTTGCTTATGGAGGCAATGATGAATAACTAGAGACACATCTGTCAAGCACAATGTGATCACAAAGGGATTTCTACTCTCACATAGATCTATCATAAGGGTCCAGAAACAGGAAGAGACTGGAGCGCATGAGTCATTGATAGTGCTTGTGATCTTTAAAAGAGAATATAACCATGCCTTTGGAACAACATGAACACAATGAATGATTGCCTGTTGTGCAATATTTCTAACCGTAGTGCTTTCCAAAAACCTGCACTGTCCAAGAAAAGTAAGCAAGCCAAAACTTTTAGCAAAACAAGTTAAGTCACATTAATTTATTTAGTGGTTTAAACAAATCCGATTACGTCAAAGCAGTCTCTTAAAGGAAATTTAAAACATGGAAAATTCTAAGTAAATTTAGAATGTTTATTTTGACAGCTTTAGTGACAACAGTTCAAGTTGTCAAGGAACAAATTGAGGGGAATTTCAAGTCACCAATCAACTTGATATATGGTACATGGTTTTAGACTGCAGTAAGGTATAGAAGTGGATGTTTTATATACTAAAGGTGGCTACCAGATGTGAATTACTTTAATTCTTATTAGCATAGTATTCCTTTTTAAAAGGTAAATTAAGCCCTGAGAAAAACACAATGAAGTAATTGATATGAAGTTAAATATTAAATTAGGTCACCTTTAGCAATTTTTGGCATTTTGTAGAAATTCTTTAAGCAATCATTTAATTCAAGCATTTAGATGCATGTTAAGGCAGGACAGGAATGAAGAGATGGGATTTAACCAAATTAAATAGTTGTTGACACAAGAAAAAAATCCCATCTCTTTAAGGAGAATCTTTAAAAGTCCATTCGATGACTCAAGTTGGTGCTTGGGAACCAAAAATAGGTCCCTCTCTAATGAGAATTAAGTTGAATTCTGTTTCTTATTTGCAGCTTTCCATTACAGCTAAAATTAGGTTTTAAGGGTTTTAAGGTTTCTTGGTTTGAAGGCTCTAGAGTGCTTAGTTTAGATACAGAGGTACATGCTAGAAGCTGGGTAACGTTGTATTTCTACTAAAAGCTCCTGCTATGATCAACAGCTAATGTTTACTTGGTGGATATTCATGGTAACTTTTTGCTTAAGAGCGTACTGACAAAGAAATCCAAGCAGAAATCTGAAACGTCATGCCCCTTAACTATCATCGGCTCCAGACCAAACATCAAGATGCTCTATAATGTGATTTACAGTCCCGCTTGGAAAAAGCTCCTTCCCTCTTTAAGTAAAATGCTTATTAAATATTTTTACATGAACATCTACTATAGTCAGCTCAGTACATTTGCAAGCGTTTTATGCATTTTAGATGCATTTTATTTAAATTTTAAAGGAGTACCTACCATTTTTTTTAATATGACATGACTCCAGTCTTATTTACCTTGGCTTAATGCAAAGTCATAGAAAATAGATAAATAATGAAAACCTTACATATTTATAGCTTACATTAATTACAGTTCACTTATTAAACTATAAAATATAAATATAACAACTTAAGGATTTTTGTTCCTTTTGAAATATTCTAGATATTATTATTTTATACCTTTCAATGTTTATTTAGATCTCACAACGTGCTTTATCATTAATAAACTACTGATGGTTTTCTGTCCAGCAGGGAAAGATGCCTGTGGGTAAAGATCTCTGCCCTCCACTGACCACCAGATTAATATCGCCTCACCTGGCTGCTGTTGCTGCTGCGGCAACTGCCTCCATTAACTCCACCTTCCCTTTGCGTGCCTGTCACAACCACACCCTCTTTCAAACTCAGGCTCTCCCCTCTGCATTGCTCCGCCCAACACCAGGACCAATCAGGACTGCTCACACACCTGTGCTGTTTGCACCCTATTGACCTTTGAATTGCTGATGGGATAGCTCGATCTAAAATGTGAATTATTTCTCCAATAACTTGTTCAATGACTTATCAAGGTTAATGAGACGTAAATGAAATAATGTATACTTTAGAAAGACTTTCCCTTTAACTCACCACTCATCCTGGGCACTCAGCTCAGAGCTAAAGCGCGATATTGCAATAATTAACAAATTAAAGTCGAAAACGGATTCTATGCATAGTAGTTTATGTCGCGTGATGTTCAATGTATTGATGTGGATCATGTGGTTTTATTTTAATGGAAACCATCCCTTATTTTCATCTTTAATAAAGATTTATTCTGTAAATTTAAAGGTTAGCTTGCAGACACGTGTAAAAGACACGCCTTTCTTTTTTTTAACTTCATTTCTTTTAAACGTCAACAAATAGTCAAGAAATGGGCAATTTATACAATATTATTTGTTTAGCTAACCACCTTTGTTTGCTACTCTAGACATTTTTATTTGGTTTCTGAGGAAATTGCACTCAAAATTGTCAGTAATTGGAAGAACTTGTTAGCGAATAACAAATCTTTGGCAGTGAATGATTTTTTTAATTTTAGGGAGGTGGGTTGGAGATTTGCTACCCTTTTGCACTTTATATCGCTCTAGTTCATTTCAGTTTTCAATTTCATTTCCAGTGGTTGGGTAAACGGGTCTCCCAAACTGAATTCTTTATTTGCTGCTAATTGTATTTTAACACAATTTTGAACAAACCAAAATTTTGTGTTACATTTTTTGAAAGTTATTTTCACAATAGTTTTTTTTTTCACAAATGACAAAAATAATAACGTCTAAGGTTACGTAGGTAACCAAGGTTCCCTGAGGGAACGAGACACTGCGTCCAACGCTATGGGGAACGCTTGCTGCGTTTCCGGCTCTGAATTATATGTAAAATCTCGTCCAATGGACAGGTGTGACGTCATCCGAGTGCGACGTCGCACCCGTCGTGCGCAGTATAAAGGAGCCTACGATGGAGACGGCCACCAGCTTTGAAGCACAGTAAGCGCCGTCAGGCCGTGGCGAAGTGGCCTGGGGATGCAGCGTCTCGTTCCCTCAGGGAACCTTGGTTACCTACGTAACCTTAGACGTTCCCCTTCAGGAACTCGAGCTGCGTCCAACGCTATGGGGAACGAGTGTCTAAACACGCCAATTCGCCCCGGACTGACAGTGTCTTCAGCCCGGAGAATCATCCAGATCCAATACAGGACCGGAGCAACATCAAAGAGCGTGGACCATCCCGCAGCGCTACCAATCCTGGAAGAATACCAGATGACAAGGCCCTAGTCGCCACTCCTCTTGTGGAATGTGCCCTGTCCCCAAGGGGGCCAGAAAGCTAGAGGCTTACACCTAAGTATAGGTGTTAACATTTTTCCACAGTCCATCTGCTCACTGACTGCGTATTAGCAGGAGAGTCCGCCTGTGTGGACCATAGCACACAGGCTGGTCTGAGCTCCACTGAGCCATGCGACAGACCTAACAGCCCCATGCCCACACTGGGCAGATACTAATAAGGACCTAGACAGGGAACTCACCTGGAGGAGGAAGAATGCCTGGAACCTAATAGGACACGGGGCGATGTAAGGCACCTGCGAGACATAGCTCGGCTTAGGGTGCAGGAAGACTTCAGAAAGTCTTTTGCGTGTAATCTCCCTTCCTATTAAGGGAAGCATGGCGCTTAGAAAAGCTGTCATAAGTGACAGGAAGACGCAAGTACACGTCGCCCAGAGTCTCACAGAGGCCTCTTAGGACCCCCAAGATGATGGCCAGGTCCCATATGGACACTCTTGTACAGATCAGGGGCCTCAGCCACCTGGTACCGCGAAGACAATGAGTGGGGGGGAGTGGGGGGGTGGGGGGGGGCACTGCCCACTGCCCACTGCCCCCTGCCCCTACCCTACAGAACTCTAGCACCGATCTTGACCGGGCAGAGCTAATTTAAAGTGTGGGAACACCCCAACACTGTGACAGTCGTTGTCTCGCGTCAGACCTCCTCGTAGATGGAGCCCTGGAGTGGAGAATGGTCACAATGACCTCGGCCTGGAGGCCGAACGCTAGAGCTGGACCCCCACCGGGGCTATAGATACAGCGCAATTCTGGACGGGGATGAACCACCGTCCCATATTATCTCTCCAGGACTCCGGGAAGCAATGACGGCCCTGATAAGCATGGGATACAAGTAGACCCGAAGCCCTGGTCACCGAGAGCCTGGGTGAGCGCAGGTGCAATATACGCTCCCTGAAGCACCGAGGGTGGCAGGGTTAGCGGAAAGTGGTGAAGGGTCGCCGGGAGACGACAGCCTTCCAAGAAGTGCGCCGCTCTATGAAACCGGAGACCCCCCTGGCCGTCAGCTTCCGGGAAGCAGTGCTACTGGGGTGATGGTTCCTGATAAAGCACGGGATTCAAGAAGACCCGAAGCCCTGGTCACCGAGAGCCTGGGTGAGCGCAGGGGCAATATACGCTCCCTGAAGCACCGAGGGTGGCAGGGTAGCGGAATAGTGGCTAGGGGTCACCGAGAAACACCAGCCTTACATGAAGTGCGTCGCTCTAAGAAGCCGGAGACCCCCACAGCCGTCAGGAGCACTTAACCACAGCCTGTTCATAGGAATGATGGTCCTCAGACTTATCATTCTCTGGCTGGGGCTTCCCCAGATGTCGGTCCCAGGTGCGACACAGCAACTGCCTCCAATTCAACCGGCCCGGGATGTAAGATGCTCTAAGGGAGCAGAGCTTGTACGGGCCTACAGGGAGAAGCGTAGGCCCCCCCTGTCAGTTGATGTTGACCACCACGGACATATTGTCTGTGCTTCCGTAGAAGCACTGATGGCCTCTGATGTCTGGCAGGAAGTGCAAAATGCACAAAAAAACAGCCAGCAACTCCAGGCAATTAATGTGCCAAGGAGATGGGACCAATCCTACCGACCATGGGTAGAGCGGTTCCCGAGCACCGCCGACCCTCCACCCGTGCGAGGACACCTCCGTGGTTATAGTTACTCGACGGCACGGTGCCCTCCACGGGCCCTGGGACAGGAACACAGGGTCCCTCCAACGAGAACGGCACTGGGGAGAGAACCCTGCACTCCCCAGCCACCACTGAAGGGGCCTCATGGAGCTGACAAACGGAAGAATAGACCTAGCCTCGCTCTCCTGGTCCCCTTCTAGGATCGCAGAGATCCTGGCCTGTTTAGACAGGCACACCCGCATGTGGTTGAATCCCATATCCCACATACTTACCTGTTTGGGTTGGGGAAAACCCACTCTTGCGGGGAATCTTGGAGAAGGTCCTGTGAGAGCGAAAGGCTGACAGAAAGCCTTCGGTACTGGTAAGTCATTGACGGCTCCTGATAAAGCACGGGATTCAAGAAAACCCGAAGCCCCGGTCACCGAGAGCCTGGGTGGATGCAGGGGCAAGTCCACGCTCCCTGAAGCACCAAGGGTGGCAGGGTAGCGGAATAGCGGCGAGGGGTCTCTGAGAGACGACAGCCTTCCATGAAGTGCGTCGCTCGATGAAGCCGGAGATCCCCTGGCCGTCAGGAGCACTTACCGAAGAACTTCCTGTGAGAAGGACAAATAGGGACTTGAAAGTATTCTGTAACTAACCAGTCACTGTACTTGATCTGCGCCACGATCTGCTTTAAGGTAAACAACTTGAATGGCAACCTCATGATGCGACTGTTCAAGCGCCTCAGATCGAGAATGGGGCGCAGGTCCCCGTCCTTCTACAGAACCAGGAAGTATTCTGAAACCCTGATTCTGTCCTACACAGGCACCACCTCAATGGCCCCTTGCGCAGCAGGGTGCAAACTTCCTGGTCCATGACCAGAACTTGCGAGATAACAACAGTAGGCAAAACCCCGACAACACGGGGCTACCGTTTCATGACCCGCAAGACCCACTGGGAGTGGCCTGGAAGGCTGAAGAAGCCCCCATGAAGCGACTCAGGGGAACCTACCTCGTGAGGTCGGCTTCTGGTCACTGGTGGGTAACGACTCCTGATACAGGCACGGGATTCGATGGAAGACCGGAAGCCCTGGTCACCGAGAGCCTGGGTGAGCACAGGGGCAAAGTACACGCTCCCTGAAGCACGAAGAGTGGCAGGGTTAGCAGAATACATGTTGAGGGGTCACCGAGAGACAACAGCTTCTCGAAGTTGTAGACCCCCCAGCCCGTCAGGAGTGCTTAGCCGCCGCCCGTTTATTGAAATGATGGTCCTCAGACCATATTTCCCTGGGCTGGGGCTTGTGTCGCCACCCCTCGGGAGGCAGCGACACTCCGCTTCTGGGCCTCTGTACCCAGAAGCAGCAGCCTTAGGAGTCTGCTCCCACCCAGCAGAACTCCAGGTAAGCCCTCCCCACCAAGGCCGAGGTGGCCCAGAACGGCTTTGTGGGGAGGGCCGGGACCTTCAGGGATGACGTTCATAACAAGGCAGAGCTAGCTCGCAAGCCTCTGTCCACCTTGGATCATCCCATACCGCGCCCCTGCATCCCCTAGATGTTCGATAGTGAACATCGGGATAAAAAGGCAGGCTGCGCTGATCCCCGGACCTACCACCTCGGTGTGCAGGTCCGGGAAAACAGAAGGCCCCGGCGTGGAGTTTGCAACCGCGGGTGCTGATAGCGTTCATCAAGCTAGCTCTCCATGAGAGGCCTGTGCCGCTGGCAGCCAGAAGATACCTTTTGACAACGCAAGTCACAACCTCCAACCGCTCCTCGCCTAGAGTGGGAGGAGCCGTCACGAGTCAAACCCCGCGACCGAAGCGGGCGCTCTGCCTCGGCAGAAGCGGCCAAGCCACCTGGCGCAGGGGAGAGCACTTTTCTCGAAAAATGCTCTCCGCGAGCGGAGTGTGCGCAACTCATGCGTTCACAATGCTCACAGCCGACTCCCTCAAGAGCCATCCGCTCGCAAACGCCGCCTGGAGCACGTGCGATTCGAGCCTGGTGGCCAAAACCGGCGCTCCGCCTCAGCAGGAGCGGCAGCTTGGCCACCGAGGAGAGCACTTTTCTCGAAAAATGCTCTCCGCGAGCGGAATGTGCGCAACGCATGCGTTCACATTGTTCACAGCCGATTCCCTCAAGAGCCGGCTGGCCTTGATCCGCTCGCAAGCGCCGCATGGAGCGCGTGCGGCAGCCTGGCCATTTGGGCACAGCGGAGAGCACTTTCCTCGAAAAATGCTCTCCGGGAGCAGAGTGCTCACAGCTATCTCCCTCGAGAGCCAGCTGGCCAACATCCGCCCCCAAGCGCCACATAGAGGGCGTGCGACTCGATCCCGGTGACCAAAGCGGGAGCTCCGCCTCAGCAGGAACGACAGCCCGACCACCGGGGGCGGAGAGAGAGTGCAATTCATGCGTGCTTAAAGCTCACCGAGCTTGATCCGCTCCCAGGCGCCATAAGGAGCGCGTGCGAGTCGAAGCCGGTGACCCAAACGGGCGTTCTGCCTCGGCAAGAGCGGCTATTCTCCACTCCCAAGCACGCCAAATAGAGCTCGTAAGCTTTCAGCAACAAGTACAAGATATAGTTGTCCACACTTTTGGAACAAGAAGACATATAAAGTTCGCTTACTGAATGCAGAAAAGCTGGTGGCCGTCTCCATCGTAGGCTCCTTTATACTGCGCACGACGGGTGCGACGTCGCACTCGGATGACGTCACACCTGTCCATTGGACGAGATTTTACATATAATTCAGAGCCGGAAACGCAGCAAGCGTTCCCCATAGCGTTGGACGCAGCTCGAGTTCCTGAAAGGGAAATAATGATATGCCATTACATTTTCTAAATGTAGACTATTTAAGACATAGATGTCATTAAGAACAAACACAAGTACATACAATGAATATATATTAATGAAAACAAATCTTTGCTTAAAAGACAAGCTTTTAACAATAGAGATAAAGCCTAAGGGTTTTTAAGGTTAGAAAAGACATAATCACTCGTGAATAATTCCAGATCATTTGATAAATATAAATATAATGAGGCAGATGGAAACACTGACCCCTGAAACAGAGTTATGTTCTTCTACAACCACTGTATTTAAGTTTTGCCACTTGAGATTACATAAAAAAAATAAAAGCTAAAAAGCTAAATGACTAAAAAGTTTTCTCTGAATAAAAAAAATGATTTAGCTGATTTAACAAAAAATTTCTCCAAAAATCCTAGTCCTGTAAATTACCATTAAAGGTACAGTATGTGATTTTGTGGTCAAAACTGATACTGCAATATTATAAAAACTACTTTGAATTCTAGATTTATTTTCCTCCTTTCAGGCTAAATGATTCCATTTTAGGAATACAACAGCGATACTGATACTGGTATCGATACCCGATACCAAACTCTAGTCCTCATACTCGTACTCATAAATACATGCAGAAACCTTGTGATATCAACAACAGAAGTTTCAGAACAGCAAGAACAGAATGTCTGGTTCAGCTGGATAAAAATACTTTAAAGATTTTTTTAAATTACTTTAATTATTAATGCACCACATGCATGGCAGGCTGAAAACTTCCCTCAGTAAATATCAAATATCAAGTGATGCAGTTACAAGTACTAAAGTTACTAATCTTAGTGTATAATTTTTTTAAAGTGAGTACCCATACTTTCCACATGAAAATTATAATTATATTGGTGCAACCCTAGTTTCCCTTGATAGACTATGTTTAAACTAAGCATATACTCTGAGAGTGAGCTTGTTTGACTGGCCAGTGCCATAACATCAGCCCATAACATACAATGTAAACATAAACATTATTTCTGGGCTGTAATTTATCTTTTTACTTGCGATTATTCTGGCTGGAATGCTACTGTCAGGGAAATCAGAACATCAAATGAAATTCTTGTGACAAATCAGAGGCAGACTATCATTAATTGTGTTACAATTCTTACATACTGCACCTTTAATATTGTTAGTAATGCTAGTTATTAATCTCTGTGCAATAAGTGTAGACATGCTTTTAGAAAATTCACCCTGAGCCATAAATCTCACACGGCTGATAATGCCAGAATGAAATCTGGTATCATACAAACTCAGTCAGGTTCCTAAATTTATATATCCCAAACCTCATCCAAAAATAGTCACCAACAAATGTCCAGTGCTTGATTGATTTTCTTGTAAGCGAATCAAGTCCTGTTGTGTGTGTCGTAACAAGTGTGAAACACAAATGGATGGTTTCCAAGGTAAAATGCTGCTGATTTCTGTAAAAGCAAGATGGAAAAAAATAGGGGATGTTCGTTAATTTGATGAATATGCAAATGTGTGAGGAGTGAATTGGCATTTCACCTGAAAACATCTCATGAATTTTAATGAGCTACCAGGGCATCAAAGCTTGTGTGTCTCCTCTCTCAGAATGTGAAAAGTGACAGTTTCAAATAAAGATTTCTGCTTTTTTAATTGACTGGTTTGTCTGGTGTGAATTAAACTGAAGGGATTTTCCAATAGAATAACTAACTGCAGATGAGACTGTGACTAAAATAATAACTTTGCAGGGTAAAGCTGATGGACTCTGCTTGTTTTGGTTTGAGGAGATGGTGAAAGTGAGTCATCCTTTTTTTCAGTCACTAATCTGTGAATGACCTCTTCTCAAAACAGATAAAACATGCTTAGAAAATGCCAATATAAACTTGATTTGAACCAGGCTCTGGTTTCTGGAGTCTCGGTTTGCAAGTGTGTGTGGGTGTGTGTGTGTGCGTGTGTGTGTGTGTGTGTGTGTGCGTGTGTGTGTGTGTGTGTTCATCTGTCTCTTTGACAATCCTCTGTAATTTAAAAGCTTATAAGTCAGAAGATGCATTCCTTTGCTGACTTTCCCCTGAACTCCTTCGAATAAACTTTCAAGGAGTTAGCAAAACAAACAAAAAATGACAGAGGAGAGGAATTGTCAGAAACCTTTTAAATCTGACACCATTTAATATATTTTCCATAATACATGTTTAGAACTTATATTTATGTTTCTTTGTTAAGATCAAGTGAGAGATTTTAACAATTAGACAATATTGGGCACTGTAACAGATACAGCTGTCTGATGGGAGATTGCATGTTCTCTTTGAGGTTCTTTGTATTTTGTAGCACAGCTTTAAAACAGTTATGCCATTATTAAGATATGAGTGAGAGTAAACAGTGAGTGTTAGTGGCCCTGGACTGGTTGTGCTACTGCCTCACAACAATCCTCAACCATATGATTCATAAATTATTCAGTGACAAAATGCATTAGTGATTAATACATAAAACAATAAAACATTGCCATATGAAGAAAATATTACACATTAAACCTCACAGTAAAATATTACCATTAAATGTCTTCCTTTCTAGTCTATTGGGTCCTTCTCTACATAGAGCTCAATTAACATTTAGCTTCTACTTTACCTTAAAAAAAGTTTATCTAAAAGCTACTTATTACAAAGGTTTTGTGAAGAATTGGCTTGTAGATGATGAAAGAGAGTGTGTCTGAACTGTTAGTATAACAGAAAATAAGCAATATAAAATACCCACGAGTGGGAAAACCTCCAATAACAAAAGACTACCCATGAACTGATAAAGTATAAATAAAGCCAAGTAAATAAACACAGAGTAGAAGGTATAAAGTCTTCAAAGAACTAAACTTAAGAAAACAGGAATTACAAGACAAACTCTTAAGGGAAAGGTGTGACAATGTTTAACAGTTTAAAGGGAGAAGATTTAACTTAAATGAGATCTAACTCAGGTGGACTAACTCAACTAACCGGGGAAAAACAAGACACAGGTGGAAATCAGTGACAGAGTGATCAAGACAGAAGTGCAAATACAAACAGGAATGAAATAATCAACAAAAGACCGATCGCCCTAAAGTAACAATATAACCTTAACAAAGAGTCAACAAAAACCCAAACAGAACGTTTAGATATATTTTAACTCAGTTTGAGTGTTATTTGTACTCTATTCAGAGAGTATTTAATCATACTCTTGATAAGAGTTCTTTCTACTCTTAATTTTCTTTAGTTTTACTGTTTAGTAAAAAGCAAAATATAGTACTACTGAAATATAATTTTACAGAGCTTTTGTTTTTCATTTTGTTTTTGTTTTTTAATTTAGGTAACTTTTTGGTATCACTGCAACAATAATAAGAATAGAGTATAATAGGTGAAACAATTACGTAGTTGCTGTTGAGAACAGGCACACAATGGACTCCGAAGTGGTTGAAAATATAGTTTTTGGAGGCAAGCGGGTGTTTTCATTGAAGTATTTTCATTGTGTTTTATCCAAACCATGACCCAATCTTATTAACAATTTTCCTGGCGTGTATTTTTCATTTACACTCACTGAGAATTACTGCATTTTTAAACATCCTCTTTGAACAAGTTAGCAAATGTTCTTTTTGAATATGTAAATGTGACTTATTATATGTGTATATATTAATCAGTTAAGCTTAAAGGGCTGCGAGTTAAATATATAAATACAAGAGTTAATATTGGTAATATTTTTTTCTTCTTCAAAATATTTTTTTGTTCAACAGGTTAAACCTCTGAGATTTGTTACAAAGTTACAAAGACAGTCAGAATTTTTGATGGAATTTTTCTTTTGAGGGACTTTTCATTATTAATAGTTCAAAAGGCTCTTTTATGAACTCCACGCATAAAGAGAAGAAGCTTCTCTTGGATGCGAATGCTAATTACAGCATTTGTCAAGATCAGGAATAAAAGTGATGCTTGAATTTCCTCTAAGGATCGTCTCGTTCCATTAGTCTGCTTCAGATATTTCTCAGACACTCAACGAGTGCCAGGACTCAAGAGCTCCATGTAAAGTGTTAAATGCTGCACTGGGAGATATGAGAAGGATTTGTGGAAACAAACCACAATGTGGATTAAGTGTCTAACACTTTCACATTCAAAGTATTTCATGCTTCAAATCAAATTTAGCTAATGAAAAGAACAACATGACTGAAAAAAACCTTTAGTTTAAAACAAAAATAACATTTTGTTGTTTCCACAACATGTTGACAGAATGGACCAATTTCGCATCCAATAAACATCAACAACTTACTCTTAATGTCTAGGAAGCCTGCTAGAGCTTACAATTTAGAGTTTTAAAGTTTAAAGGTAAAATGCTGCCCATATCAAATATTACTCTATATTAAATTTGTAAAAAAAAAAGAGAGAGAAAGTACAGGCAAAACATAAATTTAAAAACCTATTTTTTGCATAGTTTCACAGAACATTTAAAAATAACTGTAAAAAAAAATCTGAACCATGATTTGAATGGTTTATCATGATGCCATTCTACGTCTAATATAAAAAGAGCACCTAGGCTTCTAGACATGAACATAACACTTCACTCACACAAGCAAGTTTACTAATTCAACAAAGAAACTATTTAGACAGAGACATGTAATTTAGCCATGTGTTTTAGTAAATAAGCATAAGCTTTAAAGTAAAAATAAGATAATGATAGCTGGCAAGTGTTCGGGATATAATTCCAGAATGCAATCCAAGTTTAAAAAAAAAAACCCTGGAGATCATGAAAACAGACTGTGATTATGTCATATTAACAGGGCATTTGTTCTGTATTTTTTATATTTTATTGCTTTTTTTATTTTTATTTCTTTAAAGAAAATGCATACTGTTATACCATTCTTACATCACTCTTATACTTATCATAAGTGAAGTGAAAGTGACCAGTTGGCCAGATATGGAGTGACCCATAACCGGAATTTGTACTCTGCATTTAACCCATCCCAGTTTACACATACAGCAGTGAACAAACACACCGTGAACACTCACCCGGAGCAGTGGGCAGCCATGGCTGCAGAGCCCGTAAAGCAGTCGGGAAAATAGTGCCTTGCTCGAGGGCACCACAGCTGTGGTTTTGAAGATAGGAGAGAGAGTGTTTGATCACTCACACCACCTTCAACTCAGTGGAACTGGAAATCGAACCAGCAACCTTCTGATTACAAGTCGATCTCCTTATCCACCAGACCACAACTGTCTTTTAAATTTATTGAATTTAGATTTAACAAGATCCCAATCGTATAATAAATTAATTATCATAAAGTGAAATTGCATATGTTACAATAACTTTACAGCCAATGTTTTAAAGTTTATTTGTTGTATGAAATAAAACAACCTGTATTTTTAGCCATTTTTAAGTGTATTATTTGCTCTCATTGATTTGCATCCTGGAGAAGATAGTCATGCCATAAGGAAACTTGATGAAATTTAGGGTTTGTTAATCTCTAATCCAATTTATAAAAACAAACAAACAAATGCAAACTGTATTTCTCCCAAGTATGTTCAGTAAGATGTTTAACCTTTACCCTGAATGATGAATTCATATAATATCCTCAGGTAGGAATGTGTTGTTTCATCTGGCCTAGATTTTCACTATACTTTCATGCATTGAAGATGATGACATACATCACTGGTGTACCTGATATGCTGGAGATAATTATGGGTTTTAATAGCAGAGTTGAAGTCTGCTTTAAGCAAGATAAATGAGTCGTTTGTGACAGTGTCTGAGAAGGGTAGTTTCATCTGTGGATTTTAAAAGAGGGTCATTCTTATTATTTTGAGGGCAAGCGACATTCTCACTTTGGCTCGAATTTTTGGCATATGAAAAAGCCATTAGTCTCAAGTGTATAATTTATGTCTTACAAATATGAATTGTCCTTGATTTTTGTACTGCAAGAGTTCATAATGCCAATGTCTTGTTTGCTTTTGCTGAAGAGAGGTCAGAACACTACATGATAAAAACTGATTACCAACCACTCAAAAAACTTTAACATTTCAATAACCGTGACAAGGTAATATTTTAAATCATAAAAACAACCTGAAAAACAATGTTTGATCTGACAAAATTTGGGAAACACAAGCAATAAAATATATACCACCTCCAGTCCAGAGTCCAGAGCCCACTCAACAAAATCAGTCAGTGCAGTATAAAAATGGCATCTTGCCTACTCCCCTTCAACCACAAGGGAGAGGGGGGCCTCTGGCCCTGGGTCGCTTCTCAGACGCAAAAACCTCCTAAAGATAGCTCTCATAGTTTGACTCATCATGCTCGCCTAGTAGCAATACTAAGTCTATTTCAGTTGAATGGGAATTTGTGAATTACTCATAAACCAACCTACACTAAAAAGCAATCACAGATCAAATTCAATTCAAACCAATCCCTTGGCAAAAACAATTGCAGCAACACACTGTGATGGTGTCAGGTATAATCTGTTACAAATCAGTTTTGATGCATGAGTTATGTTTTCATTGTCCCCCTATTAGTTTCAGATGATCATTGATTCATGTTTAGGTCATGTTGCAATACTTTATTGTTGTATTGGCTTGTATTTTGGATTTACTTCCTCATTATTTGCTTTCTACACCTGTCAATTGTTGTCTTGTTAACCTGTCATCACCTCCATGAATTTCTCTAAAAATAACTCCATTCCTTATCCAACATCTGCACTGTAAAAAAAAGTATATACAGAGCAAATGCCATGTTTATTTTAGCGAATAGTCCATTTTCTTGATTTAAAAGCTTTTACCTGCATTAGTGTAGCATTCTGGGATAGTCTACTTCAAACGCTGTTTGGTATTATATCCTGAGCACCTGTTCTCTATTATTATCTGGTCTGCGTGAAATAAAAGCTTGTTTATTTACTTATTTATTAAACTATATTGTTAAATGACATGTTTCCGCCTAAATAGTGTATTAAACTTACTCATGTGGGATTTACAGATTGTATAAACTTTTTGAATTCAGCTTAAAACCAAGTTATAACAGTTTTTTTTTTTACAGAGGGATGTGATCCGGCCATCGCTTCCTGGTTTTGGATTCTTCTCATCACCAACACGTTCTCCTAGCCTCCTTTACCCCTTTAGAAAGTTAACCTTAGCTGGATCCCAATGTTGTTTTTCCCTTTTGTGTGTTTTCACGATTTGCTTCACTTTCTTTCTCGCTGCTCTGCCTCACTGGATACTTTTATCTCCACCTCTGTCTCATTGTGTGGTGAATGTTTCCTTTGGATTGATTGTGTTCAATGCTCTATTCATTACTGGTTTAAAAACTGTTTTTGTTGTGTTCTCTTTTATATGTTTGTTTATTAATTCACTCCTTGACTCATATATGGTTTGTGATATATACACACTCCCCAAAACAACCCCAGCATCCAACCACATAACCTGGCAGTTCCATCATAAAATGCATAACTACTACAATCAGCTAAATATAGGAATTTCAGCCCCTGAACACTAAACCCTCGAGAACCATCTAATATAATAGCTGCTACAACTTCCTATAGCCACATGACATTAAGCTTTGTTTACACTGAAACAAAACTGATAAACTGCTTGTCTCTGTGAAACTCTGAACACCATGAACTCTCTTGGAAAACATGTTTTTAGCAACATCCTACAAGCCACATAATATCATAGCATATGCAATAGGAAACATTTTGGCAAATCACACGATAATAAAATAACATTAGCATCCAGGTGACTTCTCCAACACAAAGTCCAAAGGTTCTGGATGAAAAATGCCTAATAACACCAGTGTGTTTCAACCATGCAGACTTTTCTTTAAGACCCCTTTAGCCTGAGTGCATTATGTATGATCACCGATTCCAGTACACTCTTTATAGCCATATGAAGCAGATCAAGAGTTTAACATAATAAAATCTGTCCTGAGTTTAAGAGTAACTGCACATTAATGCAAGGTTTTACTGCCGCCTGCAGCTCCAGCACTAAAGCGGTGGCAGAATGAAACCTTCATTAGTTTAACCACCTCTAATCTCGCCGGAAGTGTTCAGTGGCATTAAACGAAAAGGACAAGGAGTCATCAAAAATGTATCCTATAATATTTGCTTATGGCAATGGCACTCCAAAAAAAAAAAGTTATTTTTATTTGTAGATATTTATATTTGTATTTACTCAAATATTAGTTCTTGTAGTTGCTAAATACAAAAGAAAACAAAGAACTGAGACTGAAAATGGATGGCAGGTTTTAAATTTTTCAGTCAGCTAGTCTTAATGTTTTCCATAAACTTTTATAACGTTTGCCTAAAGCGTGGGTTTTTGTATAATGGAGGGTGGGAAAAGCATAAAATCGATAGTTATGAGCATGACTCTCAGGGGTCTTAGAAAAAAATGGTTTCACATGTTTCCAGTTCATTTTCATGGGAGATAAAGTGTGTTTTTACTGGCGATGATTTTCATACTGTCTACAGCGTACAGAAAAACTGTTGCTGGAGTTGTATGCATGACATCAACAGGGGTTATGATTTAGACCCGATCTCCAAGGAAGTAATGAGCTATTCTGAGAAAACGTGGAAATAACTACAGAATGGGTCGTCACATGAATTTTACATTTCTGTAAGCTAGATTGTGTTCCACAACATAAATTAGATAGTGACTAGTTGGCATTTCAGTACAGTAATATTTATCCAATATATAAAAGGCATATGCAATTTTAGAGCAAAAACTAATTAATAGAGCTTATTTTAGAATCAATACTTTTCCATAAAAAAAAACATAAAAAAACTACTCTATGACAAAAGAGGTGAACATTAACCCCTGTGCTGGCAGAATTGTCTTTAGACAGCTTTTTTTCTACTCAAACCAAAATCAAAGTTCTTTTGAAGTTCATCTTTAAAGTTATAAGAATACATTTCCTAAAAGTGCTAGGAAATGATTTGGTCTCCAAAGCAATTTTGAGGAGAGAGCACCAAATACTCTCCTTCCGAAGATAAATCCAAACACCAGCAAATCATGAGATGAGAGCATGCAAGTTGTGAAGGTGGTAAGTGACCTAAACTGGAATTTGTGCAGTGTTACCTATTGAAAGCGGCAGATTTAGATGTTCCAGGGTCCAAGCAAATTTTTTAATCAATTATTTAAGACAAATATGTTTATGTACCATCTTATATTTCAGGCCATTCTGTTTTTGTGTATATATAAAAAATATTTCTTTTTATATCAAATGCTACAATTGATCATTTTTTGAAGATTAACAATTGTGGTTCATGGGGGGGGGGGCATTTATATGGTACAAAAAATAGGAAGGGGTTTTGAAACCTCCAGAAATGTACATGTTAAATGCTATTTTAACATGAAATGGTTTTTATTCTATATATATGGAGAACATGTGGGAGAATTTATAGCATTTGCAGAGCATACCTGTAATACTATTCACCTACCTTTCTGTTGAAGTGCTCTGCTGCCATCTGCTGAATACAACAGAAAACTTTTTTCAAAAGCACTTCATTTAGATACCATATCAACTAAACAAATTAGTGAAAGACCGCATTGTACAGACATTTATTGGTTCATATTGTCACTTTTTCTGAACATTTTAATTCCAGGGTTCCCACATTTTCTGCTGCATTGATGGAACCTACACTTCTATTAAAGCTTCTGTCAGTGAGGGGGGGATAACTTGAACAGGATTTCATATTAGTATGCGTCACACAACATTGACACTAGAAGAGAAGAGAGCTACCCCACATGGATGCATTGTAGGAGAACAAAGAATGCTAAGAAATTTTATTTGTAAATTATTTAAAATTAATTTTTGTGTGTGTTTGTAGATGTGTGAAGTGCTACTTAATTTCTGTAATGAAGGAAATGAAAAGCAAAGCTGGATCGTATAATTTGTGTGTAGATACACAACAAAATACTGTTCAAAAATAGTGCTCACCTTAATGCAACTCTCCAGTATGATTATTTCAAGTTTTACTTTTTTAAATGGCCACCCTTTTGTAGTTATTGTTTCTACAAGAATTCCACCTAATAATAGAAATAAATAAATATGTAAACAATAATAGTGAAATGACATATTATTGAACATTTTTATTATAACATTGATACTTTGAACTACATTTCAAATGTAATTAAATCTGGAATATAAAATGAAATTCCTAACGATTGTTTCTAGAAATTACTTTCAGCGCAGTTGTTTCTCATGATGGCAAGCTCAAAAAAGAGTTCCTAAAGACCCAAATAAACATTCTTAAAGCGATAAAGGAAACTTTGAAGTTAAACGGGTTCTAAAATGGTGTTAAAATAATATAAGTTTTTTGGGGATAATAGCCAGTTGTAAGTTTCAGTCTCTGAAAAAGAGAAACACAGAGAACCTGCATCAAACTTTCACTTGCATTTATAGTTTATCCTCTTTATTTGAAATATACAAGTACTTGGACATTAAAACTCAATAATTTGCCCAGTGTTACTGGATTACACTGCTAAATCTGTTAATTGAAGTGCTTTAGGAGTGTTTAAAGAACCCACCATACTCCATGATGAAATCTGCTTTAAACAGCCAGCATAATTTTAAGAAGGCAAAAGCCACCCAGTAACCTTTGCGTTGATAAATTCTTTACAAAATGATTGCTTTTGACAGAAGATACAAGACAAAGCAATGAGTCAATGTTGTTCATTTGTTAATACATCGAAAAACACAATTGAAAAAGGATATTCTCTGAAAAGACATTACAGACTGATAGAAGGGAGGCTGTACAGTGTGCAAAAATGTTGTATGGCATGGCAGCTAAATAGAAACAAAGCAGAAAAACAATTAGAGAACCATAATTGAAGCAAAGGCCTTAATAGTCTTTAATGTCCTCTTGTTCAACAGCAAAATAATTGCAATCTGCCTACAAACCCGTGTCTCTAGTTCTCAGTGAAAGTGAAAACAAATCCAGTGGTATTACAATAACAATGAGTCCTGATGTGTAGTAAAGATGTGTTCATATTTTATTCTCTTCAAAGCTCATGGTTTGAAATGACCACCAAAAATCTGTGCAGAATTCATGTGTTAGATTTTTTTTGCATCACTTGGTCTATGACTTATATTTTGAATTCAATGCCGTATCAAAAACCAGTATTTAGCTGAAATTAAAATAACCAAAAAACAGAATAATTTTCTTCGTGTATAAATAATTACTTTTGCCTTGTTATATGCAGCTTACACATTGATCATCAAACAGTTCTAAGATCCCCTTAAAGAGCTGATGTGTGAATAACAGGAGATGTAGGAACAATGATGTTAAGCTGCAATTTTCCCACTTCGTGATTAAAGCTAAAAACTGATCAACAGAAAGGTATGAAATTAAACACATTGTTCACCAAAAAAATCTTGTCAAATAATCAACCTTAAAAAGACACCTTGATTGTTGTGCAATTGGCTAAACTCCAATCCAGAAAACAGACAGATAATTATCTGTAATTCTATTATTAAAGTGATATTATGGTTGTTTGGAATATTGCAAAACAAAACATGAAAATTTGACGAGCTTCAAATTGTTTTGGCCAACAAATAAAAATCATTCTCTTCTGAAACACTGACATTTTTGATCATCTACGTTTGTGGTGTTCTGAGGCCAAAGCAGATGAATTGCTTCAACTTCAGACTGGTTACAGATGGAGCAGAGGATCTCTTTTTGTCCATCATTGAACAGTCATAAAACACTTTCTCCATCAAAGCCATATCTATTTTTAATTCTTAAGAAAAGCCTCTTTAAACAACTGAGATTTGAGTTTATATGTTAGCTTCAGCTAGACCTTACCATCAGATAGCCAACACAAGCAAATACATTCTCTCTCTCTCTCTCTCTTTCTCTCTCTCCGTCTGGTTTTGTTCTCCAGCTGAGTTAAGTTAAAATGTGTATTTAGGTTTTGTAGTGATACATGCATCCAGTAGACTGCAGATTTACATATCGGTTCTTAAAAATAAAGAGTAAAAAAGGTATTAGAAACAGAGCTCTAGAGAGTCTTTAGCTAAAGGGGGGTTTGGAGCGAGTTTTGCATTTCGGTCTTGGGGTCGTTCAGTTGCTACAGCAGGAACCTCTGGTGGGTTGTGCTGTTTCTGTGAGGTCCACTCCTCTGTTGCGTCCCGTGCTCGCACCGGCAGCCTGTGGCTCACTCTTCGGGAGCTTCTTTGCTAAGGTTAAAAGATAAAGGTTTTAAATATGAGGGATAATTCATGACTTTTCAACAATCTGTTTATCTTGAGAAAAGGTTGTAAACTAAAAACCCAAAAGGTGTTGATCAGATCTTTTTGAGGCATTTATAGTGATTTATAAAAATAGATTGAATCAAAAATCAAACCATGGACGTTCCCAAACAAAAAACGTATTTGTTTCTTTTAAAAACATTTTTTTATTCAGACCATTGACAACGTCACATGAGTCCCATTGGAATGTCCAGATATTAAACCCACCCTCCCCCCTGATTGATTCTACTATAATGCTGATTTTCCTATAATCAGGGTTTCTGCAGGTCTCATAAGGTGAAATGTAAAATATTTTAAGACCATTTTCTTATTAAAATTTAAGATCTATATAATAACATCAAATACACATACAAAACTTTTTGTATAATAAACAGTCTGCTTTAACTATATTGCTTAAAACCCTAACCATAACGTTTGAGTTTTGAGCATTTTACATAGGCTTTCTCAAACTCTGGCAACCTTAACCATGCCTTTTAAAAAGTTGAGAGTTTCCTCTAACCCTCAGTTTTACATATTTTAACATTTATGGGTGTTCGTGAGCATTTTTTTCAAACACCGACAACCTCAAAGCTACAACAATCAAAAATTTTACATTTTAGACTTTAAGATCCTTGGAAACGGAATTGATTAATTAAAAAAATATTCACTTGAACTTTAGCCCAATTCTCTTCATTGTTTGCCATTTGTCACTTACATACTTTCCACAACAAATGGTCTGTAACACTCGGTTGCTTGGTTTACATTTTACAGTAATTTTATAAAATGTAAACATAAGACATGGCATCCTTACTTACCAATGGCCATAAAAATCTCATTGACATTCATGGAGGTCTTTGCTGATGTTTCCATGAAGAGCAAACTGTTGTCATCTGCATATGACTGTGCATCCTGTGTGCAACATGGAAAAAAAGAGGAGGATTTAAACTTTAAACAAGCATACAGACAACATCTGGAAATCTGTTTGTGTGTCCACATCTCATTTTATGCCAACAGGAAGCCTCTGCTCCACTGTGGCTGAGAAAACAACACAAACCTGAAAGTCCAAAGCTCTCTTGTTGGCAAGGTCTGCCTTGTTTCCAGCCAAAGCTATTACAATATTTGGACTGGCTTGTCTTTGAAGCTCTTTTACCCAGTTTTTCGCACGAACAAAAGATTCCTGAAAAGGAATAAACACGATGTTCTGTTCAGACTGCATTCTTGTTTGTAACCAAAACAGTTACAATATATTTTTATTTTTGATCATTAACTTTTTTATCATGATGTTGACTTCACATACAGCTAATTGTCTTCTGTAGCTAATAATGTATTTAGGAAGATGTTGTCTATAACATTTGCTAAAGATAATAGCGACTCACTTCGTTTGTAATGTCATACACCACTATTGCTGCCTGCGCTCCTCTGTAGTACATTGGGGCAAGACTGTGGTAGCGCTCCTGGCCCGCTGTATCCCAGATCTCAAATTTCACTGTTGTGTCGTCCAAACATACTGTTTGAGTCAAGAATGCAGCTGTTGGAGAAAAACACACGTTAAATCTTGCCATCAATATCTGGTGATCGCTTGCAATTATGACTGTACTACCATAAAAAAGGAAAATATGTTAGAAGAAATACCCTTTGTTGGTTTCAACCATTTAATTTGAAGTTTGAAACTTTCAATTTAGGAAAAGTCTAGTTTAAAAAAGTATAAAGATTTAAACCGTTTTAAAAAGTGGCTTGAATTAGCATGTCATTGGTTGATATTAGAATGATAAAGATAAGAATGAAAAGCATTTATTTGCATGCCATTTCAAAGATTGTCACTTACTTGATGCTAGCTATCACAAACTAGCAAGTCATTGGTATGACTGACCATGATATTAGCAATATTTGGCAATAGATGGTTACATGCTAACATGATGCTAGCACAAATTGGCATATAGTTATATATATGTAAATATGCATCACCATGTTGCTGTCATGGTGCTTGCCTGAAGATAATTTTATGATAACTAAGGATGCATCTCAGTACTTGACAATAAAAAGTACCAGCAAAAGCACTTATTAACATGGGAACATTTTGGGTTTTATTATACTTTTATTTCTATAAAAACATTTTATTTTCATTAATCTTGTTATAATCAAAGCAGAAAAACTTTTATCTTTTTAACAAACAGCCAAATAACTACCTTAAAAAAAACATAATTGTTAAACCAATTTTTTTTTTAATATTTCAACAAGTTTGTCACAATGATCAAATGTAAGGAACAGTTTTTTTTCTTCATGAAAAACAATGTTTTGTGCATTAGCAGCAGTTAGCTTGCTTCAGAGAATTTTTAACTGACTACTTAGCATTCACAGCACTCCTCTGTGCCTTAAGCCCCTCAATAACAGCCAAACACTGCAGATTCTAACTGTCATTCATGACTTCTGTACTTTTTTTGCTGTCAACATGAGTGTTAGCTTTAGGCATTCTCCACGTTTGAAGCAGACAAGTGCCTCAGCTGGTACACAAGAAACAAAATTGCTTCTGATAGTTGTTTGACCCTCACCAATCCACTAAGAGGCCACTGTTAAACTGAAGAGGAGACCAGGCTAATGTTGCTTATCCAAATAGCAGTCGTGAAAATCGACTTAATGGCTGTGGATGTGTATGTTTGGAAGTGGTGAGTCGAGTTCCTCAGGTCCAAAACACAGACAAAATGGAAAATCTAATGTAATGGGTGAGAGTCTCAATTACGCTTGCATTGGAACAATCAAGAGTTTGCTATAACCTTCAGCTAATAGCCATTATAATAGAGAACTCTTTGTACTAGATACTGGGATTTTTTCCCCAAATGTTTGAACAGATAGCTGGCAGTAAAAGTGCTCGGCTCCTTCCTGACAACTTCACAGAGTTTACGTCCATGTTTTTTTTTCCATCAACACTCGCATAATTAAGCTAGTATTAATATCTTATAAGAGAAATACAAGAGTGGAACAATAAAGCTGAAGAATTTCCTAGTCAGTCTGCATCTTGCTTTCACCGTGTAGAAAAAAGTAGTGCAGACATTTAAATGTTTGTATTCTGGGGTTTATAACATTATCTTTGGTAACATTAACATATCAAAGATAGTATTAACATTTTTGCTGCTGATAAAGGATTTAATGTTACCTCTAACTTCATCTGGTGATACACTCGCTCTAAAACGAAAGCTAACAAAGTTATACTTCACAACATTCTCTTCAAAGTAACGTTAAGGTATTAACTTGAATGAAAACAGGTGAATGCCAATTTGAAGCTCCTAGTTTCCATTACTGTGAAAATATAGCGTTACAAGAAAAGGAGACTGTAACGATCTATGCTCTGCATTTCCTGAATGATGCTGCCGCCATCATTTCTATTCAAGATTGAATGTTTCTCAGGTTCAGTCCAGCGGAGCTTCACAAATGGTTAGTTTAAAAATAATAACCGTAACACCTAAATAATACATTCATTAAATGAATACATTTTTGGTTCAACGGGTAGTTTTGGATACTTTTCTACATCTCTACGAAAACAAGCACAGAAAGTGCAAAAATATCATGCACATATGTGTTCAATATGTTTTAGTGTTTCTCCTGGTGCTCATTACCTTTTGGTGTGGGCATGGTTATTTGCAAAAATAAACTCTATAAGTGGTTCCTGAAATGTATGAATGAAATACTCATGGACCAAATCTTTTGAATTTATTTTATAATGTAACAAAAATGTGTAGCAAATTGATAAGTAGAAATGTTTTTATTAAAATACTATAATTACAACTATATTATCAGACAAAAACATGAACCTATTTCAAATAAATAGATTGTTTTGAAGTAAAAAAATTTATAATTAATAGATGACAATTATACATCTTCTGAAGAATTTTGTTTTAATAATAAAACATAGAAACATTGGCCTCACCTCCTATTGTGCTTTCCTGGAACTCGTGAAACTGTCCTTTAACAAATCTAAGCACTAGACTGGATTTTCCTACAGCAGACTCTCCAAGCAGCACCAGTTTGAACTGGCAGATTTTATTCCCAGCATTTGGCCCATTCGGTCTAGTTGCTCCGCCTCTTCCTGCCATGACCCTAAACCCCAATCTCCTGTAAAGTCAAGAGTTGCTTCTCAAGCGCTAACTCCCAGATCTGTTGAAACAAGAAATGACAATCAAGAATCACTCTTCAATTTTACAGGATTAAGTAATTTAATGAACAATAACTTAAATACACCTTTAAAAATATATACTTAAATTTCCAACATTACATTTTGAAAAATTAAAGAAAGCTATGTTCAGCTATAGACATTCATGGTAAGAATAACAAAGTCAGAGTGAAAAGGTTTTGTGATAACTTAAAAGAAAAGAACATTGAGATGCAAGATGTCAACCCAATGCAAAACTATCATGGCAGCCGATAAAAATTAAGGTTAGCCGTACAGTAAGGGCGTGACTTCTAAGTGTCACATTTTTATGTGAGGTCAAAGAAGCTCACAAATGTAAGCGAGTCTTTCTGCAGAGAACCTCTAACTTTCATGCAAATACATGTCTGTTTGTAAAAACCTGTCCTGTTTTGTCTGTACCTAAAAACTCTAAAAACAAAAACAAAACAAACATTAAAAACAAAATGCTTGTGTAACAATTTAAGCAGAAATATGCACAGGATTAGAAAGTAAAAATGAAGCCGTTACCAATGATGGTGTGTTCTGTCACTTAAAATTAGTTTACAATTATTTTATAACCGCTGATTAGACAAATGCAAGCGTGCAATCTCTAATCCAGACCAAAACCAGCTGTGTGGTGCAAGCAACCAGGATGACAAAGATTGATTAAATCCTAGATCATTTCATAGTACCCAAAGCCCAGAATTGGTGCAAACTAGAACCAGTTAGTCCAGCTTCATGGTACATGCTCCCAAGCTTTTAATTATTGAAAAATATATAAAAATACTCTCACTCATTGTAGCCACCAAGAGGTTATGGGCAAAACAAAAAAACAATAACATCATTAAAAAAATCTAATTCGAGCATTCTCTAAAAAAGGAAAAGAACATTTCTGTTTATTCAGTTTGACAGCTGACTAGTCCTTTGTAAAAGTCATGGTCATATGTGGTTATGTAACAATCAGGGAATGTGAAATGTAGAGTGAAACTTGTATGATTTGCAGTTTTCAGTCTTACAACTTTACAATGTATTTCAAGGTGTATGATGCACTTAAATTTTTAATATGTAAAAATATGCACAATATTACAGTTTCCTAAAAATAGAATGCGTTAAAATTGTTAGCCTATCAGAAGTCTTACATTCTGAACATAACACTTTTAAACCTTAGTTTTCAAGAAAAAAGTGCACCTTTAAAAATATATGATTTTCAGCACTGACAAGACTAATAAACGAAATTAAAAACTTGAAATTGTATTGTACCTTAGATGAGAGCAAGCAAAAACAGAAGGAAAATGTGACTTAATAATAATAATAATGCCTTCAATATATATACTGCTTTTCAAGACACTCAGAGACGCTTTACAATTATAAGAAAATTATTCATTCACTCCACATTCACACTCTGATGGTGATAAGCTACCTTTGTAGCCCTCAGCTGCCCTGGGGCAGTCTGACAGGACGTGGCTGCCATTCTGCACCTACGGCCTCCTCCCCACCACCAAACACACCCCACCAGTCACACACATCCATAATGGGCGATGTAAGTGAAGTGGCTTGCCCAGGGCCACAACGGCAGAATGGCCCTAGCGGGGATCGAACCACCAACCTTCCAGTTACAGAACGACCAATTCCACCACTGCCATCTTTCCACCCATTTGTTAAGATAAAAAAAAATTTATTCTTTTATTATTAAGTTAATTATTTTCAATATTAATTGAGCCAATATAATAACTTTTTAATTCATAATTAACTCAATAAAGGAAAATAGAGACTATTTCATTTTGTTTTTGGCAAGTGAGAATGTAAAGTTTCCATTCAAACATTGCATTAACAGAGTATCTTTTTCTTTTATAGTACTTGGTATAGAAACTGATTCATTTTAAGTTATTTATAGCATCTTATTTACAGAGTCTTTTAAAAACGCCAAAGGAAATTTGTCTTTGTATAACGTTACAACTAAGTCTAAGTATTTACATGATAAGCTATATATAAGCATCGGGTATATCCCCGATTACATCTCATGCGTTATAGTTAAACTGAACGCAAGAGTGACTGTGCAAATTAGAGAACAGGCCATTTGCCGACACCTACCATTAGCAACACTTGGAATACTAAATAATAAAAACGTAAGAACAATATAAGTTTCACCTTAAGACAGTTGAAGCCTAAACAACGTTAAAATATATTTATTTGTGGTGAAGCTCAATCTGACCGCAAGTTGGCAGGAATAAATAACGTCGTTCGTAATGAGCAGAAGTAACCATAATTACATTTCTTGAGTTAACCTTAAACGAAAACCGTAAACTAACGTTAACACTTGACTAGTAAAGTGCAATATAACAAGTGAAATGATGTAATGTTAGACTTAAACTGAGGATGTCTGTTAGCTAGTGATGCTAACTTGTAATTGTAATGCGCTGACTCTCAACAACACATCAAAACATGCGCTCGGCTCAAAAACAAATGCCTTTAAACCGGCTCGGTTTAACGTTACCGAGTGGGCCAGTCTCAAATACTGGGATTCAAGTGCCTAGCGAAAGCTAAAGTGCTAATGCTAGGAGAAAAACAGGCCTCGCGCTCACCAACCCCAGTCTGACAATACTAAAACTACAAACGATTAAAAAATAAATAAAAGCTGAAGGAGCTTTACAACAATACAGTTTATTCCTAAAACAAGATAACCAAACAAATGTTTCAGTAAAAATACACAAAAAAAGTCCAGTGACTCGTACCTTCCTCTCGGTTCCTCCCAACTTCCCCTTTTACGTCAAAATTTGATGACGGATCAAATGACTGTTCTGACGTCAGACGCACTGGAAACAAATAAACCAATCAGATCAATGGACATGGGCAAAAACGTAATGACAAATTTATATCACTTTTTACCTATGTTTTGCACTTTGTTCATTTTCATAACATGTTCTTTCTTGATGCATATACAGGGATTTTTATTGGATTTAATTCCTAAAATAAACATTAATTTTCAAATGGGAAACCAAGCAAATATTTAACAAAGGAAGACCAGTAACTGTCAAAACAAATGCTCTTTTTAAACAAATAAATATGTGGGGGGGTGACACTATTGGCTGGGATAGAACTGACCGTTGTTGGACGTCTGTCGTAATGCTACCCCCAGGCACGGGTTGTTAGGTAACGCAGATAAACAAACAGAGCAGAGTTTGTGAGCTAGTGAGCTTAAACTTCATTAGAAATGTTAGTTTTATAAGCCTATTCTTATACATAAGTGTCATTGATGGGGTAACGTTAAATACAGACATGGCGAGTGTTGTAGACCTGAATGAAACTACCTGGAGACGCAGAAGCACGTTTCCATCCATTCGTCCGGTATAATGATATTTTTACATATTTTAAAAGTCTTGTTAACGTCAAACATCTGTGCAATTGTGTTTCTTAATGTGTGCTCTTTTCTATTTAGGCAGGGAAGCATATTGCAGTTGGTGACAGTACTAAGACTTGCTTGCAAGAAATATCAAGAGTGAGTCAATTTAAATTCTCTTTCATTTAATTGAAGGAATTAACCATATGTTTAGTTGTTATTTTATATTTACATTTATTGTCAAATCAGTGTACACTTCAAATGAGGCAATTTGCTAAATTTTGAATATTTGTGTCGGTGCTGCATCCTTTGTTCCCTTTTAAGTTATCATTACAGAAAATTATTTTTTTCTTTCGACATTTGAAATCATAATCTTTTAGGTCAGGAGGGGTCAACGTCAGGCGAAATGTGTCAGAGGCTGCTAAATAGTCTAGAGGGAAAAATGTACCTACAGTTCCTTTTAGATTGAGTTTATAGTTTCGCTCTGCTATGTTAGTATATGAAAAAAATGGAATCAGACACCTTTATTTTACTCTTATCCTGGAATAAAAAATATTCTAAACTGTTATGTTTATTTATGTTCATTCACCAGTGACTCAGATAGGTTGTATTATTATCTGAAGCTGAGGAATTAGATGCTGCTTAGTACTGTTTTGCCTAATTATGAATAAGGTAATTATTCCAATAAGCTGCTGTTGTAGGGAAAAATGCTATTTTCAGAAACCCCCCCAAAAAAGTTCTCATTTGAAAATAAATATACAGTTCCAAGTTCACCCACTATTTCCAGTCTGAGTAACTATATCAACAACTATAGCATACCAAAGAAAGTTGCAGACTGACAAGGTCAACTACTCACTCCCTGTTAGTGTGCTTGATATCAAACTGTCATGATCTTCCATGATTTTGGTGTATTTTTTTGGCATGATGATGATTAAAAGTCACCACACACACCTATGTGAATTAAATTCTGCACTGGCTTCTCTGCAGGGGGCTGTTCACAAGTCTCAGCCGACCCCAAATCCCACGGCAATGCCATGTGATTTTTCCTGTCTTATGTCAGTGGTTTTATAATCCTTGTGCACTGTATCAAACCTTTTTTGATGATCAGACACCAGCATGATGAGCTTTTCATTATCCCTCTTCTCTTCCGTAAACATCTTCTTCTGCACTATTGTCTCTTGTGAGTCAATGCACGAGTATGTATCAAGCCCCATCCAGCTGCTTTTTTATGTCTTGAAAGTGCTCTGATGAACTTTTGCCTGCTTATTGCCTGCATTCCCTTATCTGAGAAAGAGGAGCTTCTCATCACAGGTGCATATGATCAAGCTATTGTTGACATTCAGGGTTCTCATTACATCCCCTCATTACCTTCGAAAAAGTGTTTTATGATCCCATTGTCTACACTACTGACTAGCTTTTTTTACTTTGTCACACAAGTCTTGTGTGTCAAGGGCAGTTTTGTTTTTGAGCAATTGGTAGAGTTATGCAAACATAAAAGCCACGCCCCTGCAATCCTAAGCTGTAGAGTCAGTTTGGGTGAAAAAAATATAGTTTCATTTTCATGAAGAATAATGAAAAATGTTGACCATCACTTCTGTTGACCATCTGTCACCTGTTTTAGTACAAGTATGGTCTTTTTTGGGGCCTTTTTTGGGTCCATTTTTTAATAATGGACTTTGATTTGTGTGACTAGCACAGACCCATTCGTTTTTGCTTCACAGATTATCACTCCACCTGTAGTGAGGAAGTTTGTGAATTCTTTTCGACCACCTGTTGGAGCAGTTCGGGTCTTCCATGGAAAAGCAAATGACCCTGACATTGGGAGCAGTATTGTCCATGGAGTGAAGACAAAATCATCAATTAACGTAAGAATTTATAGTATTCTATGTTCAATCTTCCCAAAGGGCTTACATTTGTGAAACGTCCTTCCTCAAAGATCTTTATTTTTACTTAGCAGTAGAGGAACTGGAGATAGAGAAAAGGTAAAAGAAAAAGAAAACTGAATGACCCGGGCTTTTCTGAAACTGGCTCCCATCTGCTTAAAGTGTTTAGTGATTGAATAGATGTTTTTCTATTAAAATGTGTGTTTTATTCCCTTTTCTTTCTGCCATGAAATGGTATTTGATAGGCTGCTTCAGTGGTAAACCCAACCCCAAAAACATGCTTTCAGGAGAGGCTGAATCAACTAAAAAAAATCAGTTATGTCACCAACCAGAAAGCTCAAATTCAGGGTTCTGGTTTACCAAGCTGGTTGGACCTTGAGAATACCAGCTTTGGTCTCAAGACATTGCAGTGTAAGACGAGATAAGTGAACTTGAATTATATTGTAGGGATTTCAAAATATTTCCTTTTAAACTGTATTCTTATTTTTAATACAGTGTCCAAAGGAGGTGATGTCATCAATCCCCCTAAAACCAAAGATCAGTTGAACAACGAGGCTAATGAGGGACATCACCTCTACGTTCGCTCACATGGCTCTTATTTTGTTGGTCAGTCATCATTTTAATCACTTAAAATTGGGGGTTATACAGGACAAGCTCATCTAACTTTAATTAAACACACTCTCTTTTGGTTACATAAAAATGTATATATAAAAATTTGAACAATGGCAGCACTACAGTGCATTTGTTTGTGCTTGTGTGTGAAATGCATTGTTATGACGTTTACTTGGACATTTTCAAATTAAACTAGCATGCTATTTTTCTATTCAAGAAAACAGTTCTAAGCTAATAACTCCATATAATTTAAAAATGCATTTTTATGTTTTTATGTATGGTGTTGGAGACATAATGTAAAATGTTAAAATGTTCAATAGTGGTCAATATAAAAAAATAAAACAAAAATCACGACGAAGCACATTTGGTTTGGCTCAGAGAAATATATATTTTTACATTAATACCAGAATGGTTTTAGACTTACTTTGCCATTAAAGTTAAGCTTGTCTTCAATCTGCTTTTTTGGTGCTAAACAGTGCATTTGTTTGCCTGTGGTTACAGGGGAGCGCGTGGATAGGAAGTATAAATGGAGCCAGAGTGGAAAAGAGAGCAGTTTCGGGGTCCCTACACCTCATCACAGTGATGGCAGAAACATCGTCAGATGCCTCCAGTGGCCCCGTGACTCTCTCAAGTAACCTTGCAAAAATTCTCGATTAGTTATACAGTAGTTTGAGATTTATATACTCTACAAATTATTATGTGACTATTTCATTTAAATTTATTCTGTAAATTATTTTCAACTGT
>UELW01000039.1:1625000-1727500 GCA_900490495.1 Danionella dracula
AGGAAGAGGTTAACATTCAGCAGCAGTAATACTTCTAAAATCATGTTAGCTGCCTTCATCAACTAACTAACTAAATGTGTTTTTCTAGATGGTGGATATCTTGCAGAAAATGGGTCTCAATGTAGCTTCTGAGACATTCGAAGAGGCCTGGAATTTGGCATCAATGAGGAATGCTGCTGGTGATGTGTGTGTTGAAAACTTTTGGAAGGCTCTTACTCAATTACAGGCTAATTGAATTGAAGATAATAAATTGCACAAAATGGTTTTTCGAAATCCTAAAACTAATTAAAAACTCTATTGCCTTTCAATAAGATAAAATGTTGAAGAGTCAAGAAAATGGGATTTTATAAAGGGCATTTCTTTTTTTCCTAACATAAGTATTATACTAGGTAAATGGCCTATATTGCATGAAAACAGACAATATTGTTACCTATATTATAGTCTGTTGTTTGAAGTTTTACTAATGCCTTCCTAAAAGCTGTGTTACATGTGTTAAACACTCATTTTGGCCCACATAATTGTCATCGAATAAAAATTAGGTACACTGATACAGATTATTAAAGACGGCAGGGGGTCTCTAATCCACGATAGAAGCTCATAGGGGTGCAAAATGGCTCTGGAAAGCACGTTAATGCTTTTCTCTTCTTCCGTTCAGCTGACTTGTAGTTGAAGCCAGCGTGATTAATCGCCTAATATGGCATTAACATATTTATTTCAATTGAAACCAGGAGCTATGATCTCCACTGTTAATCATATTATGACTTGTTTGCACACATGTGATAAAACACCCACGCAAGTTGAAGAGAACAATCCATTACTGCCTGGCAAAATTATAATCATCCCAAACGCCATATTTCTAAATGATTTAATGAATTCCAGGCAATGATAATTCGATGACTCCCTGTAAAGCCATGCATGTTTAGACAATGATGGGCTATAAAAGAGTTTTCCAGAGAAATAGGATGACATCCATGAGCGGGTGAGAACATTTTCCTGTCAGTTTAACAAAGGATTTGTTTTAATATCCACATTAGGTGATAATTGCTCTCAACAGCCATCTGTGGCTCTGTATGATCTAAGCGAATCAAATATCATCATTAATTGGAGCTGTTTATCTTGTAGTGATTTATAGCATCTCATTTGTGCGTTGCCTGATCTGCAAAGTGACTTTTCATAACGAGAATAACGTCTTAATGAAGGGAAATAAGAAATTGATGTCATATTACTGGGGAAAAACAGAAATCCACACATTTTTTTCCTCATTAAAGTTCTTTTAAAAAGTTCTTTAAACTGCCTAACTTGGCAATAAATTAATTATTATTACTTACTTATTTCAACAGTCAAGGTAGGTCTAATTGATGATTGAAAGACCATCTCTGAGATCTGTGAATAAACTTTTTAAAATAAAAAAGTGCTAATTTTGTAAATAAAATCAATTTCCATCAGATGAGTGATAGCACTTGTAGCATAGCTTAGCATAGATATTTGAATCATAATAGACAAAAGCTTTTGACATATGTGCCATTTAAAACTTGACTTTATTTATATCTACATTTAACAACAGGAAATTAAAAGTTGTCAAAATAAAGGTGTTCAAAGTTACCACCAACAAATTTAAGAGTGCTGGTTATGTAAAGTTTCAAACAGGAAATATATTTCTACAGTCACTCGTCAGTCCTAAGCTATGCTAAAAGTTATCTCTCTAGATCAGGAGAAAGGATGAAAAGATTCAAATATTGTAAAACGCTACTTTTCAGGGGAAGAGAGAGGTTGAGCTCATTTCCAAAACACTGGAGTGCTCAGTTGAGAAATTCACATTTGAGCTGTAAATTTCGGAATGGCATATCACCAAATACTACATATCAATCAACCACTGCACTTCAGCATGCTTTTGAACATTTTATTGTCTCATTACTTCATAAATCATATTTGCATGTGATTCATCATAAAGATCTTAAAATACCATGATTCAGAGACACATATTTGAGACTCCTCTCAAATGAAGAATTTCTTCTGAAATTAATCTTAAAACATTTGAAAATGTACTATCTGTTTTAAATAATGATGGCTCACTTGATCATATCTGTTAAACGTCAGCTTGTAGTCTTTGAAAAAGAGTTGTGTACTCCGGTAAGATTTAATGGATTGTAGGTCGAGCATTATTTGCATTTTCACTCGAGCTGCTTCCAATGCCATACACGAGTCACTGTCCACTCTGGATCCATTCCAGTCGTCAGCTCACGATTAAACCTTCAACAAATACCAAATTAATGACCTTTAGTTTCTCACAGAATAAACAAAAAAATGATAATATTTCAGATTAGTTTATAGTTTAAAATAATTCATTTAAATTATGTCAAAAATTGTGACCTTTTAAATTAAAAAAAGTAATCACCAATGAAGCCAAACCTTACTTTGCTGATGAAAAGCATTCACATCTTAACTACACAAGATTTCTATATATATCCTAAGATAAATACCCTTTTTTCTCATATCGAATCCCAAGAAAGAAAAAACAGCAGGATCATTTTCTCACATTTGATTCTTTTTCTGAGAAATCACGTGAGAAGCGACACAGGCAACAGAAAAACAGAAACACAGTCAACAGAAAAATATTGCAAATACTACTTAATTAAAACAAACAGTTATATCATAAACAAACAACTCTATCAATTCATGCTTAAAATATTTATTTGTGAATATTACAGCATTTATTCACATTTCACTGATATTTGTTCCGTTAAAAAAATGTAATAATAAAATGAAATGAAAAAGTGTGTATTTTAAATAATTTACATAATTTTATTTAAATATTTTAATAAAAACAATGTTTCAGTTCAGTGAATTTGTATGCATTTTTATGTATTCTGCAAACTTCTGATTTGTGCTATAATATAAATGATCAATAGAACTTACTATTTATAATATAAATAGAAAGGGAGATTGTCGTATATACCTTAATTGTCATGTGATGAGGTTTTCTTAGTGAGATATTATTTTTGTTTAACCGCTTCTTAACTTGGTTATTACAGTTAACCAAGATTGAATCATTTATTTGAAATAAATGTTTCTGTCTGGAACTGAGGACTACTGTGTGTCTTTTTTTACTGTTTTCTGCAAATTTTTTATTACCTCCTTACTTAAATCCCTAGACAAGGAAATGAACATAACAGTCTGTGAGTGTATTATTCATAGTTAGATATCATATAACATCAACATAATTTCATTGTCTCCTGTTGTGATGAATTGCTATCCAGGATAAAAATGGAAAAAAAAACCGGAATCACAAACAGAAAGGTGCAACAAAATTGTGTTTTATCACATTTATAACAAACGGCTGATATGAAGAATGCCACTTTCACAAAAGTTAACTTGGAAACGACACTTGCTGAGCGACAGCCGAGTAAAACGTGCTAATGTGACAGATGGAAAGATGTTTTGAAACACCAGAGGAAAAAACGGAGTGTGCAAACAGCTGAGAGCGAACCTATTAGCATCTATAGATCCATCAAAAGCTCGGCAGAAAACAAACGGCTGTCAGAAGGGAGGAATCCATTAAGTACATTTAAACTCATTTGAGTCAGTGCTGACATTCATCACTCAAACTTATGCTTTTCGGTATGTCACATGAGGTGCTGCTGAGGACTCTTTACAAGCACTTTCAGTTGAAGAGTGTTTGACTTAATTATGTTTGCAGTGAGACTATATCAAAGAGCCGAACAGAAAATGCACCCTCGAGTGCCAAATATGAAGCTGTACGGAGATTAAATATGTCATGTTATGAAAATATGAACTATGTAGTGGGTCATTCTAAAAATTAAGTATCATTCAGTGTCACTCCAATTCAACCAAACATCGATTTGATGTTAACTTCTTCCTTGAATTTGAAATATCACATGTTTAGCACGATAAACAGGACCGGGGGAATCTCCATATAGGAATTTATTCAAGCAATGCCCCAAACCACAAGCCTCCTTGTTAAAAGTGCTGTATGTGCATTTCCATAAAAAAATTAACTCTGATCTAACAGCTCCTTGTCATCTTTTTAAAAGCTTCTGCTGATTTCCATTCTAGGTTGTGCTCACTTTCTGGGTAATTTAAAGTCCTGTTTTTCAGATAGAATTTCCATAGAATTTACTTTATATTTGGACAATTAATGTTAACATGAAACAAAAAAAAAAAAGTCTAATGGTGGAATGTTAATGTAAAAAGGAAAGTATAGAGCTCTATATGAGGGGTCTCAGTGTAGCGGCCCAGACTTGGTTCTTATGTGGGCCACGGTGGACATCAAGGAAAATCATAAACTCACACTTGAGACTTTTAAACCTCTAAGAAGATAACTTTGTCTTATGCAAGTTACTTCAATAACTTTTATGCTGTTTGAGCAAATAACAATATAATTGCTTTAAGTTGTTATTTATTGCAATATATTGTCAAAGAAGACATCAGGAAGTGCAGTGAAATAATGCAGGGTCACCTGAAGCAGGACCTACTTTTTCACCATTGCCACACAGTATCACTCCACGAGGAGACAGCTTAGGAAAACAATTCGATAGAGACGTATACAATCTATATACAATTATTCAATTTGTTATATTACATTATTTATCATTTTGGTTTGACAAATTACTCTTTGTAGCTTCCGATTTTACATTTTTTTTCCACATATACACTATAGTTTCAGGTCACTTTTGGAGCAAAAAAAAAAGTTCTAAAAATAACATCAGATTTAGGTTGCTTTTATGTAGTTGTTAATTAAAAACACAAAAGCATTGATCCATACAAAGACTCTTTTTGAATGTTGTTTGTTGTGCGCTTTACCCAGGGCAATTCAAGAATGTGTTACCTTCACATCAGCTGAATTCAACTCAAAGCAGTCAGTTTTAGACAAACTATTTCCATAAACCGTTCTCCTCAGAAATAACTTGGAGAAAGAGAAGACATCATACATATTTTTGAGATGATTAGATTATTAGAAATATTTTATGCTAAATGATGTTAAAATAGTATTAATTGCTAAAAATGGCAAAATAAAAATGTATCTAAACTCATTCATATAAAAGAAATGTAATATAAATACTTACATTTTACTAAATTGTATTTATTGTCACCTATTTGACTGTTTTAAGTATTTTTTATTATTACACCTCAAAACATTTTGAGTTTTGGGGGGTTGTGGCCTTCAGATATTTTTTATTTAAAATATTTGGCCCTCCATAAATTTGAGCTTTAGATCCCCGCTTTAAATGAAACATAATTAAATATACTCATCACAAGAGCTTTACAAAGTGTCTGATCCTGTTTTAGCAATCAAGCTATTGCTACCCGCACAGTCGCGCATACTCACTCGTACACCGCTGTGATGATCTTCCTCTGATCTCCATCTTCTTCCTCACTAAAATCGCTCCTGAATATTTGACTGCTGTTGGGGTCCTCTGGAACATCTGCACAGGACACAAACCACAGCCTCATGGTGATGTACATAAATGTCCTACCTGTGAAAAAAAGAAACAAGTAAAAAAAAAACATTAACCATCAAATATAATTATAACTTTTTTTTTTCATTTACACATAGTATTTCTCTCAAGTGTTTTATTTTTACAAGAACTTCAGGATTGCAGCAAGTTTGAACGCACTCACCCGTCTCATTAAAGAAAACAGAGATGTCTTCAGGCAGAACAAAAATAATGCTCTCCTGTGAAATAGCCAGATGTCTTTTCTGAGTATCTGACAACCCTTTACATCTCTCTCGGACACTTTCAATCCCCTGGACACAATAGAATACACATTGTCATTACTATACTTGTTGTGTTGTATATATGTTTTCTGTTCATCAACATTCACAGTAAAACTGACCTCTCTAGTCATGACAGTGCTGAGCTTTTCAAATTGACCTCTGGAAATCATTGTAGATATAAGAACCACAGCCTGAGGGATAAGAGAATAATGGAAGATCACTCACTCATTTATTCACCCATCTTCTACATTATATTACCACATGTCCCTGAATAGGATCACTGAGGTCTTTGGCTTTATTTCCAAGCTTCCTCAGCATTTGGGAAAGTACAATACTTTCTTACTCACAATAGATTTCTGTCACGAACCACCAGATTTCACCAAATGTGCTTCATTTACAAAGGGCCCAGTCTTACTTCCAAGAGGAAGTGATCTGCTGCTTATAACTATGAGCACTGTATGTTACAATAAACAAGATTAACTAATGATAAAAAGTTTTTCATTTGCGAGGAGCTCTCCATATATGTTGGCACCAAACAATGTCACCATGCATAACAAAACATAACAAAAAGTAACAAAACGTCTGGTAAAAATTATTGTATTTACCAGAACTAGTAAAGAGTGAATCTGATTTTGCTGTTCATTCTGCATGAAACATTCTACAACCAGAACTGAAAATTCCACAGTTTCTTTCAGACAACTTTACAAGTCTCTCTTAACCACTAAATACATACTTTTATGTTCAGTTACTGTAGATCTTAGTTAAAACAGTGTTTAAAATTGGCTACTGAATTCATTTTGACTTACAAAAATGGTTTTATTTAAATGATATTTACCCACCTTAAGACATATTTTATGACTGAATGTCACAGCATTTATATTTCTACATCATCCATATAAAAATTTACTTCTCGGCCAGGTCATATTTGAACAAACAATCTCGATCTCAGCAGTTTCTATCTGGTTAATACAGGTTGATATAAAAAGTAATGCATTTTCAAATATTATTTTAAGATATTAAATACTGTAGCTTAAAGGAGCTCTCCACTTTTTTCATATTCATTTTACATCTCCCCTAGAGTTAATAAGTAGTGTATTACCATTTTAGAATCACTTCATGTATTGTTCTGGCGAAACAATATAAAAGTTTGATAGTGCAACATGACGACAATCATCAGATTTGTTACAGAACATAGTTCCATAGAATATCACATCAGAAAGATAATTTTTTATTATTTTCCATTGGTTTTACTACACAATGAAATTACAAAGGAGTCAAAAAAAAAATGTAGCACTGATGATCAATCTGCTACTTTTTTTGTAATGCAGTGCTACTGGTACCTCCAGAATCAGCAATCTATGTTAAGCTATGCTTAAAAGTCCCACAGACATATCTTGAGAAAAGCTGAACAAATTCCAATCTGTAATAAACTACTTGCAAAATGTGCTAATGTTTAAAAACAGTGCAGTGGTCTTTTTTGTGATTTCCGGAAACCAAGGATAATGTTTGCAAATCCCAAATGTATTAAATCTGCTCCTATAATCACACCTTTTGTACAGTTTGTCAGTTAAGCTCCAATGAAGATCAAAATCCTTACTTCCATTAAATTGTTGTCTATTTTGTTATTACTTATACTCATTTGTTATTTTGTTATGTTTGGTTAAATATGCTCCCCATTAGCCCATTAACTTAACCAGACAATTACATTAGGTTAGTTAAAAACAAGTAGCAGAATCTAGCTACAAAGTTAAAACACTTTACTGTGAATTCCACAGTATACTTTGAAAATATAACTAGTCCTGTTGTATTTTACAAATTTAATTTTGTTGTATTAAAATTATTCTTAATATATTATTTGGTGACTGGTATAATGAAATTATCTCACCAACCTGTTTGACACCAATCTCAAACTCCTCATTGAACGTCAAACCAAAATAGAGTTGTATTAAAAACAGCATAAACTTATTTCTCATCCATAAGATGAGATCCGGCGTGCCCACCACTCTGATGCCAGGGTGCTTGGGGTCTTTTTTGGAATCTTTAGAGTAAAGTCTCCCATAGAATCCCGCAGCCGCAGATCTGCGCAGGTAACACTGGTCCCACGCGCGCCCTCGAGAGGTAACGCAGATAGTATGTGGGCGCGCTTGCTGTGGCCACCATGGAAGCCAAAACGACTCTTTTTTTGTAGGCAAAATATGCCTATTCAACATAAAGACAAGGGATGCCAGGTCCGAACGAATCGACATACACGTGAATCGTTGCATTCCTGCGTAATGTCATTATGCCCAGTTCAATTCAGAAGCTCACAAAACTCATGAATGATAGAACCGTCCTCCGTTTGACTTCCGGAAACCTTATGAAACCCGCCGTGTTCCCAGAATTCTTTGGGGCTCTTGTCACTTTTGCTGTTTCTCCAGGAGATGGAGGCAAACACCCGTGTTTGTAACGCACGATGTCAGGAGATGATGGAAGACCTTAACTAAACACCCGACATGTAAGTAATACACATTAAAAAGTTGTGAAACGGGTTATTAAGTGATTATTGTACGTAAAATATTGTATCATATTTTCATGAATTTTCTTACAAATGTAAAAATTATGAAAGTGAGTTAAGTTTAATTGGAGAAAGAATGCCTAAATTAACTCTGGTTGACGAAAAAACTACTGTAAGTAAACATTTAAATCGTGTTTGTACTGGGTCAAAAAGAAACGATTTACTTGCTCACTGAGTAACTGGTGGTATTTTGTGAATAGAAGCCAAGAAACGGCAAGGAAATATTAAACATATTTGATATTGTCATGTAAATGCTTTGAAGTACGTATATTTTAAGTGAGCTTAGAGAGTTACGTTATATAGCATGATAAAGCAGCGTTTCATTTAATGCTAAAACTTTACATTCTACTTGTACTGAGAAATAAAGAAAAGGAAAATACAGCGTGCTCCATATGTGATATCTCTTACAAATGTTTACTTGGATAACATTACTTAAGGTTACAACATGTATTGCAATTTGAGCACAATGTTTTACCAACATGCAATTGCGAGATGAAAGTGTGCATTAACTCCTCTAGAACAGATAGAAGTAGCTTAAACTTGGTATGACTTAACACATCTCAAACATGCAGGAGTCTGAAAACTGTTGACATGTCATGGACTTATGCTTGAGTCTTGGATACAGAGGACAGTAAACTAAGCCAGATGTGCCTACCAAACTGTGTTTTTGCAATGAGGTGATTTTTTTATTTTATTTGTCATACCTTGTACTGTGATTTTAACAGTAATGAATGGAGTCATTAATGGAGGATTTCATCGTTTTATTGACTACAACACTTTTAAAAATTATGTAGTGGTCGGAACCTTTTAAAAACATTCTCAAAAAAACCTTTGTGATAGGCACAGAATCTTTGAGCAGATTTTGCAAGAGTTTTTGTATGATCCTGTGACCCAAATAAGTGATGCAGGTGGGCATTCTCTTTAAAGCTTCCTCCCCCACGCAACCCAACCCCTCAGCATCCTCCAAACACACCTCACAGGTGCACGACACCATTGTTTCCAAAGCTTTAATGTGATCAGCAGAGCAAAACATCATTAAATTCCTGCTGTTAGCGCTGATTACAGGTCATACGCTTTTGTATTCATCTGCTATCTGTGTTTTCTTTAGGAAATGATGATTACTCATTCAGGGTTGAGGCATGAAAAAACCAAGACTACAGGCACCTGCATGATTTACCCGCCCCTTCCAAAATCTGTGACTATTTTTATTGATAAATAATTGCTATTGCAGCTCATCATTATTGAATTTGTGCTCAGATATAGAAACCTTTGCAAGATGTATTATAGTAATTATCTCTGTCAATCTGAAATGCTTTTACATCTGCAGCTTGAATGAACAGAATAATAAAAATCTTGCTGCAGTTCCGATTTTAATTAATTACTTCAAAGTGATTGCAAACTTTAGGTCATGATTTTATAGCAGAAGAAACTCTGATAACCGTCAGTAATAAAGACGAAGAAGAAAAGTTTTATTGGGGTACAACCTTTCAATTTTTGAGAGTTGTTATTAGCTAGATTTTACTTTGTAGCTGGCTGCTGAATGTAGTCTTGATTACTGGCAACAAAACCACACTACCTTGTTAAAATCTGATGAGCTTATTTCCGGTTTCTGCTTTATAGTAGAGTGAACCATAGTTTTGTTGTGTATTTAAATTATTCATGTAAAAGGAAAAAAAATAGACTTATATTCCAGTTAAAGACCTTCTAGAACACGCTCAATCTTTGTTCATTTTTTTAATTCAGAATATATATATTTTTAAAATAAAGTTTGAGATTTTTTGAATCCCTCATTTGAAACCCCATCAGACATGATCATAGTTTATACTGGAGATTGCATTTTAGTCTTAACTAATGCTTTTCTCATCTGATATATGCAGGGTGAAGACTATGAACCTCCTAAAATGACATGATACCTATTCCTATCCTTTCAGGCAAGTGAATTTACAATACAAATTATATATATTGGAAATTAATTTATAACATTTAATTTATATGACTTGTTAGAGGCATTGTTCATTTTACATTATTCAATGTAAGAAAATAAACATACATTTACAAGCACTTCTGTTTGAAATTCCTTGTCAGTAAATGCATCTTTAATTACATTACAGAAAAAGGGTTTTTGTCTTTATTGTAGTGCAGCACATCTGATAAAAATAATAAATGTTGTGTAGATTTTTGACAAAAAATATCTAAATACAAGGCTGTAATATGCTAAGATGTAACTGACCTGCGGGTTTCTCAATGGTGTAAAAAGTTTTAAAAAAAAGCATAAAAGGTTGGGATATTCCTGTCTGTTTGATGGATCTGGGGTAGAAAGAGATGAAACTGCCCATGTATAACTCCAGTGGTTTGAACTTAAAAAAGCATCACCAGTGAAGCTAAACTACTGGAAATTGACTGAATCACTGATATTTTCACTGCCTTCTGTGAATTTGAAACATTTTACATTCATAAGTGTCAACTAAGAATTATTAAGAGAATTAACTATGAAATTCTTATATTCAAGAAAGAAAGTAAAAGCGTACATGTTTCTCCGGTTACATTAATAGTATTCTTGTTAAAACATATGTGATGATATTGTGTACAATTTTCTGAAAGGAAATAAAAATTCTGAAATCTTCTCAAAGTCTATTCGAAGACTACTATGCTGTATTATAAGTTGAGCTTAAACTTTCACAATGGATAATGAGAGAATCCGGACAAATGGTAAAGTAATATTTTCCCTCTCAATGGACTTTTTTTCCTCCTTGTTTTTATATGAATGCATAAATTAAAAAATCTGCTGAAATTTATTATTCATCTGAGATGTGATTAATATGCAAAATTATGCAAATTAAGATGCAATTAGGCTCCAATTCTCTAGTGGAATTTTCCATTATAATTTAATACAAAGTAACAGAGTAATTGGTGTCACGTGTAATTACGGTTACTCAAGTGTACTTTTAGGCATGCAAATGATGTGCTATACATTGGTTATCCGATGCAAATGTGATGCTTTAACAAGTTGGGAAACCAAATGTTTGACTGTGAATATCTTCGAGAGGAATTTTTGTATAATATTTAATGCCTGCTGTCTGAGGCGTACCAATATCAAACAGTTCAATTCAACCTTGTTTTTAATTGCAAATATTTTTGGTAATTTCAAATGCAAATAAATTAATGTTGATCAATCATCAGGATTTTTCTATCTTTAAGGCATACAGTGAAATATATTTATTTAATATCAGATAATTTCTGATTCAGTTAAAACCACTGGTGGTAGTTGATTTATAAAAATTATATATGCACATTTGATCCACTTTAGCACATATGAACTTGCATGTGTGGGACAACTTAAAGGCTTCCATTATTGTTGATGGCTGAAGCATCCACAGACATTCACCTGAAGTTAAAAAAGTTACAAGTTTAAAAATGATAGTTTATATATGCAGTGAAGGCAAATTAAATAATTTTATTCTCACTCTGAAATTATTTACAAACAAGTTCATTAAAAATGTAAAGCTTTAAGTTTAATTTAAAACAAAATATATAATTAAAATTAATATAAATTAAAATAATATGAAAAATCTCATTTACCACAGCGCCAATAAAGTACAAATATTTACTTTCATGGTTTAATAAAACTGAATTTCTGCAAAATACGTATCCCTTTAAATGTGAGAATTAAGAAATGAACAAAGAAAAATATATATAATTTAAAAAGTTATGAGTGTGTTTAAAGCAGCTTTTCTCCTCCAATGCTTTCAAGACCCTTCTTGTGAGGTAAATTGATTCTGAATTGTTACATGGCTGGTACATGACTTGTTTGACATCAAGCCCAGTGACATTAAAACACAGATGCCTCTTTCTCCCCCTTTCTTCCTCACTCCCCTAATCTCTCTCTCTCTCTCTCTCTGTACCTCTCTCTGTTTCTTGGTCCTGTCTCTCTCTGTCTCTCTGTCTCTCTCTGTCTCTCTCTCTCTCTCTCTCTCTCTCTCTCTCTCTCTCTCTCTCTCCCGAGCCGCCTCTGCTCTGTCCCCTGCCCGCACAACTCTCTTGAAGAACACTAATCCCCTGACAAAAATCTTGTCACAAATGAAACTTGAGCTCAATCCTGTAGCAATGAAGCTATAATAGACAAACCCCCCTCCCACTATCCCTACTATTTCTCTTCAGGAACTCTACATGCCCTGTGGCAAGAATCAGTCCTGATCCCAGCCTGCCTATCCTGACTGATTACAGCTTTGTCCATTAGTACCTGGCACCAGCTCAAACTGCCCACTACATGATACTGTAAAAAATGCACACAAAATAATGTTGGCTTTAAAGTATAGACAAGACAAGACAGTATTTTTTATTGACAGCAATTTTTTAAAGTTTTTTTGAGTTATAATTCTTAACCTTAGTTCCAGTGTTTCCGTCTTTTTGTCTGGAGTTTTAATAAAAAAAATATAAATTAGCATAGATTTTATAGATTTCTAATCATTCTAATGCTTGCCTATGGAAAATAGATGATTAGATCTCTTTCTAATATTCTAGTATTGTAGCATTGTTTTCTCAATTACTTGAAGCTTGAAAGAAATATGAATTGAGGTAAAGTGCAGCAGAAACTATGCTGCTCAGAGAGCAGCAGGAACTTGAACTCTGTTGCGGTAGCAAAATTGTGTACAATAATATAGGGCAAGGCATGTTTGCCTGTGTTGTATTTCATGCATGTGACAGTTTAATAATAGCAACTCAGGCTTCCAAGATGCACAATAGTGCTGCTACCTGAATCTCAGCCAAAGCCTATTTAATTCGTCCTTTTAGTTTTGGCGTTGGGCGTGCTGTTGTTGGGGGTTTGAGGGTGGAGGGGGGTGGCGTGGGTGAGGCCGATGTAATCTTGTGTTGGAGGCGTAAATGTGGAGCCCGGTTGGTCTGTGTGGTCGTTCATGTGAGTTCTTAGAAAGGCAGTCGAATGCAGCGCGCATGTGGAGATTACATCGACACACAGACTTAAGTTTTATAACAAACTAGGCCACGCTCTGATGTTTTTAGGGTGAAGGAAGCACACTCGACATCCTCACCTGGCTGTGAGTTTACTGTGTGCTAGATGCATTGTCTCACATTTCATTGGGTGCATGTTGTGTTTTGCTTGAACAGAAATTGAGTTGCACAATGGAAACTGTGGCGTGTTATGTTTACTCTAATATGGTTTGTAGCTTTTTAACAATATTTTAAAAAAATATTCAGAATGGTTATTCATATGTACACAACCAGCTTATGATTACCTGTTTCACCACAAATAATATTGAAATGTATGGATTTTTACTTTTTTATTCTCAAACATTGACAATTCACTGAACATCTCTCTCTCACTCTCTTTCTCTCTCTCTCTCTAACTACGAAACTCTCACCAAAGTAATCAGATATTAGGTATTTGATATGCAATGTCAGGCAGCAACAGTAGATATTACTCGATTTGCTTGACTTGGATTATTTTTATCTTGCTATTTAACTTGGACAGTAACAATGGACCCATCACAGTTAACATTAATGGTTATTTACCATGTTAAGCCACTAATCCAGCCATATGTTATGTCATCTGATTGGAAATCTGCAGCACACAATAACAGGGAGAAGACAGAAGACTTTGCACTTGAACTGCAACCATATTCTTGCTTTGTGTTTTGTTTAGGTTTGTATTTTCGTAATGTTGTTTGGAAAAGCTGAAATGAAGATACAGGCTGTAATATTACTTGTTTTGTCATGTGTTGAGGCTCACTGTGGGTTGCACGGCTGTCCCTCAATTGGAAGGTTGCTGTTGATGTTCTTAAGCTTGCATATTTTCCCTTTAAGTATACTCAAAATACTTACTCTTGGTGATTTGAAGACTTATTTGTGAATGAGTGAGCTATTGTAGACCTGTATTGGACTGATGATCAAAATTAAGAATGGAAAGTCTTTAATTAATATATATTTTTAATAAGTTTTAGCAGTGAAAACACTGTACATTAAAACCTTGAATGATATAAAAATGTCCATGCAATGTGTCCCAAAAGAACTAGATTTTAATTGTGTCACACTTTGTTGAAAAAGGAACTGCCAAATGGCAATTAACAACAATCATTCGCTCCAGAGAGTGAAGAAAATATCTTTCTTTTGTCTTTCTCTTTTTCTTCTTTGATTGTTCGTTTGAATTAACACCCCCCAATAAAGTGAATCTCAGAGAATGACAGTTGTGTGATTCTGGCTCTGCTTCTCAGCTGTAGCTTCTTTAGAACTATGCTGCAAAAAATGAACAAAACAAACATTTGAAATAGTTGTTTAGCAGTTTTTAAAGGAGTGAAAGACATGTAAAATGTGGTATAAAGGCAGTAATTTGCTTCTTCTCTTCATGGATTACTGTCAGTCACCATCAGACACTGTGTGTGTGCTTGCCAGTCCTGTTTGCCATTTCTGGGCTCGGGTTTTACCTTGAAATATTTGCCAAATGGATTTTATGGAGGCTGTAATTAAATTTTGTCCACCTTCACATGGTTTGGGAGGGCAGAGCCTCCATCTCTGTTTTGACTGGCTTCTACTGTTCTTAAACACCTTAATCTCCAGGTCAACATAACATCTCCAGGTGTTGTCTTTCATAAACGTAATGTTTGGTTAAGTTATTTGTAATTTTTTTTGCAACACTCATATTTATTTGTATTTATTAGTGCATTTTGTTGCTATAAATGTTTTATATAATATCTAATATAACATTTCTGATAACTTTTTAATTTTAAACTTTAAACCTCCAGCTTATCTATTAGAACTTTTAATCACATACCAGCCATCCATTCTTTTGACCAGAGGCTTGTAATGGAAATATTACATACTCATGAGACATGATTTATGAGCACAATCGCAAACAGCAATTTATTACTTTCCTCAAACATGGATTCAGCTCATACCTTGATATCAACGGAGAATGTGATCACATTGCAAGCAACATGAAAAGAGAAAGAGAGAGGAAGAAAGGGAGAGAGAAAGGAGAAAAGGAAGAAGGGGAGAGAAAGAAAAAGCAGCCCTTCTCTCAGCAGACACGGGGGCAAGAGACTGGACACGGGGCCTCCCTTGAGATTCCTATCAGTATAAATCCCACCTCTCTACATCACTTCCTGTTCCATCCAAGTAAACTTAAGGACATTCAAACTCAATCTTATTGGATTATTAATGATTAAATATTCTATAACAATCCCCCCTTTTTGTCACAAGACAACAATATTTTTAAATTTAATCATTGAACATTCACCTAAAGACGATAAGGTTCCTATCTAAATGTTTCCTATCAAATAGGTTTATCTGTAAGACAAAATAATTCAGCAATATATGTTATTCTATGTCATTCAAATGTTCCTTAGCAATATCTCTATCAATTATCTTACATAATTCCTTCCCATCATTAAAGAAAATATGCATAAATATGATAACCCCCATATTAATAATTCACATTTATAATCATCAATAACCAAACATTTCTGAATCACCCTGTCTTTTCTCAGAACAGCACCACACATTCGAACATTTTACAGCAGGTAAATTCCTCGATCCGGTTAAAAGTGAGAAAATTTCAATATTGCCAAATATCGAACCTTCTAATTTAATTCTGAGACTTTATGTAGGAAAAACATCTCTTTGCTTCTTTTGCTTTTAGCCAAGAGTTAAAGACCTAACATACCTTTAACTGTCCCTTCTTCAATTGATGAATGTTGTGCTTGTTTTTACTTTTTTTCTTTTCTTATTTGTACAGTTTCAGAATAACATTCAAGAAACAAAATAAGAACATTCAAAAATATTGAATGAAGTTGAACCAGTATTCCTAACCTCCCCACAGGTCTAAATTCCATGAAACCAAGTTGTCTGCTTTAGTCATCTCATTTATATTTATAGTTATTAAATATAAAATGTATAACTACAGAATTCTCCTTTTACACTCATTTGATATTCTATAACAGGCTGCAAACTGTTCGTATGTCTCAATTGAAAGGCAGAAGAGACTGATTTTTAGAGGCATCACTGTCTGTTTTTAAATTCAAACTCACACAAGCTAATGTTATATTAATTTCATCTCTTTGACAAGTATTTTACTTGGTTGATTTTACATTTTTAACTTACTTTTATTAGCTTTAATTATTTTAACCTCTGTTTTACTTTGTTTTTAACAATCTTGTATGAGTGTTTCACCTTGTTGTGACTTCTCCAGCACATTGGTCAACAGCAAGTTCTTAGTCATCTGTGCTTTGTAGGTAAATTGACATTGTCATTTTTTTGGGTGTGCTGTCTACATTCTGTTATCTTATTTTTGTCCATTTTTCGTGTAGCATACATACCATCAGTTTACTATGCTCATACTATCACAAACCCTAATTTTAGCCAATTAAAAAACAAGTAGACATTTCCCTGAGCCATCTTTCTTATAAATCACAGTCTGGGCATTAAATGTGAACCGCTCCATATTCAACGCACACACACAAATTACTTCCTGTCGGTCCGTAATTACCACTGGTTCGCTGGTTCTTTTGGCTAGCAGTTCTGGTGACATAATTCATTAGTGTTTGCCCAAAGAAATGATTTGAAATCTTTTAAAGTGCTCCTTCACGCATAATAGCTATTAAGAGGGCCATGTGCAAGAGTGAAGTGTTAAACGGCTTGTTGGAGTCAGCTGGGACGCCTGAGATGATAAATATAAATTATAGTTAATATACTGCACCAGTGGTTTTTCAAAAATGAGCTGACACAGAAGACTGCAAGCAGCAGCGAAATGCACTAAATGCACAACGCCCACGTACACACACAAACACACGCACGCACACACCCCTTACACACACACACGCACACACGCAAACACGCACACACATGCAGACACACTTCACTTTCACAAGCCGGTGAGGTTAGTGCATTGCTTCTGCCTGAACTCACACACGTCTGATTACTAACAACATGTTTTGTACACCTGCAGACCACATACAAACAATAGGCTCTGGGTGTAAATCCACTTATTTTATTAAGAACAGTTGAAAAACTTTCCACATTATTTTTTGCACTCATCTACACTTTTTGTTGTTTGTGTTTGTAAGTTAATTTGTTCAAAACCACACGTTCAAACTGGTGACAAAGCCTCCTGGTAACAATATGTTTTGTTCAGTGCTGCTGTGAGGTATTTTTATCATTTATGAGCTGAGGTGTAAATGAATAAAACTCAGACAACTGTGAAGCTTGATCAGATAACAGGTGAAGATGGAGATTGATATTCAGTTTGATTGGCATTCAGATGGGGAGGAAAATGTGTCAATTAGAAAAAAAAGAATGTAAATAAAGGGTCGATCTTTGATGTCATACCAATTTAAACTCACATATTTAAACTTTATTTCATTTGACGTCAGACAATATGTTTACGTAGAAATATGAAAATTATGTTAATTGAATAAGAATAAGACTATGCTATGTTTTCATTTGTTTAGTTAATGAGGAATTTGGAATACCAGTTAACCACAACTCACCACAATTAAACCAGATTTTAACATGCTGCATAAATGCAGAAATCAGCCATCAAATTTCTACTGTGATTGTAGCTTATAAAATACTACTTCTACTTCTTATTCTACTCCTACTACTCCTATATTTTTAAATACTACTTGCCCACCTCCTCACATTCCTTTCTATTGTTATTAGTCCTATACTTTTCCCCTAATTACTACTGTTACTGATACAAATACTCAACTCTTCCAGCTACTTCTACTCTAATACGCTAATTCTAATACACAATCCCCTCCACATCTTCCTTCATGTTGTTACTAGCTACTTTACTTCTCCTCCTCCTCCTACTATTATATTTTTAATTCTATTACCTGCCCACCTTCTTGTCTTCTTTCTTTTTATTACTACTATTGTACTATCTCCCCAATTACTACTCATAAAAAGACAATTTAAATCATTCGTCTGAGTGGACAGTATTTCATGCGCATCAGCTACACCTTCCATCCACACCTTCCTGCCACACCAAGCTTCCAGTTCAATTCCTAAACTTACAAATCCTTTTTCTCCTCCTTCTACTACTACTACTACTACTACTACCATTATTACTGATCCTCCTATTACTCATCCTATTGCTGCTCTTTATGTCCTCCTACTCTTATTGACCCAATACTACATATAGTGAACCAAGCTTTAGTTTAGTAGACTTCGGAAAAACTTCAGTTGTGTGGTGGGTAGATGTGCAGGTGTTCCATACCTTTGAGCCACTACTACTAGTACTACTACTAATTGAACTATTATTAATCATAAATAATAGGAATCAAATGAATACATTTAAATCCTCATCAAGATACACTCTAAGGGCTGATTTATTTTCATTGTTTATCCCTAATCCTATTTCTTTTATCCTATTCAAGCCTGAGTTTGTCAGATAGAAAGCCCTGGTTTAATAGCCGCTCCACTAGAGACCAGTTCATTGTTCATGAGACTAGACCAGCAGCAAAAAAACCACACAGACAGTGCATTCATCACCTTGATTGGTCCATATGTGTGCGTGAAATATACACCAATAATTCTCAGGGGCTTAATACCCTAATACCTCCTAGGCATGGTGTGATGCTAAATTCACGCGACACATTTCAAACCTGTTCAGCACCAATACGAATATTCAAGCTCTGCTTTGACATATGCATCAAGCAGTCATCTTATTGTGTGTTTGTGTGTGTGTGCGTGTGTGTGTGTGTATATATATATATATATATATATATATATAGATAGATAGATAGATAGATAGATAGATAGATAGATAGATAGATAGATAGATAGATAGATGTTAATGCTGTGTATAGTGATGTTTGCATGATTAACTTCTCACATGGATTGAAAGTTTTCTCCCTTGAAATAAGTTTTATTGATTCATTTTTAATTTTATTTTTATTTTTTTATTTAAACAAGACATTGACAACTATGTTTTTCAAATCTTCAGTATATTCTTATTTTGAATCCATATAATTTGTAGTGTATGTATGCTAGGGTTTTCCAGCGTGGGGGTAGGATTTTCCAGGGGGTGGTAGGAAGGAGGTGGGGTGACCCTGGTGAAGAACACCTCTGCATTTCGGGATCCCAGCAGTTTTTCAGGAGAGCGTGTGAAATGGGTGGCACCTCTCCTGCATTCCTGGCTGAAGCTCTTGCCATATCTGTGATGGACTGAGGCAGAGGATCTGGCAACCAGGGCTGAATACAGCTTAATCTGCACGCAGGTCCACATGTGTTCGCTTGATAACATGGAGGCTTTCTTCCTGATTCTCATCCCACTGCCAGCTCACTGCCTCACTCGGCCGTGTTTCCCTGCGATATTTAGCTCGTACTAGAAAAGAACTGCCGCATCTACTGAGGAGGGGGTTAATGCATGTTTTTGGAAGTGGAGGCAAAAATTTGCTGTAATTCCTGACACATTTCGAGAGACAGATATGGTGTCTTTCTGCTACAGACAATATGTAAAAGCAAATGTAAATGGATGGTGTGCTTCCTCAAAGCTTAGTTTGATTCAAGAAAGTGTTTTGTGATGGAGATGAGATGAGTTATTTTTGGTAAATATTAAGCCTGTGTGATGAGGACAAAAACATATCTTAACATTTTCTTGGATTTTGCATGAATTATATGAATATGATTCAGGTTGTTTGTGGTTGGCATTGTTTAACATGGTATTACATTACCAGTAGTTGGTTTTAAACAAGTTTTATATCAAGTGTTTACTTTATAATTGTACACAGTAATGAACACCAAAATCATTGACTCAGAGAATAACAGTTTTGTTGATCTATTTAATATTGATCTTATGGTCAAGTGATCTATTCTGAAATTTATGATTTCTGAAAACTGTGTTAACTTCTATACGTCATTAAATGCTCATATTCATTATGCATTGATTTTTGAGCCAGTCTTTAGTTAGTATCTGGAACATTTAACTTTTAATGGAAGGCCAGTTTGCTTTCATAATGTCATATGGTTATTTCTCGTCGTTTGTGTGTCCACCCATTTATGAGATTTTATAGTTTTAATTTATTGGGAACTTATTTTCTCAAATGTTGCAAATCAATTTATCCCACAACATAAAAAATTTGTAAAAAATATTATTTTTAACTTTTAAGCATACTTTTTTTACATTTTAGTTTTTTTCATTAATTTCGTTAAAAGTAAAGTCAGACTTAAACCACTATTCTGAAAACATTTTGTCACTTGGCTTACATTCAGATTTAGACACCTGGGGAATTAAATCTTAGATGGAATTATTATTTCACCGTGTATTTTGCCTTTGTTGTGTGATGTCTCGTTCACATCAGAAATCATTACATCTGCTTGAAAAGCACGTTGTTTGTTTGCACTAATAATACATCTGCATTGCCTTCTCTCTCCCCTTTGTTCTACAAGTAGAAATGGTTGTAAAGTCAGATGCATGTCTAATTGAAAACTTAATTATCTTTCTGAAGTCATCAGCTGTCACTTACGAGGATCAAATATAGTTGTCCTCTCTGGGGAGTTTGTGGTATTTTACTGTGGACCTATTAGTTAGTTGCATGTGAACATGTGATCATTTGGAGCTCAATTTATAATTGGAGTTAAATTAGTAGAACTTTGCAAACGCTATATGCAAGAATATTTTTTTAAGTGTGCCTCTGGTAAAAATTCTATTTTCAATAGTGGCTCTGTTGGATTTGTTGTTTATAAATTTTATAGATTATAGAGTAACTCGCATTACTTTAGGTGCAATTACTACTCACAGAAATGTATATCCAAACTGTTAATTTGTGTAAATAAATTATTATGGTTTTGCCATTTAAAATTGTTCTTTATATTTGTTAAATTCTTCAGTGGACACTATTCCTTTTACTCTTAACAGCTACACGTCTCTTCTCATTTAACACTCCTTCATCAATTCAATACATTAGCTGTGCCAACTGGGAAAAGTACTATATAATAGTTGTAGCATATATGATTTAATTTCACCTTAGGATTCATTAGCCGTATATTGTTCTGTTTTTAGACATGAACGATAAGCCACACTAGTCTTGACCTAACATTTGTCTTTAACTGCCAGGCACTCAAAGTACAGTCTTTTGGTCAATATAATGTGTTTTCACACTAATAAGTAACAGTACTGAAATTCTTCCCATCACTCATGATCATAGCTTGCATGTCCTCTCTGTCATTCATGATGCACAATTAAATGTGGGTGTTTTATTATCTGCAGTTTTATAGTTTAGGGCAGTGCAGTAGGTTGACATATTTTTATGTTTCACTTAATTATCTTAAATGAAGAACATTTTCGATGATAACAAGTTGTTAGTGCTTGTTATAAGCCTGAATGACATTAATGTGACTTTAAGTGTTGTTTTTTTGTTAGAGATATGTGCTTTAACAACTCAACAAAACACTTGTCACGTTATCATTCAAGTTATAATTCCACAATTTGCACACACTGCAATAAAAGAAAATATTCTTTTTTATGTATTCGACTACGTTTTGTGATTTTTGGCTATATCATAGTTAAAATCCATCCACCCATCCATCTATAATCTTTTCGCCTTTTTCCCTTTCGGGTCGCCGCAGCGGAATGAACCACCAACTAATCCGGCATATGTTTTACCCGGCAGATATCCTTCCAGCCGCAATCCATTGCTGGGAAACGTTCAGAGACACTCATTCATGGACAATTGTTTTTGTGTTTTTTTCAATTCACTTATATCGCATGTCTTTGGACTTGTGGGGGAAACAAAAGCACCCGGGGTAAACCCACGCGAGAACATGCAAACTCCACACAGAAATGCCAACTGCCCCAGGCGAGGCTCGAACCAGCGACCTTCTTGCTGTGAGACGACCGTGCTACCCACTGCGCCACCATGACGCCCTCGTAGTAAAAATGGTTAATGTAATTAATAAACCAATATATTTACATTTTAAAATAATTTTTAAGAAAATCCTAATTTTTTAGATTTAGACTTCTGGAGACAAAATCTCTCCAGGGAGTCCTGGGTCTTCCCCGGGCCTCCTCTCAGCAAGACATGACTGAAACACATTTCTATGGAGGTGTTCAGGAGGAACTCAAAATAGATGCCTAAGCCACCTCAAATGCTTCTTCTCCATGTGGAGGAGCAGCGGTTCTACTCCAAGCTTCTCCAGAGTGTTGCATCTCTAAAGGAGCGCCCCATCACCCTGTGGAGGAAGCTTTTTTCAGCCGCTTGTATCTGAGATCTTATTTCTTCGGTGATGACCCAAAGCTCAAGGCCATAGGTGAGATAAGGAACATAGTTTGAGCGGTAAATTGAGAGCTTAGCCTTTCTACTCAGCTCCTTTTTCACCACATTACAGCAGCCAATGCACCGATCTGCCTGTCAATCTCATGCTCCATCCTTCCCTCACTCATGAATAAAACCCCAAGAAACTTGAGCGAGATGCTTAAAGCCAAGATCTCTCTTCCAGCCTAGACTGAGCAATCTACCCTTTTCCGGTTGAGAACTATGGCCTCGGATTTGGAGGTGTGTTCCTCATCTCTGCCGCTTCTCACTCCGGCTCAGTATAGCTCAATATAGTAAAAACAGAGCTTCTGGAATTCCCTGTCAATCCCACTGTTAAAATAAAACTCACCATTCAAATGGGATCTTCAACAATAAACCTTTTCTTTCAATCAAGATTTTTGGAGTGATTTTTAGATTTAACAGGTAACCTTCAAGGACCATATACTACCTTAACTCTCTACACCTCTCTCTACTTGGAGCCTGACCCTCTCAGTTTTACCCTCAGCACACAGCATCTAGGATTGCATGTGCACTTTTGAAAGATTTGCAACATTCAGATCCCGGGATCTCCTAAATCTCACTCCTAAATACAATGTCACATTTCTACCTCTAAATTTATTTACTTGGTCTTTCATCTGTTTTTCTATTGCAGTATTGACTGTCCACTGCAACACTTTGAACCTGCAAATTATGCATATATGATTTACCTGTGTTCCAGGTTACATCATTTCATAAAACTCTGTTGCAACAACATGATTTTATTAGACAAGACTTCATTCTTTGTACGGTATTCCCACGGCATGAAACTCAGAAACCAGTTTTACTGTAATTAGGGAAATACTCTAAATGTCATTCTGACTCTTCACACCACTACAATGAACTTCAGATTCTTGAAATGACTGACGATTACTCACTGTATTTAGCAGAATCTCCTCTTTTGCTCTTTGTTGCGCACTTTCTGTTTCTGTTTAAATAACGGTTTATTTGAAGCAGATGCGGTTTTAAACATTTGCATGATGATGGCAAACTATTGTATTGTAATGTATCGCAAAAAATATTCTTTGGTGTCTGGACATGAGAAGGTTGGAGTTGATTAAAATGTTTTTTTGACGGTGTAGACTTCCAACCTATGGAATCAAACCTCTACATAGCTCTTGTTATTTCATAAACATTTGTACATTTACATGTAGGTCAATTGTCTAGCTTCTAAGAACAGATTTTAGATCTCACCGATAAATACAGTAATACCTCAAGATACAAAATTAATCAGTTTCAGGGTGGCCTTCATATGCTAAATTTTTAATTGGGAAAGCAAGTTTTATATGTAAAATGAGCGTTACTGTAGTCCAGACTGCTGGAGATGAAAGCATGAATCAGTTTCTTTAAACCTTGTCTGGAAACAAATCGTCAGATTCTTGTAATGTTTCTAAGATAGTAAAAACTGATTACAAATCAGTTAGCTGATTTAGACATTACTTTGACATGGCTATTGAAACTGAGATCAGAGTCCAGGATCACCCCAAGATTCCTGACCTGATTTGTAGTTATTAGGCCCTTGGCAGTGACCTTAACAACCTTGCTTTTGCTTTCAAATGCAGTGACTTCAGTTTTGTCCTTGTTTAATTGAAGAAACTTATTTTGCATCCAGTTTTTAATCTCATCATGACATTGGCAGAGAGTTTATACAGTTGTAGTTATTCAGGGAGAAAGCTTTATAGAGTTATGTGTCATCAGTATAACTGTGTATAAATGATATTTGGTTCCTTCTCGTGATTTGACCCAGTGGAAACATTTATAGTAAATAGTAGAGGGGCAAGGATTGAGCCTTGTGGGACTCCACATGACACTGCAGTCTACTTCGACATGTAGTCACCTATGTTCACATAGAAACCCCTTCCTTTTAACTACAATCTGAATTATTTTAGACCTTCTTAGTTTATCGAGAAGGATTTTGTGGTGAACTGTGTCGACTGTGGTGAACTGTGTCGACTGTGTTGAACGCAGTGCTCAGATCAAGTAAAACCAGCACAGTCACTTTTCCTGAATGCAGTCACATGATGCCTGTGTTGACTTCCACCCAAATTTAAAATGTCGAATATGTACGCATATGTACCAGCTGTCCCGTGCCCATTTTTCATATCTTCAAAATTATTTACATATCATGAAACTAAATATTCTTTGCTTGGCCTTTCGTATCTTGGATTTTCTGTAACGTGAAGTATTCGTATCTCGAGGCACCACTCTATAATGTATTCTGCTGTACATCTTACATTTACATTTATGCATTTGGCAGGCAATTTTGTCCAAAGCGACTTACAGTAGGGGAGAGATAATATGCAATTTGTTAAACAGTCAAAGTCTATCTCAGTTTGCTCATAATAGAAGTTGTATCAACTGATCAATAAACCATAGCAGGAAGAAAATAAAGACTATATTTTTTTATATAGTAGGTGTTCCCTGAAGACAAGAGTTTTCAGTTGCTTTTTGAAAGAAACTTATTAAAACATCTTATTTATTTACAGTGAATGCAGCCATTTGATATCTCTTCATGAATCTACAATGTGTGTTTAAAGGCTCATACCAGCATAGTGCATGAAATACGATTGCCGCCTTTGACCAGAAGTGTCCCAGTTCTAATGTAGTCGACCATTTTCTGAAATTCAAGAAACAAATGTAAACTCTTCAAATTGTGGTCTTGAACAACTGTTCTACACACACATGAACATATGCATACACAAAAAAAAGATATACTGTAGAACAGAGGTTTTGTTGATAAAATAAAAAAGAAATCGGGTTAGAACTTCTTGGTTTGATTGATTTTCTCATAAGCTGTTTTCGGCCTGATAACTGAATCTTGTCTTGTGCATTTATGCTACAGCTAAACTATTCTTCAAATAATCCAAGGGTAATTTCTACTTTACTCTTCTCTTTTTCAGCCTGAAAGTAATTGTCACTATTTTTTTTTATTTCCTTTTTGTGATTAACAGCTTATATTATAGCATGCAAAAGCCTAAATAGTGACTGGTTTCCAGAATGCACTTGATAGTTCAATAAGGGAAATCTAACATTTTTGAAACATGAGGATAACAACAAAAATAATAATGTTCCTATTATAATTGGGTTGTCCTTTCAAACTATGGACCTTATGTTTAAACCGATATGTTTCAAACAAGCAAATCAGGAAAGTCCATTGAGTGATGCCATTCTTGTTTAAGAATGTGGTTATGCAGTGTCCAGCATTGGCATGCACTGTTCATTTTTGCCTCCAGTTCTCTAACATGTGTCTCAAGCCTTCACACAGTGTCAAACTGCGATATGCCACAGCAAAGAATGCCACCTCTTATCAACGCCAATCCAGATTAACTCAAAGACACGCTCCCCCTGCATTTCTGGGCCCACTTGGTTCATTTTTGGGCACATTTGGCCTTTTTTCTGAGCCGTGGCAGACCTAAGGCAAAGAAAAACCAGCAGCCAAGGTGCTCACAATTTGCTACGTTTCCCAGGGCAGTAGCCAGTGGGTTTGCTGGACGGCATAGACTTAAACCCTCTCACACCCCTGCGGGAATCAATCTGGCATCCCTGGAGTGATCCCGCTGAGGTGGATGAGTATGATAGACTTCCCACGAGGGGCCATTGGCATTCTACCGAATTATAAATGGGATAAAAGGAACAGGCTGGCTAGAGGTGTCTGAGCGTGTGATCATAGACAACTCGGGCATGATATGTGTGTACACATGTACTAGTTGAAAAGTTTAGGGTAGGTACTTTTCTGTCCTAATTGTTTTTGTAGTGTAATTTTGTACCAATAACTTTTGTAAGATAAATAATTTCTGTTTTCTATTTATATACTATTATGTAACATCTAATGAGATGATCTGATGTTTAAAACAATTAGTTGTTCATACTTTTAAAAATATTGTTACATTCACAATTACAGTTGCATTTTCAGACTTTTACCATAAAATATAACTTTTTTATTACTTTCAAAACCGATTCCTGTAACACATTCTGTAACATGTTGTAACAGTCTTTGATCAGTAACAATACGGATAAAATCTTGAAACATATTTTTAAAGTGTATTTCTACTCAAACAAAATACAATTTTCCATGGATCCTATCCTACCCGAAACTAATATTTCATATTTTACCACAAATGAGGCATTTTCTCTTAGACTTTTTATACATTTATAATGATTTAACACTTTGCCAAACATTGAAATATTGTAATGATGAATTATATTTAATTATTCTATTTTATGCAACTGATTATCAATATTCCCAACACATAACATTTAAAAACCTGTTGTGAGCTTTAGGCAGCAATGTTCAAAACAATCTTGCCTCTCCACATCTTGTATAATCAAATGGGTGTATCTTTTTAACTAGCAATTTTCATAACACTCAACAATCAGGAATAGATTTTGTTTTCATAAATGTCAACAGTTTTGGACATTTATAAACCTCCTCCTGTTGAATCTACTGAGAAGCCTAATATTTGTTACCTTGTTTTAGTCAGTGTGAAAGTGAGCAAGACTTCCACAGCGAGATTGTATGTACAGTACAGACCAAAAGTTTGGAAATACTTTCTTATTCAAAAAGGTTTTCTTTATTTGCATGACTATAGATGTTGGTCCTGATAGATTGTTAGAATTTATATTATGGCAAGAAAAATGCAGCTAAGTAAAGAAAAACAAACGGCCATCCTTATATCCTTAAGAAATGAAGGTCAGTCAATCTGAAAAACGTTTGAATGAGAAGGTCATATATATATACACACACACAGAGAGAGCTGAATATTTTCTTGTGAAGAATTGATCAGAGAACCAATGCAAGTTCATGGCAGAAAATGTTCATGGTGCCTGATTATAAAGACGTCAATCTCTCCAGAATTGTTGCACTCTGTCAAATTTACCCAAATGGTTGTGATTAATTCAAATAGGAACTACTTGTGAAAGAGATTGATGTCTCTATTTATCTGCATAATAATCAAATCATTAGCAGTTAATGATAGCTGCATGACGGATGATGTGGATACTTGTGTGTGAAAATGAGAGACTGAGACACAGATTGGAAGAGAGATGACAAAAACACTCAGGTAGAGGATACCCCATTGCTTTTAATAGAGTAATAAAGAGTGCTTGTCAAAGCCATGAAGGATCTAGGGATTAATGATTTGTAGAAAGGAAGAGGAGAGTCTCGTCCTGAATCTAAGTGAAACATGTTTAAATTGTTCTTATGATGCCATTATTTTTTTACTTTTTTTATTATATAGGTGATGTGTGAAATCTAGGATTGTATTTAGAATGCAATGTATACACTATCTGAAACAGTGATTCCGACAACTTTACCCCCAACTAATCCAATATTCCCCTTACACTTAAGTGAGTCGACCATCTGCCTATAACCCAAATTAATCTATATTCCACTTACACCTTGTCAGACAAGTACAAGTCGCATCACCTGTCATGCACCTGCTGACTCCGCCTCTCCCCTTTGGCACTGGTGTCATGAGTCTGCAGCTGGATACTATTGCTTGTTAATGGCTGCAATTGAAGAAGAGCACATGCTATTTCTCATCATGCTACTTGTACAATGGCACTGTGATTAGTTTGGGGGCAGGAAAATGTCACTTCCTGCTGTACAAACATGTTGTGGTGCCTTTCACCGCTAACTATGACATGGTTTTCCACAGTCGCTGCCAGGTGGTACAAAATGACTTTCCCAAAAACAATTTCTTCCATTCTAATTTTTTCCCAGTGGTTGAAAGTCTTTTGACTTTTAAAGCAATTAAAAAGCATGTAAATCAAGCTGCATCTTAGAAGTTGAGGTCCATAGATTGAGCAGAGATTGTAGAGGTTTAATAAAAACTGGTTGGAACCGGAGCACTTGGTTAGCATTTATGACATCCCCAAAAAATTAATAGCGAAGAGGTAACGTTTAAAGCCAGGACATATGTGCATTGAATGTTAGTTTAGTAACATAATAAAAAAATGGTGTTTCATTGAATTGAGTCATTTACAGCTATCGTGTTAAGTTTGTTTGAAGTGTTAGCTTCAAGCATATAGTATTGTAGGTAGATGACTGCTTTCTTCTCAATTATAAGATTAAGGCACAAACTAGCGACTCAGCAACAAACTCATTTTTTCTGGTTAGTCAAAGAGTTCATCTGCAAAATCACAAGGGAGGAATTGCCAATGAGCCTAATCTGTACTTAATTCTCTAAATAATCATCATCAAATGAATTAAATATAATAATAAATAAAATATAGAGCATATCACAGATCATCTTCACAGACACCAAGTTTGCCCATGTTTAGGATACGTTGTTGCTTGTCTGCAGAGTTAATTCAAAGGCTTTGTTTGTTGAGCCTAGGCTTCTAGACTCTGTGGAATCTAAGGAATCGGTGTGTGGTTATTCTCTTAAATTACTGTAATAAGAGTTACACTTCTTATAAGCTCAATTGAGTCATAAAACTGATGAAAAAAAAACAAGTAGGCAATGAATGGCAGGAAAATCCCTCCCTAAACAAATTGGAAACTTTTCAGTGTGAATTTTGACTGTAAAAGTACAAACCCTTGAGGTGTTTGATGCTATAACTTGTGTGCTTGATGCTATGCCAATAAGTCTGGTGGCAGGGAAACATTTCTGGGAAAAATTAAAAGTAGCCTCCCTGATAATACAATCTTTAGCATATAATGCTACATTTAGAATAGGCATTCAGTACACATTATAGTAATGTGTACTGATTTTGTATGAAAACATTAGTTAAAAAACATAACCTTAGTGACAAGTGTTTTTATACGTTTTGCAATCACCTGGAACCCCTGAACTTTTACTTTACGCCACATGCAGGCAATTTCCTCTTTTGAGCTACATGCCCTGCCCATCTCTCTGCTAGACTGCTTGAACCATTTCCAAGACTACCTCTAGAAGTGGTTCTGGTAATGGCTACTGGAAACAAAAAGATTGCTTTCACACGTGCAGAAATAAACCGTTACCGGAACCAATGGTTGTTAGAAACGGAATATAGACGCCATTGTAAATATAGTCTAGTTGTGAGCTGTCCTTAGGGATGTTTTCAATGTGAGAATGTACATTCTTTACATTGATTGCACCAAACCAATCTTGAGGGTGGATTTTCCGAAACCATACAATCCAGCATTAACAGCCGTAATGCCAACCCCCACACGTTCAGGGCATGTATGTCTAGTATTGTTTGCAACCTGCCATTGTGTTGGAGGACTATAAAGGCCTGTCCCTCCAAAATTATTTTTAATCTGGGTGGATTGAGTGAAAACTGAATCAAATACGTATGCTACATGATTTGGATGCTTCTTCTAACATTTGATAGAAGGCCTTCCTGTCCCTGCTTTCAGAGATAAAAACATTTAAAACATCTTCAATGTATTAAACTACAAACCAATGTTCTTGGAATTTCACCATCAGCATTTTATCTTTGCTTATTTATTTATTGAACGTTCAAACTGCTTCTTTGTAATCTTTTGTTGTAATTTCTTGTTCTGACTGAGAAAAAAAATACTCTTGTCAACACAATTGGAGTGACTTCCTGTGTCAGACACCCACGCTGCGCTTTAACACCTCCTGTCAGAAGCCACACTGCTAATACTGAACCGTTACTGACACACTACACTCTGCTGTTATGGCAGTAATGACAGATAGCGTGAAATATTTTGTTTAAAAGTCAACGTGGCATCAGAATTAAACCCAATTAATTTCCTAATAAGTGTAATCAGAATGTAATAACTACATCCCCCTGAAATTTTGATTTACAATTTTGCCTGAATGCCTTTTTTCATCCAAAGTATTTCAGGAAAATATAAAGTGCTCTTAGACAAAGTTCTTAAATCTCTGAACTAAAAAAAGGTTTTTTTTTTTTACATTTTTCAGTTTGATCTCAAATATTACGCAACACTTTGTTTGTCTACAGTTTGCCATTTTCATTACACCATTTATAAATGACAAGCTATGTATAAATGGTGGAAAAGGTCAATAATTGTTTTGTTTTACTTTGTATTTCAGGAGTGGCACTATAAAATGTGTTTTGATGTCCTTCACATCATTTGTTTTGTTTCTTTAACCGTTCTCTTTATTCTTTTCTCCATAACATTTACCGAAATGTCACTGCAATACACATATTCCATAACTAGAATTTATACGGCGAAGCTTGGGCAATAATCTTCATTAGTCTCTCTGTGAGTAAATCAAAACTCTTGAGTGTTTAACCACAAAACTCTTGAGGCCCTCTTGTGGCAAATATAGAAAACAGTATGCTCCGGCTTCTTATTCTCTTACTAATGATGATGAATAGTGTGTGATTCGAACCCAGTCCTGCAGCATCAGAGATTGCTACTCGCATTCTTTTATCACTTGTTTCGCTCTTGGTCTTTTTCTTGATTCATTCAGGAACTTGCACACAAAACCAACTTGGCTTTTGTGGAGTCCCAAAGCTGATTTTAGGGGAGCTTTTCTGAGAAGCTGTTCCTATCTGATGGTACCTCTAACCGCAATTCAATGGATAATTTGATCAAGCATTGAAACATACCCATCACTTATGTGACTACTAAACTTCATTAGTAAAAATTTGTAAAAAAAAAAAAAAAAGTTTTTTCCTTTTTTCACAAACCATTCAAAGGTTTTTTTTTTTTAGAATAGACTTTTCATGAAGGAAGAACAAGGCATGTTTTCTTAAGGTACACCTAAACGCCTCTCCTTTTTACTGGCATCCCTGTTTATTTGCAAAAAGGAAAATAAAGATCATAAAAATTATCAAAATATAATGAATTACATGTGTTTTTGACATTTCATTAAAGCAACAAATTGAGTTGAGATGTCCTATATGTAAAGTAGGTAACATTTTATTTGTATTACTTTGTCTCAATGTAGTTTTGTGTCGAATTTTCATATATCATTTCACTGAGTGTCAAATTTGCTCAAAAATCTACTGCTCATCTAAAAAATGTGTAAATTAGTGCCAAGCACAATAAGTGTTGATGAAATAACTGCACGCTTGCATCTGTTTAATCTTGTGCATATTTTGAAATGAAGCAATAATCATCAGTTGTACATATCTTAAAAGACTAGTGTGCTTGGGACAAACTGTTTGCTTGTATGGCTTATTTTGGCTATGAAGAAAACAATAACATCTTGCAGTTTGAAGCAGGGAGGAGAGTGATTTGTGTGGCTATTTTTGTTATTTCGTTATTTTTTATAGAATCAAATCAAAAGGTTTGTGTTAAATAGAAATGTTTAGATTGTGATCAGCGATTTATCTTATGTTTATCTTAAACTAATACATATTTTCAAGCTTCTGAAAATAGTTCACTTCTTTTTTTTATTTGTTCAGTGTTAATTGTCACATCAGATTGCTTGGTGTCAGGGATCTCAATGCTCTCTTCATATGCCTTTAAAGTTAATGCTGCACTGAACTAAAGTAAATAAGCACATCGTGCAGTCATCGTGAAGCTATAAATGGGGTTTGCGGCCAATTCAGATTTAGATGCGCCTTTTACCGTTCACAAAGAAAAACGTAAATTAATTTTAAACTATTATCCTTAATAGTAAAACATCTTCCCTCATCAAGATGGTGATTGTGAGGGTCCGATGATAAAGTATTCCGCTTCAATTAATACGCTGCAAATTCACAAGAAGATCTTTGAAAAAAAAAAAAATCTCGCCATCTTCAAGCCCTGTTAAACTCGCTTCTAATATTGCAGTTCGACAGCATTAAATAAAATAACTCAAATGTATGTTTTAATTCCGCTAATTATGTTTCTTGTTTCATATTAAAAAGTCGCACTGCTTTAACTGACCAAAAAGCAATAAATTAGATTTTTTAAATTATGTTTTGTTAATTTGATTCAAACCTTTTAAAAGTGATGCCTGAAATTGTATTTCTAAGTTAATTCTAACGAGTCCTTTATTTCTGTTCAGTTATTTCAGTGTAAAACGAATCCGATGCTAAGTGACGAAGGGAACATTACTGAACATTAACTCAAAAGCGGGAAGAAATGTTACATGAACAAAGATGCCACAGCGGCATTTACACTAAATGGCTCTAAAACGGGAATCCAGCAGAACCTCCTGATTTATTTAAAATATTAGATTGAAACACGTCTCATTAATCTAACGGGATAAGGACAACTGACTTAAACTGCGTTCGTTCAATTCTTACTAGGTTGTGATTTGCAATCTTTCGCGCACGAGCTTACTGGGAACTTGTATTGTTCAGCAATCATCTGAATGCACGTAAAAATATGTTTCGGATCGTTCTTAGAGAAAGATGCGCAGAGGCGCTGGAGAGATCGGTAGCGATTGTGCGTTTCCATGCCCGTGAAGACACGCACGTCACATTTAGCCCGTGGATGGCAAGTTTTAAATAATTTCAAACCATCCTCCCACCTGACATTTTACCATGTGGTGTGTAAATATGAGAATGGCTGCGTGTGAAAGTGGATGAGTCCCCGGAGAGTACGCACAGAGACGCGCTCTGCTCCAAAAATCAAAGTGGGGCAAGAACACTCGCTGCGCGCGCCACAGCTGGCAGATCAGATCGACTTTTGCGGACGAGGAGGGGCGGTTCGTTTACCTGACAGACACCCCTCTCGTCAAGCTCGAGCCCTCCCTCTTCTCGAGCGCCTCTATCCCGGCTCCGCAACCAACGGTGCGCACAGTCCGTGCGCTTCCAACTTCAGCGGCACGCGCGGGAACTCTCAGCTTCATCATCCGCATCAGCGAACTGAGCTGAGCGTGCGTCTCTGGCCCGGAGCTCTCCACGCGGGGACGAAGTCAACGAAGCCGCTTCAACTTTTGGATGGAAAACGTGCACACAAGCGGAGATTGCGAACTTCTCTAAGGTATCGTCCTATTTCCTTTGCGTCTCCAATGTTTCTGAGCATCTGCTCCGAGCGCAGAGCTGATGTATTAGAACGAGAAGTCAGATGTGAATGCTTGCAGAGCTCAAACACTATTGATCATTACGACTATGATTAAGTAAAAATCATCGATACAAATACAGCAAGTGCAGTATTTAAACAGGACACATTTTTACATTTTGCACTTTAGGTTCCATTGTGGTTTTCTTATCCAAATCCATCCAAAAGTATGTATTTAGAAATGTCTTGCAATCTCATTACATTTCTTTAATATTTGCAAAACGGTCTTTACTTTAATGGTCTTATAGAGTTTTTTTACTTAGTTGTCAGAATCATCAGGCATTTCATGCATACATTTAAACGCTTAGTGCATGATCTAATTGAGACTGAAGTGAAATCTAATTTTAACAAGATTCCAATTGAGATGAAATGTGGAGAACACAATTATTTGAAAATTAAACTTACTGGATATATGCAGAGAATCACACCACCCCTGTTGGCCATAAACTGGTTTGCTAAGGTAGTTGCATGTGTGACACTAATAAAAGTATATGTGTGTTTTTATTATTGTTCAGGGGTGAGATTAGACTCTTTAAACACAAGATTAGAGACCACTAAGGTTTTAGGGTATTAAAGTCAATGTGAAATTTAAGGATGAAACTTTTGGTGGGGGGAAAAATCACAATAGTCTGAAAAATACTTGCTACTTAGATTTGGTGTATGCATATTTCTTTATTTGCTTTCATTGTATTTAAAATGTACTCACCAAATGAAAAAATTAAAAACCATAGTTTTTGTGCCTATGTGGTTAATGCAAAAAAAATCCTTTGGAACAGACCTGAAACAATTTCTCATCGTTTTGAATATGGCACAAACAAATAAAGGATAAATGCATGCAGCCATCATATTTTAATTCAGAATGATTGTTTGTCATCTTTGCTAATTTTAGGGTGTTATCACATTATTTAACAAAGTGCTTTGTTAACTGTTGCATTTAGTTTATTTGCTCTGTGGTTGCAAATAGAAATTATTAATATGTTTCAAACTTTTAGACACTACTAAACATCAGTGGATTCTTACATTTAATCAAGCCTATCAATAACATTAGTCACATTAAATGAATGCCAGAGACAAAGAAATGTGTTGTTATAACTTACTGTAATTATAAAAAAATGATTTAATCCTTGTCATGAATCCAAACACAATGATGCTTAAATCAATATATTTCCATAGCAAGATGTCAGTGACCTAAGAGAAAAGGAACGGAATGAAAGACTACTGATTTTCAACATTCTTACGCATCTATTAAAACAAAGCAACACAGATGTTTGTGTTAAGTCATAAATAAGTAAGTAATTAATTTTTGTTGTTCTTTTTACTTTTCAATTAAAAAAAATATGTTTGTATGCGAGACACTTCTTTGCACGGTCTCTCGCGAAGAGGTCACTGTGGTGAAAAGGAGGTTATTTGTCTTGCAATTATTTCACAATAGGAATTAGTGTGGTGGATCTGGTCAGTGTTTCTCAGAACTGCACTTGTGAGCTCTTTCCTGCCAGCCTCAGGTTTGCTTCTTGTAAGTGCACTTTGACTTCAAAGTTTTGATAGCTTTTTCTTCTTGTTTCATTCTTACATCTTGAAAGTCACGTTCGCTAGTGCGAAAATGCGTGGGGGCTCTTTAGGTTAAGTACAAATTCGTTGATTATTTGTGATTTACATCACATAACCTCATTTCCACGTCTGGCAGTTGTTGAGATATTATGATAGCTTTTGTAGCAGATCAGAATCTTCATTTGTCAGTGTCCTAAATCAGACTGTGGTTTGGCATGCTTTTGTTACAAGAGGCAGTGAAGACATTTATAATATGACTGAAATATTAAGATCATGGATGATTCTAGATGGCAAGCAAATGACAGGAAGTCAAATGTGAGTTAAAAACAAAAGAGGATGTTAATCTGTTGCTGTGTTTCCTCCAAAATTAACAATCTGTCAGCAAGATGAATTTGTGTGCAAGGTGAATGCATGACTTCCAAATAAATCACAAACATCTCCTCTCCCTAATGTGAAGTTTTAATATCCAGCATGCAATTTGGCTTATTTTTTTACATTGGTTTACATTTTTTATAGTGGTTTATACATATTTGAGGTCATGTCTTCTTTTTCACAAAAATAGAAGACATTTTAAAAGATCTGATTCAAAATCTAGTGTAATGTCAGATATTTGCCTGTTAAAATTCATATTTTATCAAGCTGTTGCGTGTGGGTGATAAACAGGTTATTTTTGGCTCTTGACTGAAAGAATGGAACTTTGGTGATTAAAAAAATGAGACAAATAGAACTTACACGCATCTGCATCAGAACTCTTCCTTCTTTAAAGATAATTATCACAATCAGTTTAAATTCTGTCATATTTCTAACATTCTTCAAAAGAGCTTCTTCTATTTTTTAAAAGAAACTAAATAAAAAGTTTAGAGCCACTTGTTAAAGGCAAGCTTTTTCTTGTGAACTGTCCCTTTAAAACCGATACTTGCATTGATACACCAAAGTTGCATCTTTGTGAGGGAGAGATGCACCTCGCTCGCCCTCACAACCCTCTGAGACCAATTATCCAACATGGATGCTGAGCTTATTTTCAGTGTGCTCCTGAGAGAATAATCATGACAAGTCTTCCTTGATGAATTATTTCCACCCTGTCTTGCCTGATTTGTGCCATTATAAGTGACAGCAATCAAGGTGTGTGGAGGAGGAGAAACCTAAATTCCTCACCTCCCAGACGTAGAAACTTCTTGGTTGGTCTGTGTTTGATTCTTGTCGTGAAGTCAGGGGTAAAGCATTAATCGTCTTGGGTAATGAACGTTAGGCTGAAATAACAGCTCAGCAAAGAGGAATTATACTTGTGGTTTGAGTGAGGTAAATACCTGTTTAGCTGCCAGCATATGCCTCTATTAGACTGTCGCCAGCAAATAAGAGGTCTGTCTCAAGGTTTAATATATGGCTGCTTGAAGATTCCACCCTCTTTTGGAAAGAGCGGTTAGGATTTCTAATAGTTAGCAAAGGTAACAATGAATCAGAGACTTTTGATGACAAGCTCCAACCAGTTTTGAGGAAAAAAAAATGAAAGGAAATTTTAGGATTGTTCGTGCATACTTTGGCTTTGTGTCAAGCACGTAAAATGGCAGACGATCACATGCAATAAGGGAATAATTTGGCAACTTTTTCCAACTTGATTTGCATAATTCAGCACAGATTTGACAGTCATGCTAAAATCTGCATCTTGTCTCCAGTTTAATTCCTCAAGCGCTCTCTTTCTTTCTCTCTCTCACTCTCTCTTTTTTCGCCCTCTCTCTCTCTCTCTCTCTCTCTCTCTCTCTCTCTCTCTCTCTCTCTCTTTAAAACCCATCTTGCTTTTATCTGCTTTTAAGGATCATCTCCTGATCTGTTCTGAGGACAAAGCGTCAAAAGTGCGTCATGTTGATTTGGTCACGCTTAGGCTAAATGACATTTGTGTACAAATCGGAAGAGCAATATGATCATTCTCCCCAGCACCATCACTAATAGTATTTGAAATATACACCCGGAGCACCGAAAAACCTTTTTTTTAAATTACGCCTAACCTAAATTTAGAGCCTCCACATGTTCTGATCTCAGGTTATTGTTTGTTTTTTCTATGCTTGTCGTTATCCGATCTGTGTAGGTTTTTTCGAATCCTTTGTTCTGGTGAGGCGACACAAAGAACACAGTATATATCAGAGAAATGCACATACTCCAAAAGATCAGGCTTTTAATACCCACCCACATATTTGCGGGAAACAATTCAAGAAGATACACTCTTTCACACTCTCACACATGCAGTTATTGAGGTTTGAAGGGACGCAGATTAACACCGTACAAATCTTTGGCTTTGGAGGGTAGTAAACTGAAAGAAAGCGAGGGCTTTTATTTGTCACACTGAGACACAGAGAGAAACAGTAAAGGGAGAGGGAAGCGGTAGATTGATAAAAGACTAAAAATAATCTTATGTTTCTGTACCTGTAATGAAATTCTTCAGAAAACATTTTCTTTTATTAAATCTGAATTTTTAATGTTTCCGGAATATCTTGTTGCTTGAAGGCAATAGGCTTATTTGCTCAGTCAAAATAACTTTCTGAATTTTGATTTAAAGTAAAGTTTTTCCACACAGCTCTTAATTGCTTACACTGTATTTCAAAAGCAGCAGTTGGACAGAGAAAGTGAAACACCTAAGGTGAGATCACCGTTACAGATGAATATGGCCAACTCAGTGTTCAGTTTAATCTCTTTTGAAAGATCACAGCATGTTGTTGGTGGAGGAAAACACTGATTTCTTTCTCCCAAATTATTATTTTTTTTCTGATCTGGTGACTGTGTTCAACTTCACTTTCATCAAGCATATCTGCATGTTGATGGCTTTACAATTAAGCAGTACAGTTCTCTACATTTTTCTCTTAATTGCAGCCATTAATTAATTAATTAATTAATTCATTCATTCATTCATTGTCATTTTTTTAATAAAAGATGTTGTATTTTCTTTCTGAGCACTGAGCCTGATTGTAACTATAAAAAATAATATTTTCTGAAAATGTAAATATTGAATAGGAGACTAAAAGGACATATTTTTGTTAATTAGTTCTAGACTTGTAATATTAGTTAGCAAAAATGATTTAAACATGTAGTAAACATGTGCAGTGGAGGACTGCAGTCATTTTAAAACTGGATTTAAACTCAAGTCTCTACCACTTAAAGTCAAATCTATTTCTTGTTTTGTGTCTTATTCACAATGTATAGTATTAAGGGCAAACTTGAAAACCTCCTAACTTAAAAATAAATATATGTGTTTTTAAGAATGATGTGAGGCGCTCTTTTTATGGTCCTTAATTGTTACTGATCCTCCAGTAGCCCCAGATATAGAGAGCATTTTGAATTTATTTGGTCATGTGACTTCTCTCTGCTCCAGTGACAGAAAAGCAATTTCCCTGTCTTGAATCTAATCTCAACTGATCGCTCAATGAAAGATTTGTTTTATAATTTGATAAAGGCAGGAACAAACAGCTGATAAAAAGACTCTTGCATACTGGGTGTAATTGTTATTTAAATTATTAATGTGTTTGAGGAGCCGGAGCTTGATTGGGGATGGACTTAAGGTTCTGAGATGAAATCTTCTTCATTTCAACGCTTCAAGGGTTATTTTTTATGTGCACTTCTAAATTAATAACTGTATCTGTTCATCTAGCAATTAGAGGAATGGAAGGTGGAGGGATTTCTACCTAGATTTAAAAAAATCACAAAATTAATTGGAAAAAAGAGCAGTTACAGAACATGTAATAAGAGCAGAACAAGTGTAAATTCTAACTATTTAAAATGAGCTATTAATTTTCAGTTAATGACTATTTCACTGGGTTCCCCATATAGGATTTTGTCTTCTAAACAAAAATATTTTTCTGTATTTGTTTTGTAATTAGTTATCAGTTTTCTTAAACTGGATCTTTAAGCAATTGTTTTGTGTACATCTGTGTTACTGATACAAACACAAAAAAATGTGATCACATTTTAAGGCCTCACACTTTGTGTATAACATGGATGTAACAAGCGCGGTGTTTAGTATGATCAATGATCAGTAAAAATGTGCGTAGCCAACTATCGCTTTTGTGGAAATGCATCACTTCCCGATAACCAAAAATGGGTCCAGAGCGGCGTGGCATAGGCGTTGCACAAATGTCTGATTGACTGGCATTTTATAAATCTAAAACAAAAATGTACTATTTAAATAATTCACACTCTCAGAGTGTTCACGATGGTCAAAACTATCAATCTTAAAAAAAAAAAAACATTACAGCACCAGTAGTGTAAACGAAGGGGCAACCTCCTCCTTTCCCGCTTGAAGCTCGATAGGAAGTGACTGAACTGTAGTTCCCTGAGTGGCCACTTGAGGCTGACTTCAAAACAGAGCAAGTTCTCATTCACTCCAAATACTATAACTGACCAATTTGGGAGCTGATAAAAACATGTTTCCACCCCTGGCTCCATTAGGTTTGTTGATTCCAGTCACTAGTTTTGATCTTCATGAACACTCTTATGGGGGTGAATTAATTTTTTTATTACATTTGTTCCTTTAAAATATATAAACATTAAATCAGAAGCCTTGACTACGGCCATGTCACTCCTCTGAGGATGTATTTTTGAGCTCTGGCTACGCCCATTTTGAGCTTAATTTAACTTTGCCAGAACCTTATGGCTGACGTCACAAACATTCAGTTATATACAGTCAATTGTGTAAACATGTTTTTTTTCTCACCTACAAATTTGTGCATTTTTTTTCACTTGCTCACTTCAGACCCTTCAGGAGGAGGTTGCCCCTTGGTTTACACCCCTGTTGCTTTAATGTTATTTTGGGGGGGATGAAACTGTTAACCACAAAAGCCAAATTGCTGCTCAAATTTCTCTCAACTTTTAAATTCTTTCAACAGTCAAGACCTCTGTGTCATCTTTATTAAGCCCTAGTTTAATACTTTTCACCGAACGATAATGATTAGGTTTTTCACAATGGACTGGGTCAAGAACACAGTAAAGACTGTTGGCTTAATAAATAATCCAAAAATAAATGGTTAACAAATTAGACTCTTCGTCTTCCTCTCTCATACACATGTTTGTTTATGCTGTTTATTTTTATTTAACTTTTCATTTAATACAGTTATGTGAGAGCATGACTGTATTAACAACTAACAACTCCTCTGTTCCGTCTAAATATGTGCCTGAACCAAAATCTAGTGTCTGTAATGAGTGTCACGTTTTCCTCTTTTCAGGGAATAAGTGTTGTGACTGTTCTAACAGTGATTTGTACACTGCCCGCTGGAATCAGTTTGGTTTGCGGTGGGCACTGATGATTGTACCCCATGCTGTGTGTGTTATCAAACTGCCGAGTCGCTCTTGGCTCTGATTTATAACACCAGCTCAAATAATCTTGTTAATGCACACTGAACACTGTGCAAGTGGCAAGCGCAGAGATGAAACAACACCTACGCGTGTGAGCCTCCAGAAGAGCACTGATGAAATGTGCTCAGTGATAAACTCTAGACTTCAGTGCAGCTTTCAAGAGGAAAACCACACTGCCCTCCATGCCCAGATGGCTGATAGTATTTAACGCTTGTTTATAAACATTTTTTTTAATGAATCAAGATGAGTTTTCAAGTTTTTGTAATAAATGTATGTCTTAATCAAACAAATAATGTGATAGCATAAAATATTAATTGAGGTAAAATATGACAATTTATGCTGAAAACAATTAAGAGAAAATGAAACTAATGGACTAAAAGATCTTCATTAAAATTATAGTGTTAATCAGCAATTTTCTATTATAAGAATCAATTGTTTTATGCCTAGTCCCTTTTAAATGTATTCTTAATGTTGAATTCTTTTAGTAAAAATACAACATACCATACAGAAATCAGAAACAATAAATATTTCAATACAATCCTTTACTGTATAAATGACATGAAGGTTTTTTGCTAAAATTAAATAGAAAAAAATATATATGTATACATATGTTAAATATTGAGTTATTTTTAAATAAAGCATTATTTCAAGTTTTGTTTGTTAATACTATGTTACTGTTATTTTAGCTAAAAGAAGCCCTTCCTTTTTGATGGATATCTGATGAATTTAGAACTTTCTCATCTTGCTGTATTATTATGCTTATATTGATCCATCCATACACCAGGTATTTCCATTCATTTTTATTCAGAAGCTTCAGATTAACACTGTTTCATGTTCTGTGGTTGTGTGTCATTATTTTCATCCTAATAAATATTATTGATTTGTGTGCATTGATTACTGTTGTAGATATTGGCATTCTAGGCTCTTGAATTCAGTCTACCCTTCTTTAAACAAGGGAGAGCTGAACGATGAGCACAAGATCTTTTCAGCTCGGTGGATCTGCTAGGCCTCTTCTCTGTGTGTGTGTGTGTGTGTGTGTGTGTGTGTGTGTGTGTGTGCGTGTGTGCGTGTGCGTGCGTGCGTGTGCGTGTGTGCACGCCAGGACTTTTGGCAGTAACAGCACCTGTTGGCAGCATCAGGAGGCAAGGTTGGCAGAGATTGGGTGATGCTCCTGTACTGCATACAGCAGACCCTAACATGGCTGCCACACTCCCCTCACTAAAGTGATGCCATTTTATTTTTAAATGAAGTGGACCAGTGTAAACACACATCCAGATGTGATGAATACACATTTGATGGAGTGTAGGAAAGCAGAAACAAAGAATTGTTGGAGAAGAGCAGAATGCCTTTACCCATGACTTTCATCCCTTGTTGGGAAACTGATGCTTTATCAACATTAAACAAAATCATATGCTCATAATGTGTCCTATTATGCCTTTTTAAAAGTGATTAGGGTTAAGGTAACTGTTTATTTAATGCAAACAATGTCTTTAACTCCCCTCACATAGCACAGTTTACCCATTTCCTCCCACATTTCTCCACACCCTCTCCACAGATTTGAACTTGCCAAAACATCTGCATACAGTGCTCCTTTTAAAGCTCTGTTGATAAACTAGTTATGATATAAAAAAACTTTGTGTAATGTAGTAATCCCTTGTATCTTCGATCAAGAGTATGACATTTGCACCTCCTGATGAAAAACCAGTACCACAAAAGCTCCTTCATGACATTTCTATTTGATAATTAAGATGTTTTACTCCTAATCTTCCTATGCTATATAGCAACTCGAAACAGTGTCCGTTTTTTTATAACCAGCTTATGTAAAAGCTTCAGTCTAATTGATATACAACAGTCTGCTGTAAAGAGCCGCTCTCAAATAAAAATTATCTTTAGACGCTTCTGCTGGTTGTTGTTTTTTTATCTACTTCTGGTGAATCAATCCCTTCTTTGTTAAGCAAAAAAAGTTGGTACACTGGTGAAGTTGGGAGTTGTATACGCTAAGACATAGTTTTGGCTATTTTTGGCAATGGGCGCACATTATATGCTAAATACCATAAATATTTAATAGAATTTAATTTAATTAATGAATAGAATATAGATGTAAATGTTTTTCCTTGTGGTGTTCTGAGCTACAAGAAAAGGATTAAACAGATATATGCATGAACATTTGTTAATACAACTTCAGGTATGTATTTACTAAGGAAACAACCCTAAACATAGTCGAAATCTCAGATTAGTTAAGTTTTCCAAACAGAGTCCCTTTAAAGCACATACAAAGTGTGCATACATTATGACCTTATTTTCATGTTTTAGTTTCTGTCATCCACAAACCATAATATACATAACAATCCCAAAATGTATTGGATGCTCTATGTGAAATATTGTAGTAATTAGTAACAATATTTACTGTGTATTGAAATAAATCGTTTCAGGAAAAAAGTTCAGACTAAAGATAACTTGATGCAATTCATACATCCTCTGTGACGAGTTTCACAAGAGTTACAGAAGTCTGAAATCAGAAAACCTGAACAGTTTCAGCATTAAGCTGTCTTATCTGAACACCAAAAACAAGTTCTGTGCAAATTCACATTGATGCCACAAGTATGTTAAGCATTAAAAGAATGGCCAGGTGAAGACAGGTAAACACCGTTCTTACATGAGAAATGTATGGTAGAGTTCACTAGCAAGCTCCTTTTCTTAGTGCCTACTCCACTTACATACCATTCAGTGTCTGTCATTATCAGACACTTTTATTAAGGATCAGTAGGTGCCTAATCCAGCTACATACAATTCAGTACCTCTCATTATCGACACCATTCTTATGGATAAATAGGTGTCTAATCCACTCACACAATTCAGTGTCTGAGTTTACCAAACGTATTCTCATGGATTGGTAGTGCCAATGCAACCCACTTTCAGCCTTGAGTAGGTACAATAGGACTTTTTCAAATTTCAACCTTGACAACAGCATTTACCCCCACTATGGCAAGTTCATTGCTCAGTTCATGTAACCGGAAACGGTTTTATAATTCATTGATTTTGTGAGATATGCTATGTTTTGTGCTATGAAATGTTCTCTAAACCCTTACCCAACTCTATCTTCTAAACCCAAGGGCATTTTTTCTTTTCATGATGTCTCCTTGCATAAGTTGAACCATGGAGTAGGTGTGGAGTAGGTGAGTAGGACAGGTGGAGTAGGTACCCAGTGACTGATTTCAGTAGTTTGTTGACAAGATAAGATAGCATTTTTTTGTGACAATTTGACATCACAGTGTTTCATCATGTTTGTTTATTTTTTTGTTTTAAATTAATTTATTTAAACCCAAGTGCTGCAACTCTGGGTCCCTTATTTAACAGTTTCCCTTATTTTGAGTCTGAGTTTTCTCTCATTATCAACTCAGCCTTATGGATACCAAAAAAGGCAAATTTTTCAGTTTTGCCTTTGTTACTGTTTATTGTAGTGAATTAGAGTTGTTTTTATTCATTTTTAATCAACACTTATGGTTTATATTCCACCTTAAACATTTTATGTAATAACATAAGATTTTAATCTCATTATATTTTTTTCTATAATAAACTTTTGTTTTGACATTCATTTATGCTTAGATACGATAATATTTACTGTAATTGTACCCTTGTGTATGAGAGAGGGGGGGAGGGGGGTGCAGTGGACTAGCTGTCACCTGCACGTGATGTGTCATGCTCCAGCATCACTGACAGATGGCGTGTCTTTTTATTGTTGAAGATATTTACCTTTTGGTGCTTTTGACACTTTTTCAACTTTTTAAAACAAAAGCACGAGGATGAAAATAAGACAAAAATAGGAAACAATAAGAAAACAAACGTGCATTGTTGTATTTTTTTAAGTAACATCAATATCCTCACACCACCCATGGAAGCGCTGACTCCACATCGTTTATCCTGCAGCCTGCAGCCTGCTTTTGAGGTGTTTTTGTAAGATGCGCGCGTCCTGTTTGTCTCCTCTCTTTGTGTTTGTGTGTTGTTCTCTAATAAATGCAGAGCCGCCTCACTCTAATCAAGCTGATTACAAATTCCTGCGCGCGTACATGCGGAAATCCACCATTATCATCCTCATCCTCGTTCTTCGACACTTTTTTACCTCGTGTTACCCCGCATTCCCCTTCAGGACAGCTAGGAGCAGAAATCCGCCCTCTATCGCGACGTTTATGGGGTTAGCGATGAGGAGAAGCGCCAGGCAGCGCGGAGAGAGGGAGGGATGAGCGAGCCGAGGCATCTCGTAATTTAATGGGGACAGAGAGAGAGAGAGCGAGAGCGAGAGAGAGAGAGACCGACCGAGTGTGAATGTTACAAATATGAGGAGCGGAAGATACAATGTAACACCGGAGTGCGTCGGGAACGCTCGGATGCTTTGATGTTTTGTTCGACGTTCGAAAGTGATTCGCGCACTTTTCACGCGGCTTCGGATCCGCATTCGGGCTCGAGAGGAGGCGGCAGGTCGCCGGGGCTTCGTGCCGTTGTTCGGCTGATGAGAGGCGATTCCCGTGCGCTTCTCTTCACATAGGCTCATGTATTTGAGGCTCGGTGGGATGTGCTGGAAACGCTGGTATTTCTAAGCGGGCTTTGCATTGAAATGATCTTAAACTATGTTGAACTCGTTCATAGCCGGGTGAATTTCAGTGTAAATGCCAGGGTCTGCCTTCCAGTTTGTCTCGTTTGATTTTAAAGTACTTTACCCGTTCTACAAGCTTTAATTTATGAGTCCGGCAGAATTCTAGCTCTTGGTTTGGTCAAAGTGGAAGTTTTGAATGTCATAAAAAAAGAAACGTTGCTATTAAGCTAATACTCGGGAGAAGTTTGTGCTGCTTTTGCCAAAACTTGAAGTCTCCTCATCCACTAATCCTTATATGCACGTCTTAAAGTGGTAAGTTGAAGCAAGTTGACTGTTTAAGCCCTATCTGTTGGTTTTATCATGTGATATTTTATCATATTTTTCAATTAATAGAATCTGTAATATGTGGGTCATTCATAAAAAGTGAATTTATTTTGTATTCTTTTTCAGAGACTGAATCTGCATCGTTTGTAAAGAACTATATTCATGCCAAAATGCTGCACACATACTGCAGGCTTCACTGATAACATTGACTTTGTCATATTTTGACATGCTAATTACAACAAAGTGTTATTACATGTTAAAAACATTCACAAATTAAATCCCTTTCCAAATTGCCACCAAATTCATTTCAAGGGACACACTATAATGCACCCACAGCTGAATATTAGGCACCTATTTGCAGAGATTATGCTTTTAAACAGTTCACAATGTTGAATTAAAGAATATGCTTTAGTTAGTTTTAAATGGTTGGCTTTGCTAAATCATCTTGCACTAAATTAAAAGATAATCTTATTTGAAACAATAAAGTTTGAAATAGTCTTGCGTCTACTCTACTAAGAAACAAATCAATGACTCAATTTATTAAATTTATTTTTTTAGAGTTCATTATGTTTAGAAATAATTGTACATATAGGTTATTATTCAGTTTTTATAGCAGGTTAAGGTAAAGCTTTTTTAAATACATGTTTAAACAAGTCTTTTAGCTTTTTGTCCAGAACATTTCCTCACTAACAGCTCTATTGGTTTTTATGCAAAGTTATGCAGGTTCATCTCGTGTTTAGTGTTGTGGAATTCACTGTGTTGTATGTCTGATGTCTTGTTTGGCCTGTTTGATAAAATCTAACCGTGTCTGTTATGATGTCTAGTGGAACCCTCATTTGTGTCTTTCGATGTATTTTGAGATAGGTGTTCATCCATTTTGGACAAACGGGTCAATAATTTTCTTTGGCACCCCAGACAGACGTTTTTGAAGGTTTAGCAGCTTTCCCTTTTCCATGATCTTTTCTTTCAAACAGCTTGTTATTTTATAATGCCATGTTGTCCATTTTTCTTCAACCATTATAATTCTACTGTTACAAGTTTTATCTCTTTATGGTCTTAAAGAGACAGAACTGTTAGTTAAACGATGACACTGTAATGGTAAAACAGTGACTTGAAATGGAGTTTACTTCACACAATCGTACATACTTTTACATACAGACACTTGTATATTTAAATAAGGATTTTGTGATCATTCAGACCACACACCCCACTGAATATTTAACCTTTTGTTCCACACGGATGCAAAGATTCATTGTATGGTGCACTGATCACTGAAGTGGACTCCTCTGCACTTTAATGCAGCTGTACAAAAACTCTCTTGTTTGCTCTCCACATGGGATTTTGCACTGGCTCACGCATTCATAATACATGCTCTGAAGATCAGTGCGGGAAACATTGTAAATGCCATGTAACATTAGGCTCTGAGTTGACATTTCAGTCTACATGAAGAGACATAGCTTTTTTATATTGGGTCAGTGATTTTTGGATCTAAAATCATTTTTTCTATGCGTGGCACTTGATCTCTCGGGCATCTGAGTTCATAAATAAATGTTTATTAACACATTTCAATGCAGAGCTTTCCCCCAAATGAGTTTGTTTAAGAGATGTTGTTTCCATCCATCCATCTTCATGTCGGCTTTATTCCCTTTCGGGGTCGCCACAGCGGAATGAACCGCCAACTCACTGGCATATGTTTTACGCAGCGGATGCCCTTCCCTGCCGCAACCCATCGCTGGGAAAGAGATGTTGTTTTACAAAACTAAAACATTCACTTTCCAACAAACTATACTGTAAAAACAAGAACATATACATTATATCCTCTTGTAACTTAACAACTACACTTCAACCAAAGGGTAATTTTAGGTTGTTGGTGAATCACCTTTAACTATCATTCAGATTCCCAATTAGCATGTTTGTCTTTTAAATCTTGACTGGAAGCCACTATTGTGTAGATGCATGTGCTAATTTACTCTATTGCTCATTGCAATAACCCTATATTTGTTAAAGTTTTTTTTAAGTTAGTTGTGGAAATGTAGTGCCTAAATGTCATTTCCAAACAAACTTAAAATTAGTCTTTTGAGACGTGTAGATTTGTTGGAAGTTAGAATTTTGTTGTTGATGAACATTTTAAAAATTTGGTCAATTTTTAAAATGCATATGATTGAAATCGTGTACACAACCCAATTTAATACTATAATCTAATAATTAATTAATGCAATGCATTACTTTGCTGAACTTGATTGTCAATAAAGTATGAGTTGCTTTGTTTCTTCACTCTTCAGGTGACAGTCAGCAGTGGTGCTGAGAAACATGGAGCATCTCAGCGAAACCTGTCTGGTGAAGGAGAACTGTGAGCTGGTCAACAGTTTGGTTGACACCAAGGGGCCTCCAGCCAAACTGGCACGCCTGGAGCAGAACGGCAGTCCACCAAGCCGCTCGAGACTCGGCAGCACTGGAGCCAAACTCTCCAGCCTACCCTTCAAACCCCCTGGACAGCACCTGAGAGCTTGCCACAAGAGGGGTGAGATTCCTGTTTTGGTCTGATTCAAGTAAAAAGCATTTAGCCTTTAACCAGAGAAACATTTTATTTATTTATTTATTATTATTTATTTTTTTATTTACTTACTTAAAGGTTTTTACAGCTACTTACGTTTAAGTATCCAAAGAACTCGATAAGCTGATGAGCAAGTCTATGTTTGATTTAACAAAAAGGTTTGTTGCTAAGTGCAAATTTACCTTTGTTCTAAAAAAGGAAATGTCAAGTTTGTCTCCTAAAGCCATATCTGGCAACAATATATGATGGCGACAGTTTTTTACGAAGAAGTCTGACAATTAATGTGTTTGTGAAGAGCAATATTTTACTGTCAAGAACAAATTGTAATAATGAGATTCTCTGTCATATATTTCTCTGCTGTGGACGATTAAAAGAGAATTTTGGTTACATCAGCTGGCTTTAGCTCACTACCCGCATTCTATAGCTCTCCAGGCAACCATTATTATTATTTATGGGGAAAAGTGAACTTTTGCTGAGTGCTAGCTGAACTTTGGAAGCTACTGTATTCATTGTTTCAGCTGAATAATATTTACCATGGGCTTTTTCAGCTCTCTGGGAACAAAGCGTGTATTGATCCTGAAATGAACCGACACAGCACTCTTTATTGTTAGATCTTTATCTATTAAAAATGGAAAACCTTCGATTCAGCACATTCTCTGGCATCTGCTTATGATTGCCCTGTTTATTGATTGTTTTCCAGAAAATGGTCACATTCTTAGGATGTTGTGACCATGAGGTGCAGAAATGTGATTTGTTACGATTGCAGGGGTAGACAGGGTTGATATTACTCCCCGGGCTCTATTAAAGCCTGTGAAAATAAAGATACGAAGTCGAGGAGATCATGAAGTTGCTGAAATTTCATCAGAGGAGAGTTGCAGCTGGCTGGTATTATGTGATATTTGCACAGTAAACCCGAACACATGACAGCTTTGGAGGGAGATTCTTGGTTCTTTTCTCTCTGATATCGCTCTGTTGTTTCCCAAAATTTGATACTTCAAGGCTTGTGAAGTATCATGTGAAGGAAGCCACTTTGAGGGATAGACTATTAGAGAAAGATGGGCTAAAATTTACTGTGATACTATTTTAACTTTTTGATCATAACTTTTTGATAAATTGAACTAAAAACATTTAGCTCTTCAGGCAACCCTGAAACCTTTTTATGATACGTCGACAATTTCTAATCGAGTATAATAAAACAAATAAACACGCGATTACCGGATGTGCCTTTTGTCTTCACCAGGTAACATGCTGCCTGTGTTTTGTGTGGTGGAGCACTACGAGAGCCCCATGGAGTTTGAGAGTAAAGAGGAGCATGCAGAGTTTGTCCTGGTGAGAAAGGACATGCTTTTCAACCAGCTGATCGAGATGGCCTTGCTCTCACTGGGATACTCGCACAGTTCAGCTGCCCAAGCTAAAGGTAAGCAAAAGATGGCTGGATTTTTGGTTAAATGTACGAGTAATATTATTTTTGAGAGTTTCATAAAAAAATTCTGCTTCTTGAAAAAGAAATTTTTCTTGTTTTTCCTTTAGAGCCTTTTCAAAAAAGTATTCTAATTGAAATTTATGAAAAAAACATCTGTGGTTTTATTTAAAGTTTTACACATTAATAAAATCATCAGTTCAGAATTCCAATTTTAATGCAGAATAATAAACATTCTCAGGTGTTGGAACACAAATGTCTGCACTAAACCACCCTATAATGATTAATAATGAAATATGTGTTAATTATTATCACAGCTTTATGCCACATACATCAAGTATTTTCTGATTTCTTTGTTTGTGATGTCATTAACGTCAGGACCCACCAACAACTTATTACAGAGACTTGAACACAGAGTGAGTCATCACCTGTAGTGATGAAGTTTGGTGGAGTCTTGTGCTTTTTAGGGATAACATAATGAGCAACATTCAGTGTTTGGTTCCAAAATGCTACAAAAATTTATTTTGATTTATTTTTTGTAAAAGCTTGTGTTTTCTCTATCAGATACCATATTTTTTATACTTAAAGTTTTTTTTAACCGTTTTTTCCCTAAAAATAATCTGAAGACATGCTTTCTCACTACATGCTACAAGTCTTTAGTATCAATATAAACCGTCTTTTTTGCTGTTAAAATAAACAAGCAAAACAATATTGCATAAGAAGTAAAAACTTCTCAAAAATAGACCCATAAACTTGATGAGTGTGCAATGTGTTAAATGTGGTAAAAGCAGTTTTTACATATTTTGCAATTATACTATCAAATAGTGTCGGTGGCTTACCAGGCACTCATTGGTGGCATCAGAATTATTCACATTGTATTTTTATGATAACTATAATGAAATCGTTATGTAATATTCAAGACACAGTTTAAAAGCTGTGAGTGCTGCTCTGTCATCGGTTGAATGGATTTGTGGAATTCTGTGGAAGAGGTTGAATGGTGTTTATTGCTTAGAGGAAAGAAATGAAGAAAACATAACCATTATAAAAATAATGCCTCAGACGCTCAAAGACGCTTTATAATTTTCAGAACATTATTCATATACTCCACATTCACATTCTGGCGGTGATAAGCTACCTTGGTACCCCCCAGCTGCCCATTGGCAGTCTGACAGGACGTGATTGCTATTCCGCTGCTACCGCCTCCTGCCTACTACCAAACACACCTCACCAGTCACACATCCATACAGGGCAATATGGGTGAAGAGGCTTGTCCATGGCCACAACGAAAGGAGGAACCTGGCAGAGATCAATTTGCCAACCCTCTGGTTACAAGACGACCAAATACACCACTGCCCATCTTCTCCACCCCCATTATAACTAGGCTGTTATAACTTTGGCAAAACATTGCATTTTGCATAATTGGTTTATCAATAGTCACAGAAATGTTGAACTCATAGCAATTTGAGTACCCCATTAATGTGAGAGATGGTTAGCCATGTTAGAGTCTTTTATTGGGACTTAAAATAGTGTTTGATGGGCCTCGATCATTACAATATCACATTAAATAAGGTACAATGCGAAACTGGAACTACAAGTCTACTCCACTCTGATGGAAAGTTCAGCTGGATTGACACCTTGTGACATGGTTCAAACCCCCAGATTGCATAGGAAATGGGTTATCTTATGAGTTTACGTGAGTGTTTTATTATATTAGCACCACATTTTATTTATTTGAGTTCAGATTTTTTATAGGCTTTCTTGTGGACAGGGTAGTATCTGTTGTATGGTCATGCAGATACTACCAGCTCTCATTAGCAGGTGTGCCAAATTTGAATTTGAAAATCACAGAATTGTTAAAAATGCTCAATTTCTTCCAGCATTCTATACTTTCATATTGGTTTTACTAACTTCATAATGAAGAAGCTCAAATCTTTCTGAATGCTGAAAATAAATAATTTTCCTCTGATTTATTTGCTGTATTGTGGATGTGTGTCCATTCTGCACTGATCAGGTCTGCTCTAGTTGACCTGATGGTGAGCCCATGGGATTGTGGGTAAAGTGGAAACACACAGGTGCACTTCCTGCTCCCTGTAATCACACTTTTCTCAATGGGAGCATGTGTGGAGGTGGGCCTGCCCTACCGCTTCTAATTGCTCTCTTTCTGGAGTTAGAGGCTATTTTGAGAGCTCTTGCTTTCAGCCTGTAATTTATTGCTGGCTGCCCATCATTATTTCTGCTTTCTTTCCATCTTCTGTTTTTTTCCTCTATTAGTCATTTAGAGCTAGTCGATAGATAACATATGGTTGAGCAATATGCTTTGATAGATTAGAAGCCTCACGTGAACTCAACACAGATGCACAATTGTGATATTATGCACTGGTCAAAGGTTTTAGAGAGAAACTTTACTAACAGTAAATGTCTCATTAAAAGAACCTCTCATAGAACTAACAAATCAATGTTCTTCAATTGAAGAGTTAAATTATGATTCATAAAACATCTTACCCTCAGACAAATTACAATTATGTTACATTTTACTTCATTATGATGGACTTGTTGTTGAGAACATAAACACATTTATTTCAGACCCAAATTGGTTGCTCGTGAACAGTGACATGAGCTGTGAGCGTTTGGAAGGAAATTTGGAAACAGCGAGCCAGAGATTGATTGGGGCATGATTTTGAACCAAAACCTGTGACGTCTATGTTTATGTATTTGAGCTGAGCATCCCTTTCCTTCCCACCATGCTCAGCTTATTCAATGCCGAACATGCACCATTATTTTTGTATTCACTTTTACTTTGTGGTAAGAGTCAGCACATTATTTAGTTTTTTCTTTATGTATAAACACATTTTGTAGATAAACCACTTTAGTTTATTGTACGTCATGTGTATGACACTTGAAAAATATAAGAGCTGGCCATACATGTGGTCTGAACATACAACAGGGCAAACCAAATTCTTTTTAGTTAAGTTTAGCCAATAAAATTATGTTTTTGTCTTGATTTAAAAACTGAAATGTTAAGTTAGCAGCATATTTTTATAGGCAATTCATTCCTAGGGTCCATAGCCACCTTGTCCATGGGCCTACCCACCATTTGTTATCTCAACAATAAATGTCAAAAGAGGGTCAATGGAGTTAAATTAGAGGAGGTATAATTAGGCGTCTTCAGTTGATATCGTCAAAGGCCCTATATATAAATCAAATTATAGAAGAGGGTTCTAAAAAACACCACACATACAAGAAAGAGTAAATTCCCAGTTGTTCTTTAAATGACTGTCCCTTAAGGTACAACTCAAACAATTTGAGTACGTGTCACCAATAATAGGTGGTCCATCCTCCAGATTTAGTGATTGTTTTTCTTATATTCAATATTCTATGTATATTTAACCACTTAAAACATGCACAGAGCTGTAAAACAACAACTCTAGATTATATAATCTCTGAAAATATTTTTACTTGTATGGAATTTTATTATAAAAATATCAATTTCATATTAAATAAACAATTTCCTCAAACTAATACATTTTACTTTACAATCCCTAAAGTAGCATTGAATGGTAGTTCTATATCTAACCCATACATTTATTCAATAGGATTTTCTATTTAACTTATAATCAACACTGTGGAGCAAAAAAACATTAACAACCCATAAAAAATCACATTGGAAAATAATGTGCTTTTAAATATCTGTTTTGGGAAAGAACTATCAGTTAGAGGTTAACACTCTGTTAGTGACTGGTATGCTTTGAAGCATTTATCTTATCAGTTTCTGGTTGAAAAGAATCAACGGCGACTTACACACTCTATGAAAGGATCTCTCAGACTTATTAGGCATTCCCTCTCTTCCTTGCACTGTGGTGTGACTGAATGTGGTTAAGTCTTGCTCTTTCTCACCACAGGTCTCATTCAGGTGGGCAAGTGGAATCCGGTACCCCTCTCTTATGTGACAGATGCGCCCGATGCCACAGTGGCGGACATGCTGCAGGAAGTGTACCATGTGGTCACGCTGAAAATCCAGCTGCACAGGTCAGTGTTTCCCAGCCACCAAACCACTAGAGACACAAAGCTGCTCTTTTCCCATAAGCCACACATACTCATACCTGCAAAGACATGATCAATCACCTCCTCTCTCCTCGCATCTCAATGTGTCTCATCTGCAGAGACTGTCTCACACATCAAGGTGTTCTGGATCCATGTGTGCATCTAGTTCTAACATGACTGTGTTAAAAGTGTAATACACGAGTACAACCTCTCAACAAATCACTCAAAAGTACTATGAAATCATACATTTGTTACTATTAACTTTGAGTAAAATATCAGAATTCTTAAAAAAATTAACTTATTCATATGTACAATTGCATTTGATCAAAAGTAAGAAGATCTTGATTTATTAATACTAATTTATTTTTATGTACCTTTGAAAATAATTGATTTGCAGTTCCTCTAAGTGGCGGTAGTTTTAGAAATAAACTCTCCAGCCTTCATTTTCACTCCAAACTGAGGTTGAACATCTCTAAATGTTTTTTTCGCATGGGCTGTTGAGATATTTTCTTGGCAGCTTGCCGTTTATTGCCTCCAATTGAACAAGCATTCATTAATGACACCCTGAATGCAGCTGTGTTTCCTCCATTGATTTGATGGTGCGCACACATGCTCATGCACACACAAATCCTCAAAAGGCCAGATTCTCTGTTGTAAATAAGATTTATTTGGATAAACTGACTGAAAACTAAACCGGGATGGAAACAACTTACATTGTTTCAGTGAGCACACCAAGGTAGGACAGTAGAAGCAACATGAAATAATAGTCGCCACATGCAGCTGATGTATAATTCATGCATCAATACAGCAGATGTGTTGTATAAAGTAATTAACTAATCAGAACAATCAGGAGAGAGAGAGAGAGAGAAGAGGAGATGAGAGGAGGAGGAGCTCGCGATCGAGGAGAGATGAAGGGAGGATAGCCGAGCAGATAGGATAGCGAGCGAGATAGAGAGAGAGGAGAGAGAGAGAGAGAGAGAGAGAGGGGGGGGGGGGGGGGGTTCCAGATGCATCTGCTTCATGCGCCAAATGAAATCTGTCTGTCTTCAAGGGATGCTCGAAGCAGAAAAGCAAAGCCAAAGAATATACATGTACAAAGAGACTGCTCCCTATAGGTTTGAATGGGGGGTAACGTAATGTGCAATATGGTGGCTTCATCTCACCTTCAGAAAGCATGAGCCAATCACTATTCTGCAAATACATTGTGTTTTCCCAGCTGCGGTTAGAGGCTCTGGTTTCTATAGAAACCATTAACTTTTGTAGACAATTGCATTTCTGACTGCTTTTGACTTGCTTTTGTGAAATCAGTTTTTTTAGCTTTCGTTCACATAAAAATAGCATGCGTCTGCTATCCATCTTTGTGAACGAGATGCAGCTCCAATGAGACACGCATGCACAGAAGTGGAAACTACATCCTCCATAATGCACTGCGAACAGGCATAAACACTGAAGTGCCTGTTCTCGGGCACTCTTGAGGCTTTTGTGGGCATAAATATCATTTGATTTGAAAAAAGTCTGAATTGAGCTGTTCAGGCTTTCCTGAAGATATCAGATATAGGTTACATTTAGGGAAAACATTTGGATTTGTGTAACTTTAGCCAGCAGTCTGAACGTAGCCTAGGAAAGCACTTACATGTAATTTTTTGCTTTAGGTGGTAATACTTTAAACCCAGCACTCAGCAACTCTTTTCTCTTTCCCTTTTCTCTTTTCCATCTCTACCTTATTCTTTATCTCCTCACAGTTGTCCTAAACTGGAAGACCTTCCTCCAGAGCAGTGGACTCACTCTACAGTAAGAAATGCGCTCAAGGAGTTACTCAAAGACATGAACCAGAGCTCTTTGGCTAAAGAATGTCCCTTGTCTCAGGTGCTGGAGCCTTCCACCTCCGAATTCCGAATGTCTTTTTTCAAATGCCCAGAGTCTGAAAGAGTGGAAATGGACAGAATTGCCATAGAAATCCCAAATCAATAGGCATTGTCATGCGCTGTAGATTAATGCACTTTATTTTGATGCTCTCGCAGCAGTGCTGGATGTTGTGAATGGCAGTATTGTTGGGTAAACAATGGGTAAAGCACAATGATCTTGATAATGCATTACAAGCTGTGAACTGTTAAGGGTGAATCTCATGAAAACCTGTCAACACGTCCTGACTTTAACCCCAGAATCTATTGAAGGAATTTAGCTTGGTTAAATCAGTGGTATCTCTGTAAATTATCAGGATCCAAAAAGGGCATCTTTTTTGGAAACTGCATTCTGCATTTTATAAAACTAAGGCTATCATTTTATTAGAAAAAAATAACCAGTCCTTTAATAATCTATGTTGTTTTCACTATAACATCTCCAAATAAACAAAATAGATAAATGAAAACATTTTGTATGTACAAATAGTATTTCTGCAATCAATACAAGACTTTAAATAAAATACAAATCTACTTACTTTAAAATATTCACATTTGAAAATGAAGTTAAGAAGCTAAAAGTTACATTCTTCATTGTAGTAAAAAAAAAAAAGAGTTCTTATTTAAGGTGAATTGTTTGCAATCCATCAATTTTACCCCCTCAAGAAATAGCTTGATTATTTAAAATAAATAATACATTTTTAGAAAATATAAGTTTTCTATTTATTTGTTGTAGGCTATTAGTAGGCTGGGGATTTACAAGTAACCATTGAAGTTTAAAGAGTTAGTTTTCACTTTTCATCCAATAATTTGAATCAAATTTTAAATAGATTAAATTAAAGTCAAACAATATTTTTCTAGTCAAAAAGATAGATTATGTGATAGATTATGTAATGTATTAAATTTGATAGATTAAGTAATGTATTTCTATTTTTATATACAAACATATATATTTATATTTTCTGGGTATGTCAAAGACAATGTGATAAACAACACAGCAATGCTTTATTTTATGATTGTACTTTTAAACAAGCAGAGTGACTAAACTTGTGCTTCTGCTCATCCACTGGCACAGTCAGTGTTCTCTCATCCAAGGGAAGCCAGTTCTTCACCTGCAGGTGTGTATATGAGTGTGTGATGTAAAGAGTCCCAGGGTGCTGTTCAGACTGAGCAGGGGCCGGGCCGCTCCACATCTCTCTAATCACTCTGTTTACAGTCCATATGTGAGCTATTCCCATCGAGCAGCGGTCATACTTACTCTGAGTTACAGTGTCTCTACTGCGGTTTTCTGAGGAGCAGCTTTCTGCTTCTGTTTTTACAGATTATTTTCACCAAGTTGTGATTGTCAGCTATATTTTATGTAATTGAGTTGTTACAGACATTCTTAGGTAAGAAATGTTGAACATTGGAAAAAAGTGAAGGATCAAGCTGCAGAAGAGGAAGAGAAGGAGAGATCAAGCTGATTTAATAATCAACAGGAACTTTTATAGGATTAGTGTGCGCCTGATACTGTGAGACGTAATCCTGCTTTTGAAAAGACTAATGAATAGAGAATTACAGATTGTGTTAGTTTAGAGGGTCTGCGAACATAGTGCTCTTTGTACGGAGATAAACGACAACACGAGTCAAGCTGGTGAATCACCAGTAGGAATAGGCTAGTTGGTCTTTAAATATTTTACAGTTTGTGTTTAATATACATTTTAAAATTAGCATTAGCAGTTACGGCTAAATCAAGTGCAAATTAGCCAATTCTATATCTGCATGTTTTCTATGTTTTGGAAAAATATGTTTCATAAAAAATATGAATTTGATGTACTTTCAATGTTAAAATATGTTATTAAATTCTATATATTTTATAACATATTATTTACCATAACCTGTGGTGACCCCGAAAGGGAAGAAAGCAGACAAGAAAATATATATTAAATGTAATTGTACTTTTTGTTTTTTTTCCAACATATAAAATGTTAGTATTTAGGCACAAATAACTACTTATACTTATTTGATAAGACTAATTTGTACACTTTCCCAGCGATGGGTTGCGACTGGAAGGGCATACGCCGCGTAAAACATATGCCAGAGAGTTGGTGGTTTATTCCTCTGTGGAGACCCCAAAAGGGAAGAAAGCCGACATGAAAATGAAAGAATGAATGAATAATTTGTACACAATTAGTTAAAATATAACTCTTGTTCTACTATTTTACAGTGTTGTATTCACTTTTAGTATATACTTTACATGCTGAAGAAGCCAAGTTTTTTTCTGAACGGTCACCTCAAAATAACCTGAAAATATGAAGAAAATGTGTTTATTTAATAACAAAAAAAATTACATTGAAGTCACCTCAGACTGATTTAGTTTCTCTATTCAGAAAATCAAGATGGAAATCCAGATGTAGGGGCACATTAAAACTGAAACTTTAAAAGAGGCAAAACATTTTTATTGTGACTCCCATGACTGAAACTCAAACAGATGATTGTAGTGGATAAGAGTGTGGCAGACTTCCTGGGTACCTGATTAATTCTGTCGATAACTATCTCCTAAACAACCTTGTTCTGTTACCTGTGGATGAAATTAGTTAGTTATGAATAGAGCTTTTCAAAGCATCTGTGTCAACTGCACCAAATATGAGAATTTGGCTCCTTTGAGACCTTAGGATCTCAAACAGATCCTTGATGTCTCGTGTATATTTGCTTCTCTTCTATTGTTAACTTTGGATTTTGTTTGTTAGCTCTTCTCCACCATGGCTGTTGGTTCAGATCAGTAATTAAAGAGGCCTTGACATTTAAAAGAAAAACTCAACCGAAATACATTTAACATACTTTAGTTTTACTTTTGTTAAACTTTAATGATTATTTTAACTATTATAAATGGAATATAACATTGAACCAAGTCGAACTTTCTTCAGGAAAAGTGATTTTAAGAATTTAAGGATTTTAAGAGTGAGTCATCCTTTATGCAGCATAGAAGCCTAGTTTCATATTCCTATTGTGTTTCTGAAATGTGCCTTCTGTTCTTCTTGAGACCATGATGCACTTTTCTGGATTTTCTGCACTTTCTTTTAGATGCTTCAGCCTTGGCTTTGAAGGTTCACAGTGTACTGTTAGTGTAGGGTTTACCCTTCTTCTTCCTGTTGCTGCTCAACTTTTCACTTGTACACAATTCCAGAAAGAGTTTTTCAAGATAGATTCCATTAGTGATCTCTTTACAATTCTTCAAAGGAATCTTATGTGACACTTAACCATGTGACACTTAGTCAAGTCAAGCCTAGTCAAGTCAAGATACCAATGTCCATAATCCCAAATATTTGTTAATTATCATACCTTTTTTAACGTTATTTATGATTTGCTAGAATGACTATTTTGATTGCAACTGCTAAAGAACAGTATATAATTTTGATTGATTGAGTTAAACTAAAGATACCAAATCTAAAGAGTAGAAATAAATCCACAATTAATTTTCGATTGTAACACAAGAAATGTGACAGAACTTGGATCAATGCTGTGTAAAGGATTAAGCATGCACAAACATTAGTTTATCTTTACTCTGGAGAGCTGTTAAAATGTTTGAAGTGGCACAAATATTTCGAATGGTACCAGACGACTTTATTTATTCTATATACACCACTAGTCCACCATTTGACTTGTGGATTCAATATAATCACACAATATAAAAATACATCCTGTTTTAAGCAATTTGCTATGTTTTGGTTTGTGTTGTGCTCTCGTTCAAATTGAACCGCACCGGATCTCATTTGAAAGCAGATGAGACCCATCCTTTCAGATGTCACAGACCACTTTTTTGGTCCACTCTAGAGTTGGGGTGGAAACATTGAACAAAAGGAAAATAAAATAAAATGTGTTCAGAAAGACAATTGAAGGATTAAAAAGTAATGGTGCTAGAAAAAGTAAATGGTGCCATTAAAAAAATCCCATATCAAAAAACACATTCCCACATTGCACAATACAATTTCAAAAGCTTTAAAAAAAATACTGAAATATATTGATAACAGATTCATATAAGTCAGCATTTACATAAAGGAAAATGCATTTCTTCTATGTTTGATGGAAACCAAAGAACCTTCGTTCTCCAAATAATTTTTCTTTTAAATTAAAACCTACAAACACCTCATCCTTCCAACCTCCAAATCCCTGAGTGCTCATGTTATAAAAATGATAAAGCTCCTGTACCTGTAATTTAAAAACAGATGGCTTCATCTTTTGAATATTTATAACAATCAAAACAATTTCATTGCTATATAGCCCAGGGCTATTAAGGTGTTAAGTGTTAGCTTTAATGAAAAATATCTCACCAGTAATTTTTTTCTCTCTTTTGAAGAGGAATGTATTAAAAAGCAGATGAGATGAATAGGAAAGGTGCTGTTAGGGCAGTGAGAAGATGTGAACCCCTTGTGAGGTCTCAACATGTGTCTTGGGCTGTGAAAACAGATTGCGAATATGAAATAGTGAATATGAGTTTTATTCCTATAGAGTAGAATTCCCCAGAGCCTCGTCTGCTCTGCTCTACTGTTTTCCTCACAGATCCTTAAGCATGAATCCTTTTTCAGACTCTGTGGCATTTGTTAAGGACCACACGTTTAGTTTGTGACTGCAGAAACAGTTGTGCATGAATCACTTTTTATTTACATATAGTTATTGCTCTGTGTATTGTATTACAGCGCTGTATGAACATGTGTGGAGTGTCTGAATGATTGACTGGCCATGTTGGATGTACATCTGACAGCTGGAATTTTGTCTTGCAGAGTATGATATCCTCTATCGTCAACAGCACTTACTATGCAAACGTGTCTGCGGCCAAATGTCAAGAATTTGGACGCTGGTACAAACATTTTAAGAAGACGAAAGACATGATCGGTGAGCATAAGGATAGGGTAATCACATTTATTATTAGTCGTCTATTTATTTATTGTTTCTAGTATTCATTGTTTTGTTGTCTAGCTATTTGTTTTATTTATATTTATATAAATGAAGCATTCTTTTTTGTCTGTCTTTGGAGCTATCTACATCACCCTCTCAGTTCTCAGGTTGATTGTTTTAGCGTTAATCTGTCTATACTGTCCTGTTGTTTACGCATATATGTATATTGTTTCAGTGTTAATCTTTCTATTATTCCACATATCTTTCTGTTGATTCATCATTCGATGAGTTCAATCTGTCTATCTCTTGGTCTGTTTTTGTATTTGTCTGTTCTCAATATGTTGTTCTGTCCCTTGTGTTACTGTTCGAACATTCACTATTGTTCTAACATACAAGTCTGTTTTAGCAATTGTTCTTCTGTTGTTCCTTTTATCATTCTATTGTTCCATCGTTAGAACGTTATCACCTGTCGAGCTGTTATTTGCCTAGACTTTTTACTGTTCTAGCTTTCAAAAAACATTGTTCCAGAATACAAGTCTATTGTTTTAGCAACTTTTCCTCTATTGTTCCATTTATAATTTCATTGTTCCATCAATGGAACATTCCTGTCTGTCTCGGTTTTAACAGCTAACAGGAAGTGTCTGTGTCTCTGTTACCCGCCCTCTTGTTGTTACTATTATAATATTTATGTCGTTTGGTCTAACATATAATTATATTGTTTCGGTGACTATTCTTCTGTTGTTTCATTTACCATTCTATTGTTCCATCATTGTACCATTCTTGTATGTCTTGTCATAGCTATCTATATCTGTTTTCCTCTTCCTCTTTTTACTGTTCTAGCATTCACATATATTGTTCTAACATACAAGTCTATTGTTTTAGCATCTAATTTTCATTTATTGTTCCATTTATCACTATTTTGTCAGTTAATCAGTAAATAATGAATTTCAGTCTTTGGAGCTATCTATATCTGTTTTACAATTATTCAGTCCTGTCCCTCTTTCTATTGTTCAAGGGTTTATGTCTATTGTTTTACAATTTGTATTTATTGTTCTGGTATCTATTTATCTAATGTCATTCTTTTGTTCCATTTTTAAAGCATGCCTTGGCTTTATTTGACTCTTTGAATCTATTGTTCTAGTGTGAGAATTTTTTATCAGTTGTTTTAGTGCTCTAGTGTTAGTTTAATCATTATCATTTTCAGTATAACAATCTATGTTCTTTCTGTTTTCATAGAATTTATGTTTATGTGTCTGTAACATCTTACTCTCTGTATCTCTAATGTTTTTACAACCTTTTCTATCTTGCATTGTGTGTTTTATACTATTATTTTTTCTCCTTTTTACATTTCATGCTAATTTTAGTTAAAATAGTTTTGTTCTTTCATTAAATCATTCGTCGTGTTTAATCACTTGATTGCTATAGAAAACTCTGCCCCGTTTAGCTTTGTTTATCTACCTGGGTCATTCTTTACTGGTGTTTTTATGCTGGTTAGTTTCAGCCAAACATAAATCAACAAAAAAGTAACAGTTTGAAGGAAAGTCTCTTCTGAAATTAATCATGGCCATAATTTTAGATCTATTACAGGGCTTTTATATGTGTAGCAGTTCAAGCACCCTAACAGATACACCTCGGTTAGCTCTCGACATCTGCCTCTTGTTTCCTGTTCACACATTCACTGTTACCCTCACTGACACATTCTTGTTCTCTCTTTTCACTTGTGACGCACCTGTTTGCCTGGGCAGTTGTTCGCCAGCCTTCTCAGCTGGAGGGTTACCTGGGAACATGTGTCCTCCACGACAGTCCACGTGCCACCACATTAGGTAGGCCACATGACACAAAACACTCAAGCATGTGCAACCCCTAGTGATTCTAAACATTTAAACAGTGAAGATAAAAGACAACATTTGTTGTAAACCTTGTTCCCCTTGACACAAATATCGGGGACAAGGTGCAGCAAAGCTAAATGTTATGTGTAAGTCAAGCGATAGCCCTATTTCTCTATTTGGTGAGTATCCTTTTAATCTTAAACTAAATATATTCATTATATATATATATATATATATATATATATATATATATATATATATATATATATATATATATATATATATATATATATATATATATATATATATATATATTCACTGATTAACTGTTCAGTCGTTCTTGTGGAGTGTGTGGAGACATCATTGCTCCCATTGAAACACTCGTTCTCACCCTCCCCTCTACCCACATTCTCGCTCCCATTATGTCCTAATCCCAGCATGCTTTGTGGTGAATGAATTCCACAGGAGCGACTGCACTTCTGCCTGTGTCACCATCTAAACTCTCTTCCAACCTTTCTTTTCAAACAAACTGCATGAAACCCCCTGTGGCCCCCAGCAGTTTTAAACAAGATAAATACAGCCAAAAGGCAAACACAAAAATTGAAGGAGAACTGAGCACAGGAATGAAGGAGGCACTGAATATCGAAAGACACATGTTTGTTTCCTTGTGGTTACAAACACGTCTTTGGAGAGTTCAATGCACTGAATCTGGGTTTTTGTTATTGTTGCTTTATTAATGTTTTGGTGATATGTCATAAGACTGTTATGTTCCTTAAAAGCTTGTAACTGTGATGTAGGTGATTTTTCACACCTGTCTCTAATACAAACAACATGCAATGTCTACGTTAGTCTAAGTAACACTTTCAGCTTATGTTGACAATTTTACACAAGAAATCTCCTTACTCAGGATTACCTGAGGTTAAAAAGTTTGAATATCTTCAATCAGAAAATGCCAAAAAGTTTTATATTGGGTCTTTTTTCAGTAGTTGCTTAACGCAGCATTACAAAGGCCCAATATGTATTAAAAGATAAATAGGACTTCCTAGTAAATGGGAAAAATAGGAAATGTTTCTGAGATCAGAAAGTATAATTATACCAGTTCTGTGAATAAGGGACAGTTTAATAGAATAAATGTTGATTTAGAATGAGAGTGTTGATTTAAATGGATTAGTAATCACTAACGTATTATAGAAACCAATTTTAAAAAATGTGAAGCAAAATAAAGTAACCAAATTGACTTATTTTATTAAGTGGGGGGAAAACGCAGAAACCAGAGTAAAAAAAACCCCATACACATGGAGAAAAATCAGCAAATAACCCCTCTATGAGCCTCTCTGACTATATCTTGTGATAATCACCTGCCTAGCTTAATGTCTATTTGACAATAATATCCATCTGTGAACTGAGACATTAAACAGATTAAGTTGTTAGAACAAGTTATTTAAAATATTTGTTTTACTTGGGTTGAAAATAACCCCAATATCATGATTAAAACATTTAAAAAGCACTCCCAACAATGTTAAATTTTTTTTAACAGCCTGTTATCGGCTTGTGGTTCTGCTAAACAAGTCATTAACAGGTCTAAACAGCAACACATATTTGGCCTGTATCAAACTTCACTCAATGCCTGTATTCAATGGTCATGCACTACGTCCAGATATATTTAGACTTTCCCAAAATGTCATATTAGCCAGCTTGTGTACCTTGTTTTAGAATTAAGAGCATAAAGGGCGATTCAACTGTACACTTGCTGGCTCTTAGCATGACAAGCCATCCAGCTCACTGCTTCAACCCTGAATCCAAACAGGCTTGTTGTTATTTCTCACATGTTTTGGGCATGGACATTATAAACTAATTTCTGCTGCTGCCAATTTCTGCAGATACAGGTCAGGCACACTGCGCCCCATTATATGAGATCACTTGCATTGGGAGACTTGGACAAGGACTAGCTGAAAAAGCACAAATTTAATTGCTTAGGGTCATATATGGGCTGAAAGTTTTTAAAGTGTTATGTGAAATAAGTTAATGGGTCAGTGACATTCGGTTGTTTTCAATAATATGTTGTTCACATTGGTCTAATTATGTGGGAGATGTGATTATTTTACTTTTAAAGTCTCTATTTTTTATTAAAATCACATTCAATCTCCTCATTTTATAGCCCGGGCTTATTCCGGAAATCAGCGGAGATTTTCATTCGGCAAACCTCATAACCACTCCCCAGTTAATCACCTATTGGTTAGTGATTTGCATATTCATGATGTGTATGCAAAGTTACTGTCTGACGGTCAATGTAGATTCGAGAGATATTAGAGGGATTAATTACGAGCAAATTCACTAACCCTAACACACGAACACAGAGGTAGCAAAATTGATAGTCACTATAATGGCGTTTGGAGGGAACACTATAAAGACTTCACAATTCATTAAAGATGTTGAAAAAATTACAGTTCTGAATAACCTTTATTAGTTTCTTACTTATTTTACCTGACATCAGAAAAGCAATTCAACTGACGCATAAATAATTATATATAGAGTAGAGGTTTTAACTGCATTATGGTGGCAAAAGTCTGGATGTTAGCTGTCTAAATTCCATTTGCCAATCCATTATGTAACATCAACAAATCTTGTTCTACTTTGCCATTATGATTGTTATTTAAAAAAAAACAAGGTTGAAAAATCACTGAATTTGAGTTCTATAAATAACTGTTTTCAGAAGTAATTACTTCCACTAAACTACACTGATCTGTTTAGATTTTTTTGTAGACAGCATTTCTTTTCAATGAAATAACTGAGAACTAAACACTAGTGTTAAACACGATTCACATAGGTTTAGAGTCTTTTATTGGCTTACATAATTAGGTATTAAAAATAATAAAAGTAAATAATGGTGACTGTAAAACTCAAAAATTTAAATTTGTGCTTTGGTTTAGTTTTAAACAAGCATCTTTTTTTCAGATTCATACAAGAGCTGACTAACAGACACAAAACATGATGTTGTGCAAGAAGTCTAAAAGTTAGAAAGTTATCTACATAACTTCAACCTAATGTTTAAAGAAAAATTGTTTTTTTATTTGATTGTTCACTGCAGTTGAAGTCTCTTTTTAAATGTTTATAAATAGTCGGCTAAACCTTTCAGAACTTTTTTCACTGACCCCAATATTTCTCTCTGCATGCACCTTCAGCAGAGATGGATGGTCTTCCTGACCTCTCTCCACCTGGAAACAACCACCTGAGCTTCAGCCAGCAGCAGCAGCCGATCCCAGGCAGCACAGCCGAACAGGTGCCCTCTCCCTCACCATTGCCCTCGCCTTCGCCCTTGTCCTCGCGTCTGCACCCAGGCCTAGTGTCCAGCCCCATTAGTCCTCAGCTGGTCAGCCAGCAGCTAGTGATGGCACAGATCCTAAACCAGCAGTATGCTGTCAATCGTCTCCTGGCACAACAGTCTCTGAGTCAGCAGTATCTGAATCATCCGCCAGTCAATCGAGCCCTCAATAAACCCCTGGAGCCGCAGGTGACTTCCAACTCAGAAGTCTCATCTGAAATCTACCAGTGGGTCAGGGATGAGCTTAAGAGGGCCGGGATCTCACAGGCTGTGTTTGCACGGGTGGCCTTCAACAGGACACAGGTATTGCACCTTGTACTTGTGTTTTATATATTTATGAGATTGTTCGAGAACTGAAGTTGGAAAGTAATTCACAGATTTTAGTTATTTATATTTGGATATTTTGTTCTGTGCAAACATTGAGGTGAGAAACATAGATTTTACAAAGCCCCACCACCCTATAGGAGAAAACAGCCAATCACAGTTAGTCTTTCACACCTGTCTGACATTGTTTTATGCTAATAGATTCAACCATCTGCTTTGAAAGTTGTGTGGTTGATCGCATAATAAAAAAAAACCATCAGTTAGTCAACAATGATTGTACTTTTTATTTTATGTTAATATGATTGAAAACATGTTGAGTGACTGAATATTAAGATATGAATATTGAGATTTCGATCACCACTATTGGTTACCTTTCATATAAAGAGTTATACGAATTATAGATTTTAAAGTCATCGATTTTATGTGTTATGTCATCTGTCACCTAAACAAGCTGACTGAAGGGTGTGCTTACTTTATGATGTTAATTGTGAACCAATTATAGAAAAGTGATTTTTCACATGAAATGTTTAATCTTTTAATGAAATTTTTCAGTGTTCAAGGCTGTTGCAACTCTGTACACAACTTGCTTATAATTCAGTGCCTGTTCATAAAACGAGTGTTTAAAACATTCAGCTGTTTTAACTTTTTGTTAGTAGCAGTTAGTAAGGAGGGCAGGGCTCTGCAATTGTTCTGTTTAAAGTCTTTAAAGGAAGGCTAAACTATTAAAGGTACATTAAAAAAACACTGATGGACAAGAGTTAGTCTGTTATAAAGCAAATCTTAATAGCAGATCATTTGTTTTAGTTTTAGTGATTTCAACTATTACTGCTTATTCAGAATGAGTACATTGCTACCTTTAGTTAAATTGATTAGTTGTTTCATGCAAGATTGTTTTATGTTTTTGGGTACACTCAAATTTGTTGATAGCTACTTTATCCTCATAGTATCTCGTGACACTTATAAGTAGCTGAGACTCCTTCACTGCTTGTGAATCTGTCCCTTTGAACAGCATGTTTGTTTTTTCTTTAGTTGTAAGTTTTTTGGTGAACAAAGTTCATTTTTTGTTTCATCTTTATAAGGGCCTTCTCTCAGAGATCCTCAGGAAAGAAGAAGACCCCAAAACAGCCTCCCAGTCACTGCTTGTGAATCTTCGGGCAATGCAGAACTTCCTACAGTTACCGGAAGCCGAGCGAGATCGTATTTACCAGGAGGAACGGGAGCGGAGCCTGACTGCAGCCTCGGCAATGGGTCCTGCTCCACTCATCAGCACCCCACCCTCACGGCCTGTCCAGGTAACCATGACACCAAAAGACATTAAACTGGTTTGTGTTTTGTCTTAAATAAACCAAATGTTAACAGGTAAATACCGGCACCATATACAGGACAATCCATATCAAATGACCAATACCTTACTATGTTTGTATCTTGGTCTTATTGATGGTCTTGTTTTTGGTCTTTTTTTATCAAGTTAATGAAACTGTGTGTGCTTTAAGCAAAAGGTCAGCAGTTTATATCTGGTAAAACAAGTTCTGTGTGAAATAAGTGATGTCAAAGCAAAAGACCTAACAGGAACTCATTCAGTAATTGTGATACAAATCTTAATGAAATTAAATTGTTGGTTTTAATGAGCTTTTTACACTCAGAACATGCTTTTATCCAAAAATCAAACACAAAAACATTAATAATGTGTACGCACTTGAATAACTATGTAATTTTAATAGTTTTTGATGATTATCAAAAGAGTGTGTATAAAAGCGTGATCTCAGCAATAGTTCCTTTCAATATTCAGTCTTTCTGGGGCTCCAAGCTCTCGAAGCAGGAACAGAAAGATATGCAGAGCACACTCCTTCAAACTCAGCTGAGTGTGTCTTAGTGGAGCAGACACAAAGCCTTCCTGTGTGTGATGGACTGAGGAGGCTTTTTTATATTGGATAAAACTGCCTCACACACAGAGAACGTGTAAAGCCTGAAATGTCATCAGTGCTCACTCAAGTGTTCAGGCATTTGTGTGTTATGTGCTAGCCTGCATCACTTCCCAGTGTGTGCGGACCAGATGCTGCTTTTCTGTTCAGATCCCTTTATCAGATGCCTCTGTAACCTGATTATTCAGCAACTGCACCTAATTCATCAGCGCTCAGTGAATGTCTCCATTATCTGATAATATTAGAACAAATTGGTGACGTTTGGAATCTGAGGCCTGATGAAAGCTCTGCTTGCCTGACAAACAATGGCTGTGCTCCAAAACCCTAGTGTGGTTTCTTTCCGAATAGAGAGCATCCTACCTGAACAGATCCTCATTAGTGGATTTGGACAACTGTGCAAGACAGAGAAATGTCCTGCTGAAAGCTTGACTAAGATTTGGAACTGTTTAGTTGGATACAAATTCTGCTCGTGTTAGGATATTTCTCACAAATTAAAGTTTTTCAACTGAACTGCTTTCTATTTTAGTTTTCTTAGTGTGGAAAAAATAAATAAAATAACCCAGAAAAATAAGTGAACTGTAATGATAATTTTTTATAAACGTATTATGCTTTATTTTTTTGTGAAAGAACGAAGTATTGATCAGTTTTTTAATCAATAAATAAGGTTTATTGCATTGATGTGAATTCAAATGGTCCTTTCCTGCTGATAAATTATCATACTTTTGTTTGTTCGTCGGTCATGTCATCGATCAGATCAGATTTGGTGCTTCTCTTTTGCATGCTAGTGAATGACTCCAGGACGTGTTTTAATACACAGCAGCTTGATACTGACAGGATTGAATGAGGTGAGATCTTCACAGGGTGTAATTTGATAAGGTGGCACATGTCGCTGCGCAGCCAGGCTTTAATGACAGCCATAAAAATAGACATGAAGGTATGTTTCCCACATACGTTATGAGTCTACAGACAGTGTGTGGACATTTGTGCACACTTAAAGTTTTTGGAATTATATTTGTAAAATATATAATTGATACTCTTTGTGTGTAAAAGTGTGGTATTGTCTTTTTTTGTAATGCCCAAAACAAACATGCTCACAGACAACTAGCAACTTGTCCTGATTTTGACAGGTCTGACTGATTAACCACAAGTTCTTTTATTTTTTACAGGACTCTGTCCAGCCAACTTTTTTTTTTAAACAAATACTGCATCTAAGTAATCAAGTCAAAACTCTTGATCTTGGGTTACTAAAGCCATAGTTGTATAGTAAATAATTGTATCTCTGTGTTAACAGCCCAGAAGAGATGAGTGTAACAATGTGAGACCGGATGACTGGAGTCCCAGAATTCCAGTGGGCATCTCTCCTGTAAGTGCATACACGGTAATGTTGATTATTTATCAAAAAGAATACAATACTTTATGTAAACTGCAAAGTAAACACAAATCAAAATTCTGTGTTAAATGAATAGTTTTGAAATATGTGATGTGTTTTATCTGCACTAAAGGTGTATGTAAAAGTATTCTAAAAGTATCATGACATGCTAAATCAGTCCTGTCACATCAGGCATTGTTAAATGTCATCAAATGTATTCCTTTGATTATGAGAACCAAATCTCAAAATTATAAAATTATGTTTTCATACTAAATGTTTAAGTTTATACAGTTTTTAAACAACTTGTTTTGGTACATTTTATACTGAAGTATTTTAGTCCTGTAAAATCAAGAGTTTGTGTCTATTTTCTCCTGTGTTTAGGTGAAGCCCAGTCCTCTGACCTCAGAGTGGAATGGAAAGTCTGAGAGCTGTATATTAAACATCAACTCCTCAATATATGAAGAGATCCAGCAAGAAATGAAGAGGGCCAAAGTCTCCCAGGCCATGTTTGCTAAGGTGGCTGCCTCTAAAAGCCAGGTACATATCCCAGGAACAGATTTGTTATAAACTGAGTGCCAGGAGATAGCTAAACTAAATACTCACTCTTTAAGTTTTCCAAGCTGTTTAGTTTTAAAAACGTGTACAAAACTGCACTTTTGCTGTTCTTTATTTCACTAAAATCAGAAAAAACATACTTCAGAAGTATTTTTTTTTGAGGAAAAGCAAGCAATGACACAATTGTAATTTTTGAAAGAAATATACCTTTAACCCTGACATAATAACTTGTGCTGCTTTATTGTGGGTTTTCGAGAAGCAGACAGTGTTGAAACATGAAACAAACGTGTTTATATAATTCAGCAGAGCAACAGCCACACCGTTATCTCAGCCTTCTGCTGAATACAGGCCTCTGTGAGAGACATTACCGTCTGTTTGAGCCTATTAAAACTAATTAAAGCAACGCACGGCGAGCCCCATTATTAAAGGTTTCACATATCTATGTGCACACTTAAAGATTTTTACAATTACATCTGATGGGGGTTGGGAGTGGGTGTGAATAAAAGCCCTAAATTATCTGGAAATATCAGCAGGTTTTTGCTGATTGCACTGATTACGGTGCCAGATACTTTTGTTTCACTAAATTACAGTTTGATGCACAAACCACTGTTTTTGTGAAAGCGAGTTCAAAGCCGAGAAGGGGTGGAGGAGAGAAAAAGACAAACCGGGGCATTTATCCAGTAAGATTCTTAAATAAAGTGATGGTTTGAGAGATGTTGCCTCTCTTGCTCTCTCTCTGAGCCTATGTGCTCCATTCATGGCTGGTGTGAATGTGAATTGAGCAGCAGATAAGAACTGTGCTAATTACGCAGCTGAAAAAGGGGCCTGGGAGAGCACTTATCTCTGGCTCCATCTCGTAATGTGCGCTCCCCGGGCAGCTGGTACCCCCTCCTTTTGCTTCACACCCCCTCTGAGGGGCCCGCTGGGGCCGGCAGGGGAATGTCCGGTCGATGTTGATGCTGAGTGGTGTACGCACTGTTGTTTTTTTCATCAAGGCCAGCACTGGCAGTGTTGGGAAACACTTTGAATTAAGGTGTGTCAATTAAAGAGTCATTGAGGAATGCTGATTCCAATGGTTACAGTTTCATTGTGACTAATGACTGTACAGTTTAGTTTGGAGGAAGATGAATATTACTAAATACTATTAGATTAGTATTATTAGGTAAGACAAATGCTCTTACTTAAATCTTGGTTTGTGCTAACTAGTTCAGAACTGAGTGGTTAAGTAAGGTTTAAGTAATGTTTTTCGTCATCTATGAGCAAAGGTAAAAAACAACCCCATCAGCAAGATAATAAGAGTTTGCTACAAATACCAACTTTACCTGTTTTCATTGGAGTTGGTGATTTATGGTGAATATTGGTTGAAAACATGCTCATTTTCACGTTTTTAAGGTGAGGAATGAAACTTTATATCACTACATTGAATTTATTGTATGATGTGTTCAAACATCTCTCATGTATCTGACGCTCCTCATAGCGATTAGGAGTTAGCCCCAAGGCTGTTGTGATTGGATGATGCATGTTACATGGATAGGAAGAACCCAATAAAATTTGATCCACAGAGAACAACTCAGCAACATTCCTCCATCTTAACTCATAGCTTTTATGGCAGTTAATGATTTGAAATAAAGTCGAAATTGTTAAATTTGGGCTTGTAGGTGTGGGTTTTCCTGCTGTGTTTAGTATTAAACGTATTATTATGTCTTAGCCTTAGACATAAGGTCACTGGAACACTAACTAAACAACTGATTCTTTTGTATAGATGATTTGGTAGAGAAGTTGGAAACTGTTCAAGAATCTTGAAGTTGTAGTTTGTAGCGACTGTCACATTCATTCTCGTTCTCCCCAGAAACAACTTAGAGGTGTATGATTAAGAATGTCGAATATCTTGTCACAACCTCAGTTATCACGTCTGCATATGTTTTGACCCCAAAAATTGTGATGGCAGCTAGAGTCGGGGTGTAACAAAAGGTGGAAAGAACAGAAATTAAAACTAGAAACAACAGGACACAAATAATAACTTTTCCAAATCAAGTGTGCTTTTAATTAACAAGAACAAAGCTCAAATAAAGAACATAGAACACAAAACAAATATACACACTCCAGGGACAGAAACTAAGGGGCCCAAGGTAAGATAAAACATAAAACTATATAGAAAGGTAGATTATTCTAAGCTAACTGAAACACACACAAAGCTCAAAACTAATCTACACTAACTAGAAAAATCGGAAATCGGAAGTGTGCATGGCGCAAGCACAAGCAAGTGACAGAAAATGCTGTAAAAACAGACGGGCCCGTAACAGCTTACATTCTGCATTTCTATGATTTACTCGATGTTTACGTACATTTGGGGATCGAGATAATTGTTGTTTTGGTCTAGTATCTCCCATCTTCTGTGACTTTCTATATGACTAACATGTCAGTCAGTTGTTGTGGTAACATTTCCTTGCCCCGAAACATGACGATATGTGAGTGAGACGACATTGGATTGGTTGATTGTCATGTCAGTCAAACAGCCTCATGGGTAAGTCTTGACCAAAAAAAGCTGCCAATGTCCACAGACCTGATTACAAGAGACTACCTAATACTAAGTTTCGAGAAGAGCTTGTCAGAAAACCAGCCCTTAGATAAAAGCCTCAATTACATCAACTTTCTAGTATACAAGCAGTTCTCGTCGGTTAAGGGCCAACTGAACAGTAAACCCATCTTCTCGATTCCATCCGTACTAGTTAAGGGGTCTTTTAAAGTGGTTGAGTTTTGATTGTTTATGGTAGTTTTATTGTGATTGTTCAGTAAGAAATAAACTATAGGTATTGGGTATATGTCATGGGATCTTCTCAAAACGAGAGCAAAAACTAAAATATGAAACAATCCAAAAGTCAGTGATCATTAAAAATGGTTGCAAGATTTTGAGAAATTGAGAAGTGGCACCAAAGCATGTGCTTTTCTGTGTCTATTTGAACGGCCTTGGGGTCCAGGGGTCTTTGGGCAGGGTATCATCTTACCATGTTGGATGAATTGGTTTTGGTGCTAGTCATAGAATCCTCAACCATGGTTAAGGTGGACTGTAGCAACTACTCAACAGAAAAATCTGGCACAGGCCACAGGTTGAGGTGTTGTTAGGGGGGAGGGGCAAACAACCCTCTGGGCATCAAAGCCTTAAACTGTTTTTGACGGGGTTAAAGAGATGCATTGCATTTGAGCTTTTGCTTCCTCATGTGCCAGCCAGTATGCCAGTGGTGCAGATGAGTAGACGAGTGTGTGTGAGCGCTGTTTATTGGGGGATGGGCACTGGATGGCAGCCATGTCGTCCCCCTCTCTGGGCACCCGTCCATACAGGACGAGAGTGCCAGCCTTTATCTGTTTGGTGGCACTTTCATATTCTGAGTAGCATTTCAATTAATTTCTCCTCCAGCACTACTGAAAAACTAGCGATTTGACAATTTCAGAGAAAAAAGAACTATGGAACTTCTTTCTTATGACTGTGGTCTAATTGCTGAATTAACTAAATAATAAAAATTATATATATATATATATATATATATATATATATATATATATATATATATATATATATATATATATATATATATATATATATATATAAAAAAACCTGAAGTGATTGCACACTGGTAAATAAAAAGATTAATGTATTTAAAGATTTCAATTAACTTCTTAACCAGGCTTTGAGCAAAAGCAGTAGTAGGGTGTGACTTAACAAACCAGGCTAATACAGACATGACAGCACTGAACTGGCATTCAAAGGGAATTGAGAGAAGAGAGGCATTGTGGGAACTGTGCTGACACCTTCTGATGGTGAACACAATCAGATGACAAGCCCTTTAGAACCCAGAGCCATGCACCGAGTCACTCTCTCTAACCCTCTGCCTCTCTCCCACTCTCTTGCAAAGTCTCTCGCCCGCTCCTGGAAGAGGCTGTGGTAATTAGCAGGGCTCTAATGAGACAGAATGTCAGTGATCTGCCGCAGTATGGGGGGGCAGGCAATGGGCATGTGATGGGCTGGTGTGTGTGTGTGTGTGGAGAGGGTAGAGGAGGCTGTGCCATCTGTCACTGAGCGCCTGGCTCGCTGCTCTCAAGGGGGGCAACAGTGGGTCGGGAAAAGTGAGAGAGAGAAAGATTAAAATGTGCAGGATAGACTGTGTGTAACAATACCAATGTCAACTGATTGTAAACCAATGTGTTTTTAATGTGTAGATATGCAGATGATTTTAGCATTAAGGTTTTAGGTGCTAACATTTAATATTTTTTAGATTTTACTTGAAGTCTCTATTTGTGTTAATATTTTGTTATACTCTATTTGTTCCTCTTTTACACCCCCTTAGTGTTAAGGTGATGGGGTTCCACTGAGTTCCAATTTCCACCTTAAACTTTACATTTCAACAATAGAACTATTTGATGTAAATCATAAAGAGTTCATCGTCTACCAAACCCAGGCATCTAACTCCTATTTGGAGTTACAGCTGATTGACAGACAGATGTTGTCTACTTCAGACCAAAATCCCATTATTTCCAGGGCTAGTCTAGACACATGGACTGCTTTGTATCTGTGTGGTGTTTAATAAAGCCAATATTACATAAAAATTTACTTTTTAATGCTGAATTTTAAAGAAAGATGGGTCCATAAACAATGAGTTTTAAACAACATGTTAATTTAATGTTTTTAAAGTAAACTACTTTTCCAGTATTGTTTGCAACTTTAATTTTTAGTAATTATGTGCGATCTGTACCAGCGTTTATTTGGAGTTTTACATTGTGTGCGTGTGTGTGTGTGTGTGTGTGTGTGTGTGTGAGAGAGAGAGAGAGAGAGAGAGAGAGAGAGAGAGAGAGAGAGAGACAGAGAGAGGCAGATGGGAACGTCGGGCCTCTGAGAGCTGAAACAGGGCCATGCCTGTTTATTAATTGATTTATTTATTTATCTGGCTGCCTGGTTATTAGGTTGCCTGGGAAACAGCTGCAGCTCCTCACCATTATTAGAGGCACAATATTTGTAAATTGGAGACCCAGATGTTTGGTAAATTATTTTTTTCGACTGATTGATCTCTGCTATTTCTGTTATAGACTGAGTCAAAGTCATTTGAGGTTGCATGTTTGCTGGAAAAATCATAAATTTCAAGCTTTCCAATTCAAGATCGATCTATCATCCATCCATTCATCCATCCATCCATACATCCCTATCTTCCACCCATCCATCCCTCTCTCTCTCTTTCTCTCTCACTATCTCTCCTGCATGTAGGCTAGAGTTAGAGGTGGGTTGCTTTCTCCCACTCTCCACTGTCAGACCACACAGGGCTTGTTCTGAGGCCCATTCTCACTAATCTGATCAGGCAGGCAAATACGCCGGGAAAAGCGGCTTTAATGATCCCCCTAATTACCTCAAGTCAATACCAACTGTATTATTAGACTCCAGGAAAATATTCCATTAGGGTCCCCCCCGTGGGACTCCCCGCACGTAGCGATGTCACGCGCTGCGCGCCCCCATGCTTGTAATTAATTTTATTTACACACGCAGGAATGCACAAGGTCGCACCTGCAGCCCGGAGCCGCCTCGCCCGGCCCCCGACTTGCCCGCTTAATCAGATCTGTCATAATTACCATTCTGCATGCTTCTGACACACGCTGCGAAATATTTCAATTTAACTGCAGCCAATGGCAGAGCCAAACTCTGCTCGCCCACAGAATACAGAAGCGAACTGGACCTGCTCTCTGGGTTCCTTACTCTTTGCTGGCAACATAACAGTAAACTGATGTCACACAGACAGGTCAATGCTGTCTGTCTGACATCAGTTTACTGTTGCAGCCATCCCAATTTCAGCAAAAACTATGCAATGTTTGTTGCGAGAATAAAAGCCATAATGACATGACTTTGAGACACAAAGTGTATGTGTTGATGCAGTAAACATGTGCCAGCCCTCAGTTTATTTTTAGAAGATATTCAGATACCTATATAAACAGCCTAATTAGGGCTTGAGCACCAGCGGTGCGAGAACCCTATTGTAATTTGAAAAAAAAATATTTTGTATTGTCCATTTAATAACAGCTGTTAAATATTGTCAGGGCATAGGTAACTGCTTTGAATTCACCATCATGCAACTTAAATTTCTTTGAAGCAAAGTTGTGTTAATGAAGTGTTGTTGCAGCTGACATGTACAATTTGCAGTTTTTATGCCATTTTAATCTATAATTCAATAACATCAGGCATGATTTATCTGTTTAATCACTCTCTGATATTAGCAGTTGAACTCCAGCTTTGAATTAAATCTCAATCACATGCTTGTAATTGATGGAGTAGTGTTTTCTCAAAGGTGTCAAGGGCTCATTGCAGGCTCACTGTCTTTGTTTAAGTTGTGTTGCCTACTTATCTTGGATGTTTTAGCTCTTTAAAATAGTGTGCTTAACTAAATAATCTCTCTTATTTTACAAGACAACTTAAACATTGTCTTGCTTGTGAGATTTTAAACAAATAATTAATTTTTTAAAAGATTTAAACATTGTAGACTCTACTTCGTACTTGTGAAAATTTCCCACTAAATTCCTGTCCATGTACTAAAGCAGTTTAACTTTTTAGACAGCTTACAGAGAACATGTTGGTGGTGTTGACATGAGAGTTGATTTTCAGGTTTCTGAACAACCCACACATACATTTTATTGGTTCCCTCAGGGGAATTTTTTATATAAAAACATCATACTATATATTTATTTGTTACAGTCAAACAGGGCGAGACCAAACATGTTTTTCTGTAGCTTTTTTTTTACGGTTTTTGCGCACAGTAAGGAACATGAATGTGAGTGTGTTAAAATAGACCTTCCCAATGTAGCAGAGTAATGTACTTTTGTAGCCGATTAATGTAACCCAGTCAGTTTTAGGTCATATCAATTAAAATGGTGTTGGTTTCACTTTATTTAAAAAACAATATTATAATCACGTTTATTTGAACTGTTTTTATTTATGTTTTAAATTAACATAAACAACAATTTTGCAATGTCTAAAAAATGTAGAAATGCGATGAACTTTCTTTCAAATTTATTATTGTGTGTAACACTACATAACCCACAATGCCTCACTGAAAAACCTGCCAATTAGAGATTGTTTTTTTTAGTTCCACCCACTCCACCCAGTAAACTAATTACAAATTGTTGAACTGTGTTGAAAATGTGAACTGCAATGGAATACTTTTTTAGACTGATTTTTTTTAGACTCTATTGCCCCCTAGTATTCAGATGGTTGCCTGCCTCCATTCTTGTATCAGCTGCAATTGTCGCCTGAGGATGAAGGCAGTATTTTTCTGACCACATCTGTTGAAAATGGATGCATCTCTTGTACAATCGAGTTCATCTGGGGCAATGCCCTCATTTCTTCCTCCTCCATTCTAAGTAAATTTAAATAATACTGGGAAACACATATACTCTATTTGGATGGTTTGATATCCAAAAAAGGCAGTCGGCACTCAGCCTATTTTGGGACCTTTTTTTTTTCGTTTTGCTTATTGTTGCAGAAGATTCACATATGCTGTGCAAATGCATTAATATATTTCAGCCAACAGATGGACTTGATGCTCATTCGGCGAGCCCAATTCCTTCACTCGAACATCGACAAAAACACACACACACATTCACCCAGACAAGAACAGGTTTGAACATACTGTATTATCTCCTGAATTGATCTGCATGACACTGTCTGCCAAAGCGGAGTGCATGCCAGCTTCAGCAGGAAAAACAATACTGCTTTGTCTGTCGAGCACTGTAGCCCTCCGCCTGACATCAAGATGTTTGTTACACGCTTTTGTTTTTACTTCAGCGCTCCAGACTGAAGCCAAAACAATGGATTAGCATCTTGATTTAAAGACAATGGAAGAGAGAGAAATCAAAAAAGTAGTTTGGTTGGTCCTTGTTTAAATGTAGCCAAATTTTTTTTTGTTTTTGGGGGGAAAATGTGCAGGTCTTTTTTTGTCATCCACAGACAAAAAAACATTTGGAATGACAGATAGTAGTTGTTCTAACTCACGTGATGACACAGCTTATCTAACTTGAATAATGAACGTTTCCATGTTATTTGTATGAGCAAAAAAATTTATATTATTCTTATTTATATAAAATGTACTATTAATCTCTAGGCAATTCATTAACCTCTGTTTTGTAACAAGAATGCAAAATAATCTCACCAGTGTCCTAACAATAAAAACATTATAGTCATTTTTTTGTTTTGCAGCTATAATTTTCATTACCGGCTTAAAAAGAACAAACAAACATTATTTTCAAAAGTATTTCCTTAAGCCATCATATTCAAACACAATACCTTAAGTGCGCATTGAATGATTTGCAAAAGTCCTGCCCTTACTATTGGCTAATGGCTTATTGACCCTACGTGACAGACTGAGATCAAAAATAGAGTCTGAGACCAGGCACAACCAGTTAAGCCAAGTAGATGTATTTAATGGCCTCAACACTAATTTAATCAGCTGAGATGTTGTATAATTTTACTACCTTATCAAGAGTGCCTCATAAAATCACCTTTGATACTCTGTAAAATAAGATGGCCATTGGTTCTTTTTAAATGACTGTCTTTAACTGTTCTCCAGTTAACTTGTGCGTCCTTGTTTCAATAACTAGTATACATTTATCTTGCTTTATATATCTTTTATTGTCAAATAATTTGTTCATTCACGTGTTTATTCATTTACCTACTAAGGAATCCTATTTAGAATCTTGTACTTTTCGAAGCTCTCATTTGATGAAAAGATAAGCATGTTCACAGGTGAATCGCCCACAGAGCCAAATAGTTTGAAGTTGTAGAAGCAGAGAACTGTCCTGGTGATACTGTTGGCAGCAAAATGCAACAATTGACCTCAGTGATGCCAGGTGAATGTGATCTGCATAAACTGTTGCCCATGAACTGAAAATGGAAATGTTTTGAATGTTTTTGTTTGTGTTTGGCTCATCAACATGGTGCTGTTCTCTCACACTGGCGTCCTGTAGAGCTCTTATTGGCAGCTTGTGACCCGTTCGGCCCACACAAACCATATCGCGCTTCGCTGGTGAATCTCACGCATGAATTCAGCCATTGTGCGCAGTAGAAATATTTTTGTCTGAATGCACCGCTGCTATTTATACCCATAACACAATGGAAGCTCTGCTGGGCAAACTGGACCCTCATCCGGTGCCACTTGGCCTAATCAGCAGACATATCATTTTTGTTGCAAAATTGCATAGATTGAAGAGTTGAGCTGCTAATCAGCGATGGAATGAAAGTAAAAAAATCTCAAATCAATGCATAGCTACATTTTAATAAAATTTTCTTTAATTGTTCATTTACATTAGGTTTATTTAATTTCATTGTAATAAAGTTGTATGTATTGTTGTTATTATTATACATATAATGTTGATGTATTAGTATTATGTGTTATATATTTATTTAGTTTTTTTTTACTTATTTGTTTCAGTTTTTATTCAGCACTTATGATGTTCATTCCCTGCATGTGAAATCAAAGCAAATGGTAGGACAAACGTGGCAGAAGAACAAGGTGAAGCTTACTTCAGCTTGCTACCTCTGATTTTTAGGCGAGTGAGTACACAGGATGAGAGAAATGCTGAGTTATCTGTGCCATGCAGTGTGTGGATCGTGTGTTTGTGTGATGAGAAATCCTATGCAAATGAAAGGTGCTGCCACACACTGGCCAGGAGATCAGAGAACCATGTTTGTCTTTGTGCCAGGGCACGCTTTGGAGTTTGTCTCCCTTTTTTCATTTTGTAAAAAGGATTTGAGTTTCTGGAAAATTAGAGCAATTTTTCCTGTTTTATACCTTTTACAAGTTTATACATTTATACAAATTCAGATTTTTTTATTTATTAGCTATTTTATTATATTTGTATTATTGGATTATATTTTAGACTTTCACAAAGCAAATGTTTCTATACATATATTATATCTATAGAAAATAAATAATTTGGTGATCCTGAGGATTCTTCTTTGAAAAAAAAAGATTAAAATCTGAAACTATTTTCACGTCAAGTCAGCTTTATTTGTAAAGTACTTTAACACAAGAGGTCTGACTAAAGTGCTTCAAAATAAAGACATGGTCAATATTTAAAGCATAAGTAGCACAGAAGAAAAAAATCTGCATGAACTCTCAGATCTGACATTTGTTGCTGGTGCTGTGCAGGGCTGGCTGTGTGAGCTGTTACGCTGGAAGGAGGACCCTTCTCCTGAAAACCGAACGCTGTGGGAAAATCTCTCAATGATTCGACGCTTCCTCAGTTTGTCTCAAGTGGAGCGAGATGCCATCTATGAGCAGGAGAGTAATGGAGGACAACAGCATCATAGCGACAGACCTCCTCACTTAATGCATCTGCCCTCTGACCCGCTGCAGGTGAGCCATGCAGCAGCGAGTTTTATCTTTATCTTTAGTCAGCTTTATTTGTATAGAACCTTAACACAGAAGATCTGACCAAAATCATTCACAGTAAAATTTAAATTAAAACATGCTAAACGTTTAAATACATCTAGTGCTTAAAGAAATTAGATGAGAAAAAAAAAGAAAAACATCATTACATACATAAGAAGCAGTGTAAAACTATAAAGCCACTAGAGACAACATTGCATGAACAAGACAAATCCATTCATTCACACAGAACCAAAGGGTCACTATATGGAAACTGCATCAAATCTTCTTGTGTAATCTAAGCAGTAAAAGAAAAGAGGGTGTGCAGTGTTTTGACAAAAACACTGCACCTGAAATCAGACTTGTTTACAAAACAGCAACATAATCAGACCCAGCATTATGATCATCAAACTCACAATAAAGCAATTAAAATGTTTTAATAGCCCTATTGGTTTAACAATTTCTTTTGAGAAAAAAAGCCTTTTATAAAAACATCAATATTCCTATTCATAGATACATTATAAAACTGGCAAAGGAAAGAAGGATGGCTAAATAAAGGAAGAGAATGGTATGAAAGAGAGAATATAGGATTGGAGTAATAGCTGAAGGTAAAAGAGGGAATTGGGAAGGATGGCGATAAGCTAGGAATAAATGAAGTAGAGATTCTAGGATGGAAGTAAGAATTTAGGAAAGTAAAGGAGAAATTGAGGATGGAAAGAGAGAATGGATGAAAGAATTAAGGAGGAGGGGAGGGGATGAAAGTAAGAAATTAAGAAAGTTTCAGAAGGAATTGTTGATCGACAAAGAGAAGGGAGGAAAGAATAAAGAAGAAAAGGTAGGATGAAATAAAAATTTAAGATAGTAATGGAGGGAAGAAGAAAGAATGGAGAGAGGGTCCGTATGGGAGGATGGAAGAAAAAAGTAAAGTCTGCGGGAAGAAGGGAAGGAAATATAGAGATAATGTAGAAATGAAGGTTGAAAGAAGGTAATTGAGGGAGTATTGTAAAATGTAGAGAAAATAGGAATAGGTTGATGGAGAAATGAAAAATATGGATAGAGGAAGGAAGTGAGGAAATAAGGAAAAATAAAGTAGTAAGAAAGGAAGGAGAGCTATGAAGGAAGGAAGTGGGGAAGGAAGGAAAGAAAGAGGGAAGGTTGAAAAGAAGTAAGAGATGAAAGTTGGAAGGAAAGCAGAAAGGTAGTTGAAGGAAGAAGGAAGGATGGAGATAAGGAATGAACGGAAGGGTGTATGAATGAACGGATGTAGGAGAGAAGTGAACCATGAAAGTAAGGAACATAGAAAGAAAGGAAATAAAGATAAAGAAATGTTGTGATGTTAACAATTTATTAAAAATGAAGGAAGAAAAGAAGGAAGGAAGAAAGAAAGAAAGGAGAGATAAATGGATGAGAAGGAATCAGCTTGGAAGGATTAGATTTTTAGAGGAAGGAAGCGAATAATGTTAGAAAGAAGGATTGGCGAGTAGAAGAAAGCCAAGGATGGCTAAATGAGGGGAGGAAGGAAGGATATAAGGAAGTAAGGATAAGAAACAAGATTAGAAACAATTGAGGAAGAAATTGTGGACAAATTGTTTTGTATTAACTTTACATTTGTATGTATTATGGCGCCTTTTTATGTATTTTTTATATTATTTATATCTATTTTCTTTAATTTAATTATTCCTCCCTGGTAACCTTTGACGAGGTAAAGAAATCAAACAAAACAAAAATGGCAAGATAATAACAACATTTAATATATTTCTAAATATATTAGAATAAAAAAATAGGTTAAAGCTATTCTGAATGCTTTTTCATTTTAACTTGAAGTTTTATTTTGACCAATTTAGAAAAATGTCAAATCTGATTTAACAATGTAAGCAGGATAGTCTCCTCCAGGTTTGTGAGGATAATAATCCTCATCTGAAGTGTAACGCAATAATGTGGATGCATTACTTTCTTAGAAAGCAATGGCCCATCGTCACTGATTCCTCCCATATGGTAAAGCCTCTTGTGTTTTATTTTTACCATAAACATGGCTAATTAAGTCTGTGTTGATCATTTGAAGTTTAGAGTTGGTGTCTGTCTCTTACACTACACTCACTACACTCTGCTGCTGTGTAAGCTAAACACTCATTAGCAACATCATTTGTCTGCATTGGAATATTAGGAACAGCTCGCAATTCTGATCAATTCATCACTATTCTGAATCCATATTTAATCACAAAAATCCCCACATTCTTGTGCTTACAGCTGCATATTTGATCAGATATTATTTTGTTTACTCCAAAACATATGGTCATTGCAAGAAAGTAGCTTGCGGGAAAGAAAACCATTTATTCACTTCCATTTTCACCACTTAAGACGACGAGATGTGTGCATGCTGCTGAAGATTTGAGGATTTGGGGATCAGATGTGTCTGCTTAATCATTACAAATATGCTTGCATTTGTTACCATCAGATTGCTTTATTTATATTATCAGCAATAAGCAGGGAGCTGAAATTGTACAACACACTCACATCTTAGCTTTAATTATTCTCTACGTTATTTACTGTACGAGCTTAGAACGTGTTTATTTACAAAAACTGAATAGAAAATAACTGTCAAAAATGTAAAGCTTAATATAGATAGCAATGTTTATATTCATTCATTTAACTTTTTAAAGTTTTTAAAGATATATATTTATACTATATTTATATATATATATATATATATATATATATATATATATATATATATATATATATATATATATATATATATATATATATATATATATATATATATATATATATGTGTGTGTAAAGTGTCATTATACATTTAGTTAAATTTGAATCAAGGAACTTTAAAATACCTTAAACAGCTTTAATAATGTTTGCTCAACTAAGACGCCTACTGTAGGTTGACTAGATGAAGGCTGGGAGAGGTGCAAACTTTAATGGATGGATTCCAAGATGATCTCCAAACTTTTGCAAAAAGAAAATTGATTGTCGAATGAAAAGAAATGATTGCACAAGACTACCATTTTGAGATGTATTCATGCCGTTGGTTTCCACTCAAATGATTGTGCTTTCAGTTCAAAGTCTTTGCCTTTAAAATATTTTACGCTAACAAGAAATTCAGACTAGAATATATATATGTTTATATGAACTGCATGATTTTAGCCTTTTTTTCAAAAATATGTTTCAACTTAGTTATTCTGTGTGCTTTATTTGGTTGATGGTTCTTTAAAGCACTGTGATCTTTGATAACAATTTTATTTTACGATTTAAATTTTAAATATAATTTAAATACAAAATATAATATCTCAAAGTATTTCATATCTTTATTAATACACATTTTTGTGACGTAAAATACATGAAAATGATTCAAACATGTAACTCCAAAATTAAATCCAGATTACTTCTAATCTCTGCATAACAATAACTTATAGCCAACTTATAAAAGGGTCAAACTGATTTTAAGTGTCCTTAGTAAAGGAAGATGTCTTAATGTCTGATATTTTAATTTTGAATTGCCTTTTTACACGTTTGCCTGTATTACACCATCCACACTATAACTTGGTGCCCAGGCCTATCCTGTATTATAAAGAGGAATCATTGACTGTATGGTAGCTGCATTAATTAAAGCATCTTCATATGTGATCAGCGAGAGAGAACTAAAGTATATACACTTTAACGTTTGTGAATAGCGCTTGATAAGCAATCAGCATCCATGTGTACTTTTGTGAATATTTTAATGAGGGATCCTGCATTTGTTGTTGAACAGAAACGCAAGCAGGGGAAAATGGTTTAAAATCCAAACATAATAAAAAGTTACATGAAAAAATCTTGTTTAAGTGTGAGAGGTTTCATAGCATGAAAGTAAATTAAATAATTATTCTATCAACAAATACACCTCAAATAAAATAAAAATCATTGACATGCTTTCATCACTCTTGATGTATTGAAATCTTTACCTTTTTGACCAAAATTAGTCAAAAACATTTAAATGCAGTATACTTCCACATACGTATCTAAACTACAAACATCTAAATCTGACCTTTGTGTTCTTTATAATAGCTATTGGTTGGACTGGATGCTTAAAATCTTTAAATCTTAATCATGGAATCAAGATCACCGGCCATGGTCAGTGTTTCAGTTTTAATGTCTAACCTTATTATTACAGCAATGCAGCTGTGTATGGTAACATTTCTAAATTGTTATAATACATATTTATTTTAAATAACTTTTAATTTCAGAATCGTTCAAATCAAGAAAGTAAATGAAATGCAGTCTAGTATTCTATTAAGATAAAACCTAGATACATTTTTGCATAAAAAATAAAATGTATATCAGCAAGCATTGTAATAGGGTTAAAAAGTAAAATAAGTAAACATTATAGATTTTTGAAAGTTATGTTAAAATGTTGAAAATGTAAAACCTTTATAATCTGATCAAAACTTTTGATCATTGGAAATACAATTTACAGACTGTGATTTTAACCCATGTCCCATTTCCTTCTCCTTCTCTAAGACTCACCAGCAACCCTCCTCTCAGCTTCAGACACCCCTGCCCCTCCCTCATCCTTCCCAGCCTCTGCTTTCCCAGCAGCCAATGCATCAGCATCAGCCTCCAGCGCATCAGCTGACAGAGCCCCGTCTCCCCCCTCGCCAGCCCTCCACCGCCTCCCCTGCCGAAATCGAAGACAAGAGCCGATCCAGCAACCGAATCTCTCTGGAGGCACTGGGCATCCTCCAGAGCTTCATCCAGGATGTAGGCTTGTACCCGGATGAGGAAGCTGTACACACACTCTCAGCTCAGCTGGACCTCCCTAAACACACGGTCATCAAGTTCTTCCAGAACCAGCGCTTCTATGGCAAGCTGCCAGCCAATCACAAGCTCCGCAGGGACCACGAGGGCCTGACCATGGAGTTTAAAGAGGGGTGTGAGATGGAAGAGAGTGTGCAGACCAACAACTCCATGTTCTCAGTGAAAATGGAGGAGCATATGGCAACCGAAACTCACAATCAAACTGAGCAGGAGATCAAAGAGTAATGGTTCCTCTCTCTGTACAAAATAAAACTGCAAGACTTTTTACCCGAGAACGCTTATAGTGTGGAGAAAAAAGGGATAGTTCTACAAATCAATTCCCAGCTTTTTCTCAGCCTCACTTGGTTTGAAATCGTGGTGTTTTTTTGTTCAGTTGAAAATATTTTTTTTATTTTTAATTGTTTAAAACTCTTAGAAAGGTAAAAGTAAATGTTAAAGGTTTCCAGGATGGTTCAGAAAATAGCTTCAACTGATTAAAGAAGCCCCTACTGATTTAAAACCGGTTTTTGGTGAGTAAAAATTGGCAGAAGTTTCATATTTGGAGGAGCTATCCCTTAAATTTTAAACTTTTGTAAAGCATTGGTTATTTCACTGTAAAGACTTTCGCATCATTTCAGATGCCTGCACAGCAGATAAACATGTACAAAAGGTTTGGAGTGCACACTTGAAATGAAAATGTGTCAGAGATATTATTTGAAATCACCTTTGGCTCAAAGGATCTGGAAACGTTAATACCATGCTTTCAATTATACACAACTGCCACTTCATTAAAAAAACTTTTTCACTACAAAAAACGGCGTCAGCAAATTTGTCGATTGAGATTAGTTATAGGTTAAAACTACAGTGAAAAAGTGGTTACTTGCTCCAGTCATTAAACAAAGGACCTTTTGATACATCGCAAGCCAACAGTCTTTTTATCTCATGGCTTAAAACATCTAAAAATCAGACATATTTTTCATCTTTGCATGTATTACTCTAATAAGCCATCGCCTGTTGCTGTGTATGTTTGCAGGCTGCATCCTCTGTCGATTTTACACTGATTTTGAGCTACTGACTTTAAAAAAAGTAAAGTCTGAAAAAGTTGGAAAAGCATTTACGTTTACCTATGTGGCGTTACATTTGTGTTTTCAAGGAAAAGTATGATCATGTAAAAGTGGAGGAGAAAAAGGCCTTAATTATGAGGTTTCGAGTCGAGCACTGCTGGTTAATCTGGAAATCTGCTCTCTCAATTAAAAATCTCTGGGAACGTATACTGACAAAAAAAACATAAAGATTCATAAAGTCCTTATGTTGTTCATGCATCTGTTTGTAAGTTTTTTATATAAATTAGCATGTAGAATACACATTAATAAATTAGAAATCAAATTTTAGAGATTAAGCCTCTTTACTTTTCAATACAAAGGCAAAGGTTTCGTAGAAAGTTCACTTGACTCCAGTTCATGATTTATATTTATTTAGGGAAGAAATTTTTTGTGAGCCAAAAGTGTGTTCATATGAATAGAAGAGGACTTCTTTTTAAAAGGGTAACACAGAAATATATGGATATGTTACAGTGCAGTGTATATATACTGTACAGTATATAAGGCTGCCAAATAAATATGTTTATTGTATGTATGAAATCAGGTTAATACATTGTAACAATTACATGCTTACTAAAAAGTTGTCAAATGTATCAAACCAGAACAGAATTATGCTGTTAGTTTCAGTGATTGTTATGCACTGTAATTTTACAATATAACGCTGACTAATTGTAACATTTAGTTATTTCTTTGACTTGGTAGATTTATAAAACTAAGTTTGACACTGGAGTCACCTGAACTTACTTGAGAATGCTTTTCTGTAGCTTTGAAATTGAGTAGTCAAAACCTAGCGCTTGAATTCAATACTGCTCATGTGAAAAAATACATTTTTCTCTTTTTTTCTCTGGGTAACCCAAGCAAGAAGGTTTGTTCAACTTCAAATGACAATTTTATGTTTTTCTTACAGTGTATGAGGTGAAGAAATTGAGAGGGCAGTAGTTCAATCGTATGATTTAGTTTGAAGATTTTAAATATATAAATATAGACTTATATCAATTTGTAAAAAGTATACAGACTTAAAGAACTATGCCAACAAATGCCTTGTACTATATGGCACTGCCGATATTAGATTATTTTGCAAATCATTGAGAATTCAGAATTTCCACTGTTTTAAATGTGAATGACAACTTTGTCCAACTCTCATTACCCCGCATTATTTATTTTCTTTATCCTGCTGGATTTTTTTTTTTTTTGAGCACTTTTCATATTAAGGCGCTTTTTGATTTACTGATCTGTTTCTATTTATATATGTGATTTCAATGGACAGTAAACTCAGAAGTGTCTTAACATTTTAAATCGAGAAAATGTGCTTTAAGGTTGCCTAAAATGTGCTGTATGTAAAAAAAAACTTTGAGCTTCACAATTAATGTTGTATGCAATTTTTACTATCATGCAAATAATCGAAGGTAAATCTAACCTATAGACCACTATAGAGAGAAAAAAAACCATATGCAATTTGTGTGAAAATGTTGTTTGCAATTTGTCTTCCTTTGGTTCTCGACCCAATTCAAAGCTATCCATGTATAAATATGATGTATAAAACAAGTGGATCTTTTTTATGAGTTGAATGCTATGATGAGAACGCTGGTTATTTTGTTACGACTGACCGTTTTATAAGTGTTTCTCGTTCCTTTATGCAGAAATGTTGGAACTAGGAGTGGTTACTGATTGTTAATGAAATGATTGAACTTGTTTGTATTGTAACTTGCAATCTTTTGAGGTTTATGTGCATTAAAGGATGTACAGTTACACTTTGCAACAAAAGCAACAAGCTCAAATGTGTTTTCAATGTTTTTTGTGATTTTATATGAATTTTAGAAAAAAAAATAGTTCACTAGTGTGCTCTTACTTATGGATTGGTGTGACTGCTGGTGTGTGTTTGAAGAAGCGTACTAGGTGGCTTGTGTGGGGGATCTGGGCTAAGGCCCCCCCCCCCAAAAACAAAAAACAAAAAAACAAGTGTAGTCAAGGAGTGGAAGGTGGGATGACTTGCACACATGTTGACAGTTGCCCAGTTGGTTTGTGTTTATGTTCAGATTTAGGCTACGTTCAGACTGCAGGTCTTATTTCCCTATTTGGGGGTTTTGGTAAAATATATATTTTTTGTTGGCATAAATATCTTATCAGAGCCGACTTTATTAGTATTAATGAGTATTAAGAAAAGGTTTGAGATGGAAAAGAACACATATTACAGTATACTCCCGTAAGCGTTGTTAAAAGTGCTCTCTGATAAGATCAAGTTCATTAAGCTTCAATTGTGTCTTTGGGCTCCTCCTGTAACTATTTTAGTACAAGCCCCTTTTCATAGAACCCGACACATTTCTGTAAGAAACTGTGTTTAAACCCAAAAAATGTGACATGAGGATTCAGATATGACAAAAATATTGTGTGTATTAGATTCAGAACCTGCTAAGTGAGAGTAACTGGTTACTGGCCAAATATTTTACAAGATCCTCCCAAACTTAATCTATTAATTAACTTAAATTCATTTAAATGGTCCTATCACTGGACACTCTACGGATGTGTTGTATGCAATTGTGAATTTTTCAGTCAATCAGCAGCAGCTAATACAATCTGAATAAAATACTTGGTCCAAATGAATAATTCTTATGACAACACTGGCTCTGTAAAACTCCATACTGCACAATATTTTGGTAAGTTTATATTTAGTGTTCATTACAAATTTTGAATAGTAACTAGGGTCAGGGTTTTTGCTTTATTGTTGTGTGAAAGGTAAGAATACACGCATCATTCACTAGTCCAATACATAATCACATAGAGTCATCACAGTAACCAATACACGTCTGATTGACACCCTGATTGTAGGGTCACAAACCAGAAATGTGTGTTCAGCAATCAGGAGAATACTAAATCTGGACAAAACCAGTGCAAGCAAAGTTAGGCTCATAGTTTCAAGATTCGCACCAGGGATAAATTTCTCTCAGATCTCTTTTTTGTCAAGATTATTTGTGGGGCAATTAAAAGAATGGCAGTAAGTGAAATGGGAGATAGTCGCATGGCTTGGAAATAATCATGAGAACCAATTCGAACCTCAAGTCCTTTACGTCCTATATTTCCTACTCATCAACCAACATACCAGTCAGCAGGACTACTTACCAGATCTTCCAGGTAAACGAAACTGTGGTTTGAAAACACTGAAGTGTGAATAACCTCATTCTTTTAACTAACAAAAGCTAATGGACCATTCTGTCAGAGCGCCGGGGAATATCCACAAGCAGCCAAGCCGAGTTCTTCTCTTTCCAGGAGTACTTTAGGGTGGATGAAGAGGTATTAGAGATGTGTTTAAGGGTAAACAGAGGCAGGTGTTAATGATGACGGCCCTTTTAATGAGCTGATCTCCTGGGATCCAAGTATAAAGCTGTGAAGATCAATTCCAGGTGAAGCTATGACACACAAACACACACACAGATCTGCTCCTGCTTATGGAGAAAACCCCTCAGTGGCCTAATCTCACACCAGAATGAGAATAAACCTGATGTTCAATTTTTTTTAAGTTTTTCTTCAAATATAGATCACATCTGACGACTGACTTAAATATCAAATATCTTTCGAGTCTGTCAAACCAACACTGAATTGATCCATGAGAGCATCGGGGTTTTTTTGTCATTAAAAAGAAAAAGATAATTAAAGACAGAATGTTCCACAATGCTTGAAATTGTAATACAGGTGGAATAAACACACGTTTAGAAGCCATGACAGGGTAGAATGTATATTTTTGAAGAATAGTAAAAACTGGGTTTTTTTACTATCATGAATTTTCTGAATTATGTGAAGTTTAACTGTGTGCAAATGTTAAATATAATCCCATGTAAGGTAAAATGTTAAATTGAAATATTCCATGAATCTGATATGATCTGTAAATAAAGGCTTAAACTTGTTATTAAACTCTGATAAATAAAATTTAATTAAATTACATACATGTTAGCAGCTCTATAATAGTAATTAAAATTAATAATATGCAATTTTAAGTATGTTTTTTTTTCTTTCCATAACACAAAGGAATGCTGTGAGGTATTTGAATGATTCTGAATTCGGTGCTTGATTCATTCGAACCGAATCGTAACTTAAGATTCAAACAGGCCATATTACATGCGTTCTAGTACTTTGGTAAAAATATTAATATAACAAAAAGCTATATATACAGTTTCTAGCAAACAGGGGGCTTGACAGGATTAGGGGGTCTTGATAGGGTTGATTCAAGCCTTTATGTTTATTTATTTATTTATTTTCTTTTATGATGCCAAAAGCCATCAAAAAGAGCAGCACAGAAGCTTAACAAGGAATTAACGTTACCTCAGGTGACATGGTGAGTGAAAACCGAATAAACACAAATTTAAAGTTGGTTTAACGATAATTTAACAATAGCCTAAATAACATGATTTGAAATAGATCAGATGTGTGGTCACGTGTGTAGTGTAATCCTGCATATTGAGTTAGTTGATTCTATTCAGGCAATGTTGATGTCAAGCTTCAGAATGATAACTTTGTTATTACAAATTGCCCTGTTTCTTTTTAAAAAACTCGGTCAGTTATGTCAAATAAATGGACCAATTAGGGTATCTGAAAACATCTTTATGGAAAACCATTTCTTTGCTATCCCTTAACTTGAAGTTAAAGTTAAACGTGACCTTCTTTCTTGTTTTTTTTCTCTCTGTTATGTGACCTAAAGTTATCCTAATAGTTTGACTTTTTATCTGCTGTTTCTGTGATTATTGTGTGCATTTACTCAGTTATTCAGTCATTTTTTTTTTGTCAATGGACATTGGTTACTTTGTGTGTATGCATGTGTGCGTGTGTGTGTGTGTGTGCATGTGCGTGAAATGAATCCGTTCGGTGGCCTTTGTATGCTGAATTTTTTCGTTTGTCGAAGCAAGTTTTTCATGCAAAATACCTAATTTGTGCCAAGTCACACAAAAATAACACAAAAAAAAAAAAAAAATGAAAAAAGCTCTTCGGGAAAATGTCATGGGGCATCAGGCGACCAATAGGAAATTGGTGGCGCATTGAATGTGGTCATGTGATGCCTAGTGTTGTCTTCAACCCGAATTTCATACATACATATATGTATTTCTCAAGCATGGTTTTCGTATCTTGAAATTGTTTTTGTGTCATGAAGAAAAAATTTCTTGTTGTGGCTTTTCATTTCTTGAGTTTTCTGTAACAGGATTTATGCCATACTTCCATTACCAAAATGCGAGCACATACATTGAAAACTTTATCATTGTTTACAAACAGCAAAAGAGCCGATAATCAAAATAAACAAGTAATACAAGTCATTCTGTTTAGAGATGTCATAAAGAGTAAATGAGATGACGAGTAAAGTAAAAATAAAACTATTGTCAATAGCAATCAGCAATAAAAAAAATTGCCTCTTGATCAGGCTAGAGGTCTTTGTATTGATTATTGCACGACTCATAATCCAACTCAAGCTCATTTCCTAAAAACAAAAAACAAACAAAAACAAAACATTCTTCTTAAAGATGTACATGTGTAATAAAATCCTTTTTATAGTCAATAATCTGAAACCTGATAAAACTTGACCCTCTAATTGCTGGTCAGTGCAGATCAAGATATCATTGGGCTGAACATTTATCCATGATGGTCTCCAACACCTCTACTTTGTTACTAATTTGAGATGTTGCTAACCAACCACATGGTATAGTGTCAGGAGTACTGCTTACAGCTCCCAAATTGTCTTTTATTTCTCTTGAAAACATTGCTTTACTCTACAACTTTAAAGGTTTGTATTATTTGAAATATATAAATAAATACATTCTAATCATGGTGCATTATGATTGAAAAGTTTGCTTTGTAGCTATGAGTTTTATTTACTGAAAACTATTCCAGTTTTCTATAGTGTTTTTATGATAAAACATGTACATGTAAACTATAATAAATCTCTGCATTCATATACACTATTTTATTTTCTATTGTTCATTAAAAATCTAAACGTTTTTAGATTAATTAAAAAAATATTTAGAAACATGAAATATATTATTCAAAGACCCCATGTTTAAAGAGGTCATGAACTGGATTTGTTATGTACTTTGTAGTATTCATGGATGTCCAAATATACTGTACACTTATAGCATTTCTAATTACTTCTCTATTTATAAGTTGACAGCTCGCTGGCCCTGTCTTATATTATAGGACCTAGTTTCTTAATGTCCTGTTGTTTAACCATTGAATTTCATGTTTAATTTCGAGTATCTTGTGTCCACCATTAGCTGGTGTGCAATAAGTGTTGTAAGTGTTGTGGAGCAGTATGCTAGCCCATGTGGCATCCAGGTGGATGCTGAACACCTTTTATGTAACATATTATTATTACTGTACAGTCTTTTTTCTCTTGAGTCTGCCCTACTCAGCCTAGTAGCATTAATGGGCTGGATTTTGACATTTGCTTACATAGTCGGTTTCAAAATGAGTTTCATCCCTGCAGTTCTGTATTGTATCGAGGGTTATAACAATTATTTTTCAATGCAATCTGATCTGGTGCTTCTGTTATATAAGCAGATCAACAGTAAACAGACAGTTTGTGAACAGGTTTTGCTTCACAACAATCCATTTTTTTTATCGAGATATTCTCAAACCCACTCTTTTGATTTGCTAGAGGATCCTAACTATGCTCATCTGGCTTCGGTAAAGTTAAGAAAAGATTGAAATATTCACTTTTCACGACTGTACTTGAGATTTTAAGGCTTGTAGCAGAGGAATTAGGTTTCTTTTTAATCTATGGAATGTACATAACAAGCTACAAACTGTTTTAGTTGAATTATGTCTTCCTCCTTGTTCGATGAAATTCGTCAATCCCATTGTGCCAAGGGAGCGTCTGTAAAGTACCAAGCTCCAAAACATTATTGCATAAAAGGACCAATAGTTTTACTCAAAACAACAAGAAGTCCTACCCCTAACCTTATTTTCACAACATGTTTAACTCCCCAAAACTGAAATATGAATATATCCTGTATAGAGACAATTTTGTTGCTTTTGGATTAACCAGTTAGTTTTAATGCTTCCCACCGCATTCATTGTTCAACTGAAGAAAAAGTACAACTGAACAACACCACCATAGGCATTTACTCACTAGGTTACCACTTTTGTTCAGGGAATTTGGCTGAGTGGCTTCTTATTATCTGAAGTACTAATTGAACCTATTTTCCTTTTACAATGCATGATTTCATTTTAAAGTAATAACTCATGGATGAGAAACACCACTCATAGTCGACCACTTATGCTGATGGGTCCACTTTCATGATGACCAAAACAGCACCTCCTCCTCGCTAATGCTTGAATTCTCATAAACTCAGCTTCATGTTACGCAACATACTCATGGTTAGTGTAGTTTATGCTGGGAGCTATCAGGCAGTTCAGTTTAGCAAAGCAACTGTTTTTACCAGAATAAACGTATTTTTATTCTATTTAACTTTTTTTTTTACTTATTTATTTAATTTAGTAGTTTTAATGAAGTTGCCAGAAGTAGCCAGTCGAGAAATAGAATTTGTTACCAACCCAGACTTTTTTTTAAATTGGCAAAAAGAAAATGTTAGAAACACTAATTCAACAAACATCATTTAAATATATTTGTGGCTGGAAAAGTTCTTGTGGTTAGCACAGAGAACTTTTGAGCCGAGCACTACTCTGCTAATGTGGTATAAGCGAAAAACACTTTGATTTTGGCATCTCACACCAGCTGGTTTAAAATATCAATGATTTTAATTCCCACCTGGATCTACTTTTGTTACAGTGAAACCAAGCAAAGCATTAACCACAAACAACTTGTACCTAGTTAGCCATCATGCAAGGGGAAAAACATGTAAAAACAAATAAAGATTAGGGCAAAAAATGGTTTTAAGTGTTTGAACGGATGGAACATCTGTGGAGGGATGAATAACTCGTTAGCTCTGTGCATTTTAAGTCATTATACGCGCACCTCTCACCTAGCCTCATTTGCAAAAAGGACAGGATTGAGGTGCTAATTAACGTGATAAAGAGTTGAGCAAATCTGATGGCGGCGCCGGATTTTTGGAGGGAAAAAATAATCTGCTACATCTGTATTCTCCAACACTCCAAAAGGTGTGACTTTCATGTTTAATTAATTAAACGTTCTCTTTAACTGTATCCTGACAAATACAAGCCAATTAGAAATGGAGGAGAAATGTTTGTGACTAATTAATGGGTGATTTCAGAAGGGAAAAAGTCTAAAAGTTGGAATAGATTTAACTGTAGTCTCACACCTGGAAGTTCGCAGCACTAAATGCTGATTAGCAAGAAAATGAACCATGCTGCGGAGCAGTTAAAGTGAAGCTTTAACGGAGATGAATACAGCTAATTCTCCCACTGTGGGTGGAGCTGTTCTTATTTTCACTTTGTATATGCTATCTTGTAACTGTGGCGTACCCAAATGTTTTTTTCTTCTTCAGGCACCAGACAGTTTAAACAAAACTGTCAAATATTACTCCCCACCACCTTTACATAATAATAAGAAAAAAATAAAGTTGCCCATAAATTTTAGTTTGGCCCACAAAACACAAAATTTTTTCTTAAAATCATTTCAAACTTCTTTTTGTTTTTTTAAAGTTCCTCATGTTTTTTTTCTTAAAATATCAATTCCAAAACCAAATATCCGTCATCATTCATTACATCAACAAATTGCTTTTATAATAAAAAGCTTGCATGCAAAAGCCACCTCTGCCACATCTACCATTGCTGCTGACCTGGAATTAGTAACCAACCAGTAGCTTCTTAGAGGAGAAGGAAGAAAACGTGAGAGAATCTCTACAGCAATCGTAAAATTGTAGACAAAAAAGTGCATGTGTTTCTTGCATTCATTTATGGACTTTCTGCACGTTTTCCTCAATCTTGATCTGAACACCACTTTACACTTTTTCTGAATAATTCAGTAATTGAGTTATTGAGTTTTGAACTATACTAATTATAAATTGTTATTAATTTAGTCAATAGCAACTCACTAGTTGATGATTACAAATATTTATTGGCTTAAAAACATGAAAATTCTAAGCCTTTAATTTTTGAACACCGCACTTATTTGAACAAATGTACTTGTACATTTCCTTAGTGCTATACATATCAGAGTATGTTTTAAAGACCATTCTAATTCGACAATACACATTGATGTGCTTAACACCTTGTATGTTTGTTTGTGTAAGTTTCTATCCCTCCCTAGTTGGGAGTTTCCACTCTGCACACAGACTGACAGAACAAAAGCCCAGAGTCATTAAATGCCACAGCACCCACATCAGTCTCTCCTAGCACTGAATTGTTAAATGATGCTGTACAACATCATCATTTCCCTAACTAGACAGCTCCACAATTCATCCAGAGTACATTTCTTCTCTTATCAGGCTTTGTGCTTTTCAGACACGTCATTTCCGAGTAATTCACACATGCTGAAACCCGACTGAAAAGAGCAGTGCAGAGCGACACAAATAACATCATCGTCATCTCAGACAGGATATGCTTCAAATAATAAAAGTCTGTTAGAGGTATTCAGAGCACTGAGTACACAACTAGATTCTGTAGGCTCATAAAAATGCCCTTTGTGCAAGCAGTTTCCCACAATTCAACTCAAGCAATGATCATTCTCTTGGGATTGAGTTCTGTCATGGCTTTTTCAATTGCTGTGCTGCATGTTTACCCAATAAACTCCAAAAATAATATGGCACTTTACAAAATTTTTCGTACTATCACACTATGGTTACAGTTGTTTTCTTTACAACTGTTTGAATCTAGATGTTGATTGGAAATACAGTGGGGTGGTTGGTGTGCTGTTTGGTGTCACATACATGAACAGCTATTTTAAACAGCCATTTACTTTTCTTTCATACATGATATTTGAATACCCTTGTATTAACAAAGACATTAAATTAAACTCCATTGTTTAAAAAAAACTGAATGATGTTTATTGTTATTTTTAAGGGCAGTAGTTTCTTATTTTGGGGAGACGGGTTCATGACTCATCTTGATCAATCTGCAACAGTTTGACGCTTTTTTATAGGGTCTTATTATATAGGGTGACTGCACCAATGCTGATTCTGCCCTCTAATCCTTGTTTAAATTGTGTGTGTGAAGAAGAATAAATAACTTCACTGTTTAGCAGATTACATGTGTAAATGCAGAATACAAATAACAATAAAGTTTTTTTTTCTTCAAAATATACATTTGTGTTTTAAAACTGTCATAGGATTACATTTTGTGCCTTTTCCAAAATTTCTCCAATCTGCAAAAGGCATTTTTGATGTAAGGTTCGGTTACAATTTTTGTTCAATATTTCTAATGACAACATGTAATTTAATTTTACTTTCAATACTAGTTCTGTCAAAATGAACATGCAATGTATGCAATTTTTAGAAAAAAAAACACAATTTTTAATGTATTGAATGCATAAATGTATTTTTTGCACTTCATCTGATGTGCAAACCTTTTTTTCATCTGTTTAATTTAAATTAATGGTTTCCAGGACTTAAGCATTACTTTACTTTCTCGTCACATGCATTTCCTGTATGGACACACAAGACAGTTATAGATTTTTTTAAATGAATTAATCAAATTATTTCAGCTTTTTATCTTATTATTAAACATTTGCAAGATCGTTTGTATTAAAAGTTTGGATTGATTAAGGAAAAATTCTAATTGATGTTCTGAGAGGATTAGGCCAAATCAACTGCCAAATCAAAAGAAAGAATGAGCTGTTTTAATTTTGTGAGATTCAGCGACAATTTTTACACACTAATTTTCAATCTGTTTTTATTCTGAAAATGGTTTCCTCACAACATTGTTATTTAGTTCCCCATGAGTCAGTCACTACGACTTATGTTGGTGACAACTATGGGAAGCTCCACTGGGGGAGCTCTACTCATTCCACACTATTTTCAAAATACCAATCAGTGAACGTGCAGATGGTCACGTTATCACATCGTCCCGCATAAACTGGACACGAGCGTGACACTCTTCCTGTTTTTCCTTTGGAGCCATACTCTTGACACGCAAGCGACTAGTGAAAGACACCACAAAAAAAATCAGTTGGATTATTATCTTGTGTGTGTATTTTCGGCATCGCCATAGATGACCTTACGTCGTGGGTCTCTACGATCAGGAAGCAGGTGGAGTATCTTGGAGAATTCATGACGCCGCGTAGGAAGAGACGTGGCAGGTCTCCTTCTAAGTCGGCGCCCCCACCGCCTGCTCGACGCTGGAGAAAACCTCCTCAGTCCTCCCTTAATCGTCAGCCTCCAGGTCGAAGACGTCAACCAAGAGTGGCTACAAGGAGTCGACGGAGGAGCAGTCCTGTCTAGGGGCCCCCCCATCATCATCAGGGGAAGAGGGTCCATTGGAAGCGGCCCTAGGACAGGCCGCCCAGGGAGGCCACCAGCCCACCACCACCACCGGACAACACGAGTTAACGGTCAGATTCCTCAAGTGTCATTCTTAGGCCCTCTAGGCCATCCTTAGTTCCCTCCTGGGACTTTTCCATTGTCCTTAGAGGACTTTAAGGTCCTCCATTCGAGCCACTTGATTCAGTGGAGCTTACATTTCTGTCAATTAACACAGCGTCTGATGTCCCTTGCCCCCTGCAGTTGAGAGCCCACTCTATCAAGGGTGTCGCGGCCTCCTGTGCGCCCCAACAGGCGTAGTTGAGTAAGCAGAGTATTCCTACGTTCTGTCCACGTGTGTGCCCTCTATGAGGGACTACCAGCTGAATCTTTTATGACTCCGGACACGAGAGGGCTGAGCAGTTCCCCCGAATGGCTAACTCTCGAAAACTATTGCTCTAGCTAGTTCCATCTATGCTATCCTCCCTCTGAAACACCTTTCCCCAGTGGTCCAAGGCGCATTTCCGTAGGTCCCTCAATGAAACCTTGCATGTATTAAACTGCCTGAAATTTTAAGTCCAGCCTTCGAGGTGGGGAGTAAGGCCTCCGCGCATCTTCCTTCAGCTCTGGGATTGATGCTCCTTCCTCTGGTATGAGAGAAAATTGCAGATTGCCCATTAAAAATGAAGTCTATACATAAGGCCAGGGCGGAGGAGGGGCTGTTCGGTGCCGGACTACTGATGTGCCCGGCTTCCCGAATAAGGAACGGAGACTTATGTCCCGCAGCCACAACCGGAAGAGTGTCATGCTCACGTCCGGTTTATGCAGGACGGCGTGATCACGTGACCATCAGCACGTTCACTGATTGGCATTTTGAAAATAGTTTGAAATGAGTAGAGCGCCCCAAGCCGAGCATTCCATTGTCGTTACCGACATAAGTCTCTGCTCCTTATTCGGGGAACGGGGGTTACAAAAGTAACCATTAAGTTTCTCATGTTCATCTTAACGTTTTTATGATTAATAAACAATGATTATTTTATGTTTTTCCTTGATCATTTGCATTTAAAATCTAAATATCGACTTCTAAAATCCCATGTACACTATTTTTGAGGACCATGTGATTAATTTTTCCAAATCTATCGACAACACTCGAATTATAAATTATGTTCAGACTGCATGTCTTGATGTTCAGTTCAGATTTTTGTGGGTGTTGATTCACATTGCAAAGAGTTTTCAACCTCTAACCGTCTTCTGTGTGAAAGAAATGTGCCAATGTGATGTATGCACAGAAGAGGACATTACATTACCCAGAATGTACTGTTGACAGATAGAAAACATTTATGTGAACATTTTTAGGCACTCTTGTAGCTTTGTTAGAAGTCTGAATTTTTGTAAAGTGAATGTCTGAATAAAAAAATTATGGTTTCTGAGAAAGTTTTGGGAGTGACACATTATACAATTAACTAATGGATCCTCCCAACTCATTCACGTAATATTATATAAGCAATACATAAGCGCAGCATCACTGATGGCTAAACACCAATCCCTCCACCTCTCTTACTCCTCACATGATTATTACAGACTATGGGGGGTACCAAAGACCTAGGACGCTTCTAGGTCCTGGTGCCCCTCTCTTTGGTCAGCTATGATATGCTTGTGATACTAGGTTTCATTTTATGTGTGGGCTAATTTGTGAAATAGTAATAAGGAAAAAAACAAGCGTAACGGGGCAATGACATATGGAGTTTAAAGGACTGCTGGGAAAATAACACTTACTTCAGTCATCAAATTTCTTTACTCTAAATACATCTCTGAGCCTCATCCTATAACTGCTTAATTAAAAAATTTAGCTTGTTGTTGTAAAGACAAAAAAAATCTTACCTTTAGGCTGAGGTTGACTGAATGTTCAAACTGGGGCTGTGTTGCAAAAAATCTGAAACGTATCAGATTCAGGACCATATATTAAAACTGTCTGAGTCGGATTATAATAATTGGAGTTGAGTTGTTGAGACTGTCATGAAATTATCAGATACAGGTCACATAATGTGGTTATAGATAAAATCCTGGTTTAAAGATAGAGGAAATATTTTTTTACTGGATCCATACTGGTTATGTTATATAGAACATAGATAAAAAACAGGAAACCATTTAGATTTCAAAATCCAAGAACACTGACACAATGGGATCATAATTTTATATTCATGTTTCTACTTTATCCTGCTTTTAAACCTGCTTTTAAAAGCATTGCTGACATGAAAATTAATACTCGCTGCAGAACAGTAGTGCTCTGCCCCATCAAATCAGCTCTAATCGCTCTGATTTTAGACCCTGTGTGTTTAATACACAGTCCCATGATTCTTAATTGAGTCTTCGAAAGCCCCTTCCAAGTGAGTTGCTCATCCAGCATACAAATGCACAGGTTTTTCTGTCAGCGCCATCTACAGAAGCCGAGCTGTAGCAGGAGGCAAACCAGTATGGAGCTGAATTAATTTTAATTGAGCTCTGAGACGCGTAACCACAACTGCCATGACACGCTTTCATTCCCCATGGTATAAAAATTTAAAACCAACTAAGTAAAAAAGAAAGTTTGTGTAAATGCTTGGACGATGGGGGACATCGAAGTGGCATAGCTAAACGAGTGGTGCGGGTTGCCTCAATTCCCTTAAGAAGGTTTCTTTATTCCATGCTAAAATGAAGTGAGGAGCAAGGAGTGGTAGTCAACGAGGCGTCAGAGTCACTCTTTGAAGGCATTAAGAAGCTGAACACACAACAAAGCCAGATGTTCCAGCATGCTTTATTCATACTGCCATCAGCTATGTTCTGATGTCCACAAAAACACTTTACACAACTTTTGTCTGCCTCTACCAGTCGAGGACTGTACACACTGTAATACTTTCTGACTTTTGTTGTAGGTGCTAATTATACCTTCTGTTAATAGGTCTCTATACTTTATTTTACTATTTATTTTTCCACAGTAATAAAAAACATTTTCCGTGTTTTACCAGTTTTTATTTTTAGATCAATAAAATAATTAGGGGCTCGCAGTCAATTTTTTACCTTTTCCCTTTTTGAATATTGTAACAAAGATTTAGATGCTTTAACACTCTCAAATTTCTTTGATAAGTTTGAGACTCATTCAGAAGTGTATTGTTGCTGAACATACTTTGACTTTGATTTAGTCAGACTAAGTCAGAAAGAGTCAAGCGTTTTTTTATGTTGTGTGCAGTAGTCAACCATTATATTGCAGGGACATATTCACCATTCCCACTAAACATTGTTTGTAAACAGGAACTCTGATGAAAACCACTTAAGCACTAAAGTTTTGTTTATACGCGTCACAAGAGAATTAAATAAAATGTACTCAATTAATAGTTTAACATTTTCTTAATTAACAATTTAGACACCTTTCAACAAACTACTTTAGTTCACAAAATTTACTCAAAAAAATTTTACGAAATAGTGAATACATTTTTGTATTGTGTATTGTTTAACGAATATTGAATTTGACAAAAAATATAAAACTACTATGCATCAGCCCCCGCTTAAGTAATTTTTCTAACTTCAACAAAAATGCAGTAAACTAAAATTAAAGAATTGACTTTGTCTTTGGTAATAATTGGACAAATTCACTTTTTACATTCTGTCAAAATTTCATTAATTGGTTATTTTATGTATCAAATAAATAGTTTTTTTTTTCATTAAATTTAGCTTGCATAGTTAAATTGGATTATAGGTTTTAAAATGTGTAATTGAAATTCATAACTTGCGTTAAATCTTGTGCAAGGATAGTTACTGCGTTGAATATAGTGTATTTTCAGATTTGAGCTTAATTTTTCTTAGCAACAAAAATACAGCCAATAAAATGTATATTGAACAATTATGTTAAACATGACATTATATCTAAATAGACTAAATTTTTTTAGGGAAAAAGCTTATTTTTAGAAATTAGAATTTTGACTTTTAGCCTTGACAGCAATACAACCACACACAGACGAAAATTAGGTAAGCAAAACATAATGTCACATATGAGGCTCATTCAATGTTTTCTCCAGGTGTTCATCCCTCTGACCAGCAGATTATTGTATTTGCACACCCATGCATCTACAAAACACCATGCTTCGCTTGAACAGTGTGTAATCTGAAGAGACATTTAACACTGAAGGACACATTGTAGCATTTGAATGACAATGAAAGTTGCTAGGCACCTCTCAGTTGTACACCGCACTGGTTTTTGTGTGTTCAAAACCCAAAAGGCTCTCTGACACGAAGCTCTGCAAGCTTTTGTTTTAGCGTTAAATGTTTAGGGCCAGAGGAAAATAAAAGATTCTAAAACAAAGCTGCTCTGTTCAATTAAAAGAGGAAATATCTCTTCCTGAATGAGGTATCCATTGAAACAAAGAGTGTTAAATTGATGGTGCCACAATAAAACTATTAGCAGGGGAGTAGACAGATGCTGATGTGCCGGTCCCCTTTCCAGGGATTATTATTTATTTACACTTCTCAATCACAGCCTCCCAGATGCCACCCGGACTCCGCTGCAGAGTGTGTGCGTGTGTGCGTGTGTGCGTGCGTGTGCGTGTATATGTGCATGTGTGTGTCTGTGCTGGGGGAGGGCTGAGTCTGAGTGTGGCATCAGTAGATATAAGGGGTGCCGTAGTGCAGCTTTGGCAGTATGTGCCCCTGCTATGACACCTGGACAAACAGTATTGGGGCTGAATCCAAGGACTGATATCCAGCTCATGGAGAAAGCCTTTATTGATTTGCTCTGTTTATTTCAGAGGCACTTAATCATGGCAGGCCTACTGTACATGCCCACATCTGTCACCTATTGGCACTTTGTTCAGCAATCATCAAAGCTTGTCTTTTTTCACCATTCTTAACACTTCTCTATTCACTTGGTATGTTGTAATCACTACAGTGTCTGTGTCCTGAAGGCCTTTCGTATGAAAGTGAGCAGTTGGGTGCAGTAAAAAAAAAAAAAGACTAAGAATTGGACACCTATGTGAAGCTAGGTTATGTCATAGCTAACAGCTTCACAACATATGCTTTTTTCTTTTGGAAAAAAGGTTATTACTGCCCTATCTGTGAACGCATGGATTAAAATGCAATTTAAAGTAATTTTTTTGTAATTTCATTGTTCAATCTTTTGGGGCAGAAAGATGGCCCAGTGGTGTAGGTGGGCATTCTGTAACCGGAAGGTCTGCAGTCCGGTCCCTCTAGGGCACTTCTGCCGTTGTGGCCCTGGACAAACAATTTCACACACATCGCCCTGTATAGATGTATGTGACTGGTGGGGTGTGTTTGGTGGTGATAAGGAGGCCGTAGGTGCATAATGGCAGCCACGTCCTGTCAGACTGCCCCAGGGCAGATGAGGGTACCAAGGTAGCTTATCACGACTAGAGTGTGGATGTGGAGTGAATGAATGCTCTGATAATTGTAAAGCATC